>CP130734.1:12383505-12735019 GCA_030553155.1 Nippostrongylus brasiliensis | reverse complement strand
ACTTACAGCAGTCGTTTGAAAAAAACGGCGGGAACTTTCTTACCAACCTAATAGGTACCTCTCACCCTACCCTATTGTTTGCGAAAGTACAGGTTTACTTCTAGAGATCAGAGCAACCCATATCTAGCGACACTTCTATCAGGAGTCCAATTTCTCCCCGAAAGCCTTGTCACCTCTCCACGAAGTCAGTGAGCCGACACAGGTTAAGAGAACTTCGAAAAAAATGGGAAGAGCCTACACTCGGAGACGTGTCCTGCAGCAGAGCACCAGCTTTGGTGAGCAACACCGACGTGGGTATGTCAATCACCGAGCATTTGAGGATCAGCTCACCAGCACCGACAGATGACAGGGTCCGGACCGAGTCCATCGGCGGCACAGCTAAAATTGAACCCAATCATTCGAAAATCAGAAAAAGCAAAAAGAAAGGAAAATATGATATAAATTTTATAGGCTAATATCGACCTTCCCGGATCGACCCAGAGCTCCAACATACGAAACATCGAATCTTGGTTCCGTGAGGCCTCACTAAACTTCAACTGGGCTGTGACGGTCTTGCAAAGGAGAAAATCACTTCCAATAATCTCGAAGTTCTAGTTCATCTTTAGGTCTGGAACACCTTCTCCCTCTTGCTGATCGGCATATGCCATCCTTCTAACAAATAAGCGAAACCACGCTGTCTGTTTGTCAACTCTAGAGTCCCGCCGCGACTGTCCGCTACCGTACTCGTAGTGACGAATTTCACCAGTTCTTTTTGGTGCATACTTTTTGTTCTTCGTTTTATTTGTTATTATAAATTTATTCATTTATTTTTTATATATTTATCAAAAAGTTTTGTTTATATATGTTTCCTACTATTCATTAGTTCATTTGGCGGCCAGCAGGCCGGTGAATAACTGGTACCCTAATAGTCACGGTCACTAGCACTCGTAATGAAGATGCGTCCGATTGATAAAGACCGACCGTCGAGTGACACATTCCTCCAGATTGGCCCCGCCATTGCCCTATTAGCTCGCCTATTTGGCGAGGTGACAGAATCGAGGCCTCCCTGGTCGAACGGAGGTTCGTCACATAGGCAGTGACGGAAAAATCGAAAAAAAAACTAAGGAAAATGGGTTGCCCACACTGAGGGTTTCGGGACGTCCAGTAGTCAAAGAAGAAATGAAAGAGTTCATCGAACCAAATTCTTTCTTGCAAAAAAATTCGGCACCGACAGTTACAGCTTGAGTTTCCGTTACAGGATTTAGGCACAATTTTGGAACTTGGAAAAAAGGAGGAAAATAGAAAATATGTCTAAAGATAAAGCTGTCTAGAATGAACGAAAATCGTTAGACTGGAAAGCACATCTGTCCAGTCTTCTTATTACGTTAAGTTGCCCACCTGTGGAACATGAATAAATGAATGGATAAATGGATAATTTTGTAGAAACTAAATATAAAGTGAAAATCTCACTGGAATGAGCTAGATGGTAGGCAAGTTCGACGACATCTTGCGGCGTCTTCCGCCGTTTCGTCTTGTAAAATTCCGCCCAAGCGGTATGATACGGGGCCAGATCGCCATCGATTTCGGCCCATGAGCCGGCCACTATTAGAGGGTCTGAAAATTGACTCATCAAAAAGGAAACAAAAATCTGAAGCAGCCCTCTAAGAGTTCTGGTTGAGTAAGAAAGTAACCCCAGCGAGAGAATAAACCATGAATTTCTACTGGAACTCAAGAGGCTGGGCTCAACAACCCAAGAGAAAGTCATGGAAAAAATTTTAAAAAAAGGGTAAAAAAGTAGAAACAGGAAATACGTATACATATGTACGTCGCCAGGTAACTCTTACCTGTGCTATGGAGAACGATTCCGATCGCTTCGATCTCTCGTTCGATCACCTGAATGCTCTCACGAACGATCAGCTGAGCGACGGCGAAGAAGAAGCTCAACGGTGGCGGCTGCCGGGATGCCTGAAAGGTCGGCCTTTTTTATAAGAGCGAAAAACAAAAACTATTCATTCATTTATTTATTTATTCATATATTGTATCTTCTATCGAGTTCGAAAGTTCTGCCCAGCAGTAGTGAAACCTGCCCTGGATCGGATTAGTGCTCGTAGTTTATTGCATAACAACCGAATCGCTGCGTAACGCCAGGTATCGAGCCAGATAATTCAACTTTTTCAACTTGCAACCCTGCAAATCGGGACCGGTTTCGGCCGGGTTTTTCCGCTACCCCAGGTGTACTTTGAGTTCAGACTCTGAACGGGTAACAAAAACTATGTTGGTTTTACAGAAAACAAGGGTTTTGGGCTTCTGAAAACATCTACTTGACGCTAATTCTACTACAGACCGAATTTTTTCTATAAACGTCGCAGCTTCGTAAAGCTTGTTGTTCCCGGCTCTAAAACATTGGAGTCACTCAAAGACCAGGGATACAGTACCTACATAAAATTGAAAATTAACACAAATTCATATAAACAACAAGCATGATATGAGTAGCAAGAAACATCATTAATACAGTATAAAGTTCTATATAAGTTACAATTATCAAGAGATAAGATGATTAAGTTATAGTTAATTAAGTTATTTGAGTAATACATAACTTATATGTTTAAAGCTACGTAGAATTCAACAAAAAAGTAGCCGGCTGTTAACTTGTGATTGTAATTACCCCTCAATTAAACTTTGGCACAGGCGCGTAATTATCGACGACGGTCTGACGCGGTTGAGCTCATACAGTCTGACTGCAAATTTTTGCAAATTTCTTGATAACAACGAAAATGTTAAGCAAAAATTATCGAGTATATCCTCTGGAAATATGAAAAATGGGAAAATCACCTTAATCAGAAGCAGGTAAATGGGCAGTCGTTGAGGTAGGGCGAGGCAGATGTCGTCCATCAGATCTTTGGCGCCACATGGAACCCGGTCAGCGGCAACGATGCCCAAATCAACAGCCCGGGCCAGCTGGTCGACGAAGAACCACGAGCTCTGCAAGAAATATTTATTTGTTTATTTACTCATTCACCTATGACCTCGTTTGGCTCAACACTAATCAATAAAGAAATAACATTGTAGAAGTCCAATAGAGAGGTGAATGTGTTGATAGTGCTTAAAAAGCTTTCCTTCGCAGTGAATCGACTACTCTAAGGCGGGGGAAATTTTTTTATTTTTCTTCATTTCACCATGGATACTGAAATCTCTAAAATCGAAGCAATCTCACCTCACAAGCGTCCAGCACCTCGACGTGAAGACACTGCGGCAGTCGAACCTCGATGAAACGATCGATTTCGTCGATACCTGAGCATTGTAATTTCGTCATTGAAAAATATTGAAAATTGAATCAAAATATTAAAAACATGTAAAATAAGAAAGAAGTCACGTACATTCGCTGAGCACGAGATCATGAAATCGTTCGAATTTGTGCTGATCGGACGGCGCCAAAGGTCTGGTGGTGACGGCAAGTCGCAACCATGAAGGCAGTGCTCGATTAATCTGAACGACTTAGTGGAAATCAATCAATTTTTGTTAAAATTCAATTTATTCAAATGAATAAATGAAATGAATAATAATAAATAATAATTCAAATAAATAATATCAAATCAAATTCAATTAGCGACATTTTTTGCCTTGTGATGCACAAAAAAGGAACATCATTTTCGATGAAAACGTCTGAAGAAGAAATTAAAATTGAAAATTAAAGTCTTAAACAAAAGGGTATGTGTTCCTTTGCTCATATTCATTCCCTTGATTCTGTTCACACTTCTACCAAGTTGTTGGTATTATTTTTAGCCCACCCTTCCCATTTCTACGTCATTAACACCGTTCACCTGACCATGTGACAAGGACAAAGGTATAAAATGGCCCTCGGTAACCTGATACTGCTCCAGCTCTCTGTTCACGCGCCATATGAGCACGAACTTTCGTCGGTCAGTATTTCTTCGACCAAAAAAAAGCAAAAATGAAATAAGGAAAAAGCATCACAAAAAAAAAATTTTGAAAAAATTAATTCAAAGCACCAATCGCACGAAAATCACCGATTATCAATGGGTAAGAACCTTACTATGCTCCGGACTGGATCATGTATGTAGATAGAAGGTTCAAGGTGGAGTATGAGTGGAAAATAGTCAATAGTAAAAAATAGTAAAAGTTGTCAAAAAAATTGCAGTAGTATAATTTAGAAAAAAATTATATAAAGTAAAAAATAGTAGTAAATAGTCCTCGATTGTCCTCTCCAACTCTCACAAAGTTCACACAAGCCGTAGCTGGTATAAAAATCACATTAAAGCCCCAGTTACATGGTTATATAACAATTCTAAGCCTTTGTACTTTACGGCGATCTTGTCCTGTTACTGTTTTTGTTTGCTTCAGTGAGATGAAGAAATTAAAATCTAAAAATCCGTCATCTCCCTACTGGCAACACTAGGCCATCAAAAAGGCCTAAATACATAGAAGTCGGTTCGTCGCCATATCGTCCAATTAACCCTAATGTTTACGCGCGAGTCGATGGATGCTGTAAATCATCACGAAGCAGCAAATGTGATTGTCGTAAACGAAACCGAACAGCACCTCAACAAAAGCGCCCGTCACTGCGGGAGACGTCGGCTGGCGGGCGGATTACCGCGATTTGAGCCGCAAAACGACGGCCGAACGACTCAAAAAGGGTAACTGATCACCCACGAGGTCGGGTTGATGGAAGAGGTCTTTTTTCGAGATGAGAGCACGATGGAAATTCGCCAAAGTCTATAAATCATAGGCACAAGTGAGGCCATTGGGGAGGTCACGACTTATCTAGGTTTTCTAACCCCTTCTAGACAGCGACGGAAAATGATGGCATTCAGTGAAGAGGCGCTACCGACACCCGCACGGTCGAGCGATCGATCCTCGCTCGGGCTAACCAAGCCTCAATCCCTCAGGGTTGGGTATGTTGTTACCAGACCTGTCTGGGAAGGTGAAGACACTGGCTTGGCACAGTAGCTGGCCTCCGTAAGTCATTCGTAGGCCAAATAAGCATTCACCACGCCTCTATGATTCTGAACGGAACACGAATGCGTGGCGCGTCCTCAGAGGACTGATCAACGTCGACCCCCTTACCTTTACCTTTTAGAAACTGAGGAGTCACCCAGAATTCTCCCTGTTCACCCATTCTCCCCTATTTACTCAGAGCAACTAGCCGGCTGCCTGGCATTCTCAGGCAGTCAGACAAACATCAGCCGTACGATGACATCGAGACGGCCACCAGTGCTCTTCTTGGAGCGGAACAAAGGCCGCCTCTCATAACTGAGAGGCGCACACAACAACAACACCACCGCCGCCGTATCATGGACTATTGAGCACCAAAAATATGCTAATTATACCTGACCTAGGTGGGAGAGAGCGATCAATATACACAATCAGGAAATTTGACATGAGCTGGGAACTTTCCAGGTCTCACCTGCTTATGAGAAGATGTTGTTGAGAATCATAAATTAATGATGATCAGCTACTAAACATATAAGTAGTCTTATTATTTTGCCATATAAGTATGGCAAAATATTTTCCCAAGTTTCTTGTGTTGTTAGTATTTTTATACTATAAGTTTCTTGTCTAGGATCGCTCTGTTTCTTCCAACTAATGCCTTTGTTTTTTAAAGATAGGCTATGATAGGCGTAAATAAATAAATGAATAAATAAATACACAAAGGTAGATGTTACGGCGTCAGTTCCACGAGGACGCGCCACGCATTCGTCTTTCATCCAAAATAGGAGGGACATGGTGAGTGCGTATTTGGCTCAAACAATGGCTAGGAACGGATCAGCCGTGAAGCAAGTTAATGTTTTCACCTTGACAGACAAGTAGGGTACAAATTTATCCGACTCCAGAGGGATGAAAGGCTTCGTTAGCCTCCGGCAAAATCGGTCGCTCGAACGAGTGGGTGGCAGCAGCGCCACTTACCACTGCACCATTTTATAAAATCTATATCAAGTTGTGGCATACAGTACGATCGGTATTTTTCCGCCAAAAGCGATTTAAACGACCTAGATCGATTTTGCCGTTCACTCGCCATAAATCACTTCAGAATTATTTGTATTGAATAAAAAATACATGGCCGAAATCACAATGGTCTACTTAACAATGAAGGACGCGTAGCCAGAATTTTGAATTTTTGATTTTCATGTATGCATGTACTTAACTTCCTTTGTCGCTACACGACTTATGATGGACTGATTCCTAGGCCGATGAAGCACATAAAAACAAAAAACGGAACAAATAATAAAAATGCGAAATAGATGGTAAACTAATACAAAATAGGCTAGTTAATGAAAAATAAATTAAAAACACCCACAGCGAGAATCAGTTCATAGATGTGCGGCACGATATTGTCGATGAGTATAAACATGGGGCGAGCGGGTCGAGGCAGTGAGGCGAGTGGCAGCGTGAAGAACTGCTCCAAGGCATTGTCATAGTCGGCTAGAAGGGTGAGCGTGGACAGACGGGGCAGGACGAGGTTTGGAAAGCGTTTGGTGAGTTGAACGGCCAACGATCGGAGCAGAGTGGCCGATTCGGTGCTCTCGGCCGATTCGGCCACGCAGAAATGCGCCGCCACACAGTCCACATTCGATTGAATCTGAAACGAAGAGGATTCAGTAGATGATCAGCGACGGCTAGTAGCCTAGGAAGCGCTCTTTTCGTGGTATTCAAATCTCTGAATTCCTAGGTCTAATTTTTCTATAGATCTCCTCTAAATTCAAAATTTTTCCAGATCTCTAATTTCATAAATGTTCGTGCTACGAGGCGCTACTCCCACAAGCACGGTCGATCGATTGATCGATCCTCGCCCGAGCGAACAAAGCCCATTATCGCTCTGGAGTTGGGTAAATTGGTACCTTACCTATCTGGGAAGGTGGAGGAACTAGCGAGGTCCCCTAATTATTGCCTAAGGATATGCCAAAGCGAAAAGCAACATTGATGTTCCACTTCTCTACTCCAAGCCAAAATGGAAGGGTATATTTGAAGATCGAGGGATGGAAGCGGATGGCTTACCCATCGGGTATGTGAGCGTCTGCCTGAAATCTCAAGGGTTTGGTAAGCTGACACCAGAGTGGTCTGGAAAGGCAAAGACACTGAAGTTTGCCATATTTGCATTCACAATGCCTCTACGATTCAGGACGTAAGGCGAATGCATGGCGTGCCCCTAGAGTTTACCATAACTACGAATTCATGTTTTTAATAGATTTTCTTGAGGCTCCCTGACGTCTTTCAGCGAAGCCTTGGTAAACACCCGTCAGACGTCATTAAAACGAAGACATATGAACTTTTTGCACTGACATTCATCTCCTATAGAGGGCATAGATGTGGCGATGATGTGCACTTATCGCGTCTCTAAACTACGGTATCCGCTGCTCAAAGCTGCACAGGAAAAGCTGAGAATTCCTGCAGAGGAAACATTGTAGCCACTTTATTATAACAGCATTCGGCCCTGAGGGTAAAAGCCCCATGCAAGCTCCAGCCGTCATGAGAGGCCTCTCGAAGCGTTCCCAACAACTAGCCGGCCCACAGAGTGAAGATTGCCTTGAGAGGCGTCTAAACGACTGCGTTATGAGACCAAAGACTGCCTGAGGATAGCTAGGCTGAAGATGGTCCCCAGGAGCGCCGTGAGGAGCAAATTCCGTTTCTTGGGGGAAAATTGTCCAATTCGCGAGGAGCAGCCGTGCGTGTGCAATTGACCCGAACATCGTCCGGCTATTAAGTGACTTCTGGCGCTGTGACACTGACACTGACTGCATTAGTGGGCGCCGTCGAGGACCATCTTGACATTAGGCCTCCCCCGGCCCCCGAATATGGTTCATAATGGAGCGAAACCGGTCCTAAGGCCTCTCAGTACGCAACTGGCACTGAAATAAGCCTAAACGTAAAGATAGAGCCGCGAGGGATACGCCACCCACTCGTTTTTTATTCAGAGCTGCCTAGTCAGTATCTTTACCTTCCCCGACAAGACTGGTATTATTATAGTTTACCCGACCCGGAGGTATGAAAGGCATGGTTGGCCCGGCCCAAGACGGATCGTTCGACCATGTGGGTATCGGTTGCGCCTTTTACCACTGCACCACGCGGGCCGATACAAATTGGTACGTAGATCGGGAAGACGGACGGAAAAGGGAAAGGGTTGGTAAAGTAGTTATGGAGAAACCAAGGAGGGTAAAACTGGAAAAGAAATCGCCAAGCGTCACTTCTACACCCCTCACATGTACAAGTTTCCACTGAAGAAACCCTGTACCATTGGCCAGCTTAGGGCAAGGAGTGAGTCCCCCGAAATGGTATCGGAGTAACCGCTGAGGCCCCGGCCAAAAATGCCATTCCCAACGAACGTCTGGTCATATTGTGGCCAATTTTGAGCGCCCATCTAATTATGCTAACGTGCGCTTGCACCCTCGACAAAAAAGAACCCTCGGGAAATGAGCGATGGGAGTGGATTTCCTGGATCAATAAATTTTGGTAAAAAGCACCGGCAGATTCTAAAAATACCTCCTCACATAAATATGAACACGCGAAATTTGAATTGCTCCTCACCAAGTTGGTAGAACAAGTACAATCAAGACAGTCAAACATAATCTGGACAAGTCCCGCCTCTTTGCGTCCCCTACCGGTCCCACCCGGTTCTCAAAGATATAGCCGACTATTCATGGGAAACTCAGCCTGGGAAGAGAGAAATTGCTCCTGATTCGCTCTATTTTGCCCAAGAACATCCCCCTCTACCATAATCCCCACGATTATCCGTGAAAAACCAACCAACCAGGCCGCGATTCTTCACATTTTTCCGGCACGAGCACGACTTCCTATTGAGGTCATCCGTCACAATAAGTGATGGCAGTGAGGTTAACGGGTGGCCAGTGCGCGGTAGAGAGGACAACCTGAGGACGATAATCGACATTTCTGCCAGCCGAACGAGCTTTTTATGGCTGAAAGGACCCTCGGAGGATCTATTTCTAACGACCGTACGGTCATAAAGCGTCTTTTATGGGTTCATCTTCATCATCATAAGTTCAGACGAGTTTTCCAGTAATTTCTCCGACACAGAAAACTGCGGTAAAAATATGAATCGGTCGATCATTTCCGATTCAATCAATAGGGCAGTAAGGCTAACCCAAAAGGTGTCTGCTCCCCCAAGGACAATCTTGGCCACCTGCCAAACCTTCTAGGGCGACTTTAAGGGGATTCGAAATCGTCCTCCCGAGCCGTCTCGCTAGCCGATCCGATTAAGCAAAGTCCGCCGTGTGAGCACCGGGGCGCTGAATCAACGCCGGCCCACGAGTTGTTCCAGCTCCGTATATTGGATCGCAATGATCTCATTAGAATGGCACATTCGAGGTTCGCCATCCCGACATATACCAACAGAGACGAATTCACCCTGAGGCTAGAAACGTCAACCAGCAATAGCAATCAACGGAAGTATAAGGTCCTCGTTAAAAAACGATGGAAAGAAGGAGTTCACCAAGAAGAATGAAATGACGAAAATGACCGGGGTAGGACGAATAGCAAGCGCTCACGAGTAGTTAATAGTGTTTCTATAGATGAAAAAAGAAAAAGAAAGAGAAAAATGGAAAAAAGGAACTCAAGCCGACCTGTCTGGCCAGATAGGTCTTGCCACAGTACGGTGGGCCGATGATGAGCAACGGTTGTGAGCATGTTTGCAGCCAGTGACGTACGGCTTTCAGTGACGATTCTCGACGGAAAATCGACGACGGCTTCATCGTGGCCGCATCTGAAATAGGACCAACTGAATTGAGGATATTTCTTTTTTTAGATTACAGGCGAAAACTGTCATTCGATGGTGTTAGTGGAGATTGCCCTCAGATTCACTATTCTGAAGCTTCGAACGGTGTTTTTCTCAAAGTTCTCCGAACAGCATCTCAAAATCGACACGACGCGCCCTCTTCACAACGACATGAACACGAACGATCGTCGTAAAAGACGCATAAAATCTCGCGAAAATTGCCCATCGACAAAAGTAACCGCGACGCCGACCGGAAAATTCAAGAGGAAAGATGATGGGGAACACTCCAATAAAGAATTCGGGTAAAAAGTCAAAACAACCGGTGGAGGTGAAAAACTGTAGGGACTAGGACTAAGTAGTCCTCGACTATGTGAATCACATAATAGATTGCTTTGGAGAGCCTTGATTTTGGAGAATCTTGATAGATTCTACGGAAATTTCCCAACAGCTCTGAGCCGATCCATGTGATGTGTTTATACTCAGCGTCACTAAATCGCGGCAGCAGCTCTGTGGCTTCGTAAAATCGCTCCTTTTCAAGTGAAAGTTAAAGAAAAAACTACAAAAAAGCTAATCGTACTCATAAAATCGTACAAGCGATCGCCATGAAGAGGAAAAACCGGTCAAGCGCGATTTACGAGAGGCCGGCGCAGGTGCTGGTGGTGTTCAAGTGTATTTACACAGGAACGCATATCACACTGTACTTGACATCGTTTGAACCCATGCCATTAAAATATCACTATAAAATTATAAATTATGCTCTTACGAAATTCGTATGCTGCTGTGCCGTAAAATTGTCATTGGTGGAGCAGACACCTTTTCAGTTAGCCCTAGTGCCCTATTGTTTGAATAGGAAATGATCGACCGATTCATCTTTTTATCGCGGTTTTCTCTGCCGGAGAAATTACTGAAAAAAACCCGTCTGAACTCATGATGATGAAGATGAACCCGTAGAAGACGCTTGCGAATATTGTACAGCAGCATTCGAATTCGGCACAGCAGGAGAAAACTTGGAGAATTATGCATCATGGCTTCGAATCGTATTTTCTATTTAATGGCTGTGGTGGTTCTGCTCCCATCAACGAACGATCAAGGACTGAGCCACGAATATAGCAGCGTTACAAAGAAATCCTCAAAATTGCAAGGGAACGCAAACAATATAAAGGGAGAAGGTTAAGAGGTCGTCGCTGGTCTGTATGCTAAGGATGCGCCATGCTACCAAATAATACAACTGGGAAGGAATTATGAACCAGGAGAGAATCTAAGTGCTTGTCTAATTTGGTGAGGATCGATTGTTCGGCTGTTCGGTGGTATCAGTGGCGCCTGCGTTTTACCCCCTACTTACCACCTCAGCTTACTACCAGGGCCCAGATTCAAGAACGGATGAGTGGTCTCCGAAGCCGCGGCCCAGCCAGAATCAGACGGCAGAGTCGATGAGAGATTGCGTTTAGCATAGAAAGTTTAGGATAAGCGGAGAAAGGTGCGCGCCGTTCACACGCTACAACTCGGGGTTAATCGGGGTTTACCAATGATGAATGTGGGCCCAGGTGTTCATCTTGGGTATATTTTATTTATGTACGTGGATTCAAGACCCACGTTAGAGAGTTAGAGATAAAACAAAGAAAAACCAGGACAGTAAGCAGCAGAACAAACGACACTAATAAGTAAGTAATGCACTAGTCGGCTAAATCCTTAAACCTTTGAATCGAGCAACAGGAGGTCGGAACGCCAATCCTTAACGCAGAAAGGGCAGAGCCCGCTCTGCACGTGAAGGATCTAGCCTTAACTTTAGTTCTAGGTTGGGCAACCGACACTCTATGTTCACCACCACGAGTTATCGATGGTCGGACAAAACGAAAATTAGACACTTTACTCTTTTTATAGCCAGCTAATATTTTGAATAGAACGTATACATATGCCTTTATGTTGCACAAGATAGATTGATGACAGATGCCTATCAAAGGCTTACGAAGAACTTGAGAAGTGCTTGTTGAAGAGCGCTGGGAAAACACTTCAAACTTCGCCAGCCGATGAGTACGAGCAATGTTTGACGAATGCCGGAGCTAGGCTGGAAGTTGACCACGACATCCAAGGAGTCGAGAGCGGAAAACAAGGGCAAAAACGTCGGAAATCAACCAGCACCTTCTAGAACTACAAATTAGCAATACTCCAATAAAAATTGTTGCGTAACCAATAAAAATTGTTGCGTAACTCCTGATCCGAATTGGCAAAATAATGACATTTTCAAACTCGGTGCAGACGGGCGAACCGATTGATGCGTTCAGATTCTCAAATAACTGCTTAACTACTGAGCTTTTTTGCTGAGAACTCCTCCAGGAGTCAAGCGCACGAAAGAAGAATTGAGCCCATTCTTCTTATAGTTAGGAGAGCTGGAGATCCTCGAAAATAATTCAAAGTGATACATATCACTCCGAAGGACGACGGGATGATTCCATCCGAAGAGCGACACAAAAATTACATCTTTTAGGACATGCACTATAAAATCGGATCCTAACCATAAAAATATTTCAAGCCTAAAAAGGCGGCTGATCATCGAGCATTCAAGGGAAAAACTGTGAACACAATTCTCGACCAAAACATGGTAACCATAGTAACCGTAATCGCGATGTAAATGACGGAAACGGGAGTGAAAGCTGAAGATCAATCACCTTAAACAGATATTACGAAAACACCACAAAAAAGGTGAGCAGGAGACCATTTCTCCACTTCTGAGGAGTACAGTGTAAAAAATACCGACAAATACTGCCCTGGAGAAGAAGAAGAAAAAGGAAGAAAAGGAGGAAGAAGAGGAAGAAGAAACACGAAGAATGCGAAAAAGAAAACGTTAAAATGGTGAAAATGAGGAGCAAACACCACGTCGTTCTTCAGCTATGGAAATCGATAGGAGACGTAAACACACACATCGAATCGTAAGCGAGTAAACTGCAAAGTAATCGCCTATGCACATCGTCAATGAACAATTTGTTTGCCCAGTTCGAGCCATGATCACAGCAAAAGCCTACAGCATCAAAGCCCAGCTGTTCAGAAGCCCGGGAATAGTCGTCTACACAAACCTAACCAAACCAAACGGCCCGTACAGCGTTTTTTCCCGACTCGAAGCCGAGTCGTCGAGTGGACGAACGATTCTGGATCCTCAGTCTCTATTGAGGACGGGGCGATGACAGAACAATAGGCCTTTCGAGTGCCGACGACAGGGGCGGAGCGCCCAAGGACAACACCAAAGACTCCGAGGACGGGGCCGTTGAGTTTTGAGGGCGGGAGACCGAACGGCCGCGGCCCGTCGTTGGCCTCCGACAATCTGCGCTCACCGCTGAACTGCCGAACCGACAATAGTAAATATAGCTACTTTTCTAGTAGAACGCGCGTGGTACAGTGGTAAGAGGCGCTACTGACACCCGCATGGTCGAGCGATTGATTCTGCTTGAGGCCTACCAATCGCTTAATCCCTTCCGGGTTGAGTTAATTGGCGCCAGACCTGTAAGGGAAGGTGAGGGAATTGAGACGTGGGACATCTTTCAAAAGAGACCCATCAAATCGGACCTTCTTATTTTACCTTCAAAATTTTCTTAATCTTGTCGAATTTTTCCAAGATCGACAAACAAAAGAATGAAGCCCACTGCTGCTAGCTGTATCGAGTGTTCTATCTGTTTCGACAGAGCTTATAATTATTCCTGGATCTAGCTACCTTCCACTAAAACATTTGTGGGAGCGCGCGATGCAGTGGTAAAAGGCGCCACCGACACCCGCACAGTTGAGCGATCGATCCTCGCTCCTCCTACGGAACTGCCCCCTTAGTAAACTTTCCATCGGCAACTAGGTCGGGTAAATTGGTACCAGACTTGTCTTGGATGGTAAAGACACTAACTTGGTATAGCGGCTGGCCCCGCAGGTCATTGTATAAGCCAAATAGGCAATCACTAGGTCTCTACAATTCTGCGTGAAGGCGCATCTTTAGAGAACTGCCCCCTTTACCTTAAGCTTTCACTTTTCGCTTTCCCATCCGTTTTCAAGATTCAGGTGTGCACGTAAATTTGTTACACCCTGGTTATAGGACACATCGATTTTCCTAATGAGAAATTGTCGCACGTCGCGGTGAGGGATGGGTTTAATAATCTAATTTAATAATCTCTATATTCCTCTATAGGTATAAATAAACCGGAATCAATAATAAACCCAACGTCATGCGAACCGCAAAGAAATCTGTTTTTGTTGTTGTCGGCTATTCGTGTGTGTGGGAAATTACGCCTCACAGACGGAGATTAGCTGCGAAATCGCGCTTTGATTAATATTATAGTAGTGGCCGCGATAGATGACTAGTACGTCTCGGGTAAAGAGATGGCTAAACGTCTGATATCTCCATGGGTAAAGGCAGCGTCAATTAGATTAATTCTACTATTTTAACACTTAGCATTTGACATTTATCTATTGCATGCGAAGGAAACTAGGCAGCCACAGATTCAGCTACTAAGCTGCAACTTTTTCGATTTTGTCTATCTGTCCGAAACCTGGTCCTTTTTGGACAATCTGGAGCATCAAAAATCTTTCTTCAATTTTGGGGAAAATTGAAACAGTCCGAATCTCACACCGGAAAAGCGATGAAAAACGAAGAGATGATCTGAAGAAAGACTGATTCACAGATAGGGAAGTGGGCTTCATCTTCCTAGAGAAATGTCAGAACGGAGGTTTCCTCGAGGTTTTCGTTTCGGTGAATTCCTCAAAAAAGAGAGGAAAAATATAACGAAGATAATGAAGAAAGTACAATTTTGGGGCCCAAAATGGCCACCACGAAACTGCAGCTTGTCATCGACCAGAATAGCCGAATAGGCTATAAGTGCATCGCCTCGGGCGCTGAATCAATGAAGTTTTTCACGTGGCTCTATTTTTCCATCATTGCTGTGGTTTTCGCTTCAAACTTACTACTCTGACGGTGTTCTAGAAAAGAAGTCGGATATGGTGGTATTTTCAGTGGGTGGAAATGGGAGAAACGAACACTGCAGTATTCCTCACATGGAGACGAATGCGTTCGCCGGTCGAAAGTGAGACTCGAGTCGCAAAATTTGTAATGCTAAACAGCGCCGTCACGAGTCTGTTTTTTTCCGAGTCACCGTGAACATTCCAGGAATCCTCACACGACTTGGTGGGCTTCGTGGAAACTGATAATCGCATTAGTGTCCCAAAAAAAGAGCCCGATGTCTGCTTGGATTTCAAATTTGCTCTATAGTAAGGCTTCGCGGAGACGAAACGAAGGAAAAGGGAAAGTCCGAGTCAGAAGAAGTTGGGTACGGTATTGGCATTTGAAGTTCAGGAGGGTCTAGGTGAGTAACACCTGGGAAGTGGATATTACTGGAGTCGGAAAGGGCCTGGCGATCGTCTAAAATGTCAGTCAAGGTGCAAATTAGGAATCTCCATGGCGACGCCGCAGCTCTTTTTTTCGCTGACTGTATTGATATTTTTCATACAACTAAATAGAAAGGTTGAATGAGGACACCGGAACGACGGGGACAAGAAAAAAAGGATGAAAGAAAAGACATGAAAGTGACCTGAAAAAATTAAGGTAAATAGAAGCGCCTTTCGATCCTCATAGTGAGAGAAAAGTCAGAATGTCATGATAAACTGGGCCATAAAACACAGCTACAAATTAATTAAGAAGCGATTAGCGACTTCAAAATTCAGTTGAAAAATACTAAAAATGATCAAAATTTGGTTTTGTATTTGAATTTGTTTCTCTAAGAGTCTGGCATTCTTGATTCTATCCGTGTGTTTCTTGGCGCGGCTTCGGACGTACAAAATAAAATAAAAATAGCTGTGAGCATTGATGACGGAAGACTTATTGAAAATCTAGCAGAGTAGCTAAAGATGAATAGCAAGCTTCTGCAGAGCATCACGTTTGATTGATGAGCAGGACGTTAACAAAAAGCCGTCGCTAATAAAAATACAAAAAATACGAAAGCAAATGATCAAAGGCTTTCCGGCCCATTTAATAGCGGCTGCAAAGAGATGGAGTGTTTGAAAAGCGTAGCCATTGCAGCTTCTTCATCATCAACGGGCGGTCGCTAGGCGAAACCATCTGTCGAAGCCAATTATCGTCGGTAGTGCGTGTGTCCCACCAACCAGGTTCATCTCCCAGCTCCCCATCCCTCTCACCAGAAGAAGAACACTTGATGGGTAAGCACCTCAAATCGAAGGCGCTCTAAGGAAATTTCTAAGAAACAGCAAAGGAATCACAATAATGCATCTTCATTTATGTCCTCTGAAAAATATTATACGTGCTACGTAATTAAAATCCGTTTGAATAAAAAATATAAATTTAAAAATACGTGAAAAAATAAATAAAATAAAATAATTAAAATAAATACGTAAATATAAATAAAATACGTGCTATGTAAATGTAATATAATGGAGTCGAAGAAATGAGAATAATGCAGAGTGAAGATTTGAAGGGACCAATCACACCAATCTCTTGTCTGCTATTCTCTTGCGCATGATTTCCTGGGCCCAGATTCATGAACGGACACGCGGTCTCCGAAACCGCGGCGCAGCCAGAACCAGACGGCAGAGTCGATGAGAGAATGCGGTTAACATAGGAAGTTTGGGAGAAGTAGAGAAAGGTGTGCGCCGTTGACAGGCTATATCTCGCGGTTTATCGGGGGTTACCAATGATGAATATGGTCCCTGGTTACATGCTTCTCTTCTAGCAGATGTTTTGCTTAATAAGTTTCTATTAAAATTTGTGTTACTCCATTTTGAGTACGGTTGCTGTTAACTGGATTTTTTTGTTCTGTCTGTTTTTATCTGTTTGAGTTTCAGTGCTGTTACGTGATTTATCATGTGATTAATAAATAAACAAACAAACAAATAAATAATATATAATGTCACCCCAGAGGAGAGTCAGTGGTGCAGCAAGCCTGGGGTTGTCTTTACCCGGCTTTTAGCCCCACAGAGATCAATAGAAGTTTTCGGGAGCGAAGGTTGCGTTTATGTAGGTTCGTGGAATAGAAATTGTGGAGAATCTATCGGATTATCAATCAGAAGGATAATAGAAAAGCTGAAGGACTGCTGATTTACACGACGGAGGTCCGGAAGGACCTCCGCATTTCCCCGATCTGCGACATCGGCAGACGGGAAACGTGCTTCCGTTGACAGATGCTCATTCGGTGCCCGAGAGCGGAGGATATTGTCGCCGGTCGAACAACCACTAATTGAAGGTGAAGGATTGAGCACAACAACAAGCGGCTTAATTCCAGCCGAAAACCTCACCAGTTTTGACCCAATCTTTAAACTTCCAATTCAAGCCCTCTAGCTAATTTCGCGACATTTTTTTTACCTTAAATTTTCATAGAGTAAGAGGCACATGTGTTCCCCATCCTAGACTGGGAAGAAGAAACATCTGCCAAAGTGCTGTGAGTTTTTTTGCACTTAATGCCCCCTGGCAAGAGTTTGTCGAACGGACTTCAATTAGTGGGGACATCCGGCAAGTCGTGCCCTGAAAGCCAAAGAAACGGTTGACATGAGAGCCGAATAAAATAGAGTTCCGGACAAATTGCTGGCATCTGCAGGCAGCTAGACATTTTTCCCGGTTTCCCGTCCTCAAATACAACGTCCAATTCCACTTTCACAGAAATTTACTGAAAATAAAATGACCAAATAGACGGGAGTGAAAACCATCGGACGAGATTGAAATTATAAGAACTGATCCGTCCCTAAACCTTATATGGGGTATGCATGTTAGTCTCATTTGTAATGTAATTGAAAAGATCCACAGGCAGTAATCAACGGGAGGTCTAGCTAGGATGACCTTACGCGTCATTAGGGCGAAATCAGAGCATGTTTATCCATAGTACTGGACTTAAAAAATAAATTGAGAACCTAAAAATGGTCCTAGTAGCATAGTGATTAGTGCACAGCCCGGATAGATGGAGACGCAGGTTCGAATCCCGCCTGAGATTTTTACGATAAATCTAGCACCACCATTGCAACATCCTATTCTAGTATATAATAGTAACCCGCAGAAAAGCGGTAATAAAACGGGAATTTCACGTTAAAATAATTGTAATAATAACAAAATTAAAAATAAAAAAGGCAAAGATTAATTCAAATTTCGTTATTTTTAGCTGTGTTGTTTCCTTTATAAAGGACGGGATCCAATCATTTTTCGCGCGTTCTCTAACACCCCTGAAAATGGCTGAAAAACTCAGCCAGCTCTCACACAAACCGCTGTACCTAAATCTACCACTACCACTATTACTTACTAGAAGTTTACCGTTTACTTATTTGAAATAAAAAAACATATATGTAAGAGCTCGCGTGCGTGGGTTGCCTTGTGCAGCCTCACAGGTCGCTACCGTATGTTTGCGCAATCGTTGGCATTGTATGAGGTTGGAGCCGAAGAAAGGTAATGGAGAAAAGGCTCCCAGCAATGGCCATCCTCGGTCGGCGCGGTCGTAGTGAATGGGACATGGCGGAGCCTCGCGCCGATGTTCAAACATTGGTAATTGAGCGAACAGAATCCGATGTGAAGTGCTGCGGGGGCGGAGGTGATCGGTGCCCTACCTGGAACACAGGTGATGCCGCCCTGACCGTTCTCAAGGGGCCGCTATCAACGCCACCACTGACAAAAGGTATTTCATTACCCTCCCTGGTATACTGCCTGCCATGAATATCACTATATTCATGATGACTCATCCTACGACCCTGGGTATGGGCCTTTACAGACCAAACGACAAAAAGTGAACGACGAATTCGCAGTCTTCACCGCGGCGGTGACCGCGGTGATCGTTTAGAGCAATGCGCCCGCCGTAAACGTCGCGTTGGACGAGAATGCTCGTCGTCGTGTGTTTCGCTCAATTTCATTTATAACGGCTAATTCGTCGCTCAGCTGGTACAAAAAACCCAACAGTGCCATTCTGCCAGTTCCTTCGAGGTCAATTTTGGAATTCCCATTGTGGATCCTTAATTTGTTAATCATGATCATATACAGTACCGATCAAAATGATATGTCACCTTAGAATTTTTAATGCAAATAGTCGAAACCAAGAAGAATATTAGTCCAACTGGCAGTATTAGTAACTTTACTCAAAAATACATGATTTAGTGTAAAACTTAAATACATTCTAAAAAAGAAAATCCTTTTCTACACACGCTGCGAGTTTAGTGCAGTTTCGTCCACTCTCTACTGATATGAAGATTTTTATTTGAAGTGATATCTCAAAATTTCGCCATTTTTCGGTTGAATTTTCAAAAATTATTTGAAATTCAAAAATCATCGTTCGAAAAATCTATAGTTTATTTGCAATCTGAGCTGCTCATTTGTACCCTTTTATAACGAATCAATTATGTTCTATCGAAACATGTATCACCTTGGATTGATTTCATTTGCAGCGGTTGTGTTGTCGGGCGAAAACGCATATAAAACGCATTGAAATTTCTTAAAGGAAATTCCAAATTCTCCAGCAGGTGCATAGATCAACGTATTTTTGAGAAACGTTACTGATACTACCACTTGGACTAGGATTCCTCTCGGTTTCGACTATTTGTGTTCAAAAATGCAAGGTGACATATCATTTTGATCGGTACTGCACATAGCTTATATGTAGTCACTATGTGGTAGCTGTATTGTTATCCGTATTATGTGCACAACGTTAATAGTATTGTAGATAAATATATTAATCCAACCTAAGTTCATGATCCTTTGAAGCACTTGGAGTGTGTAGAAGCTGTCAGTACATTTTGGACCCCGCCTTTTTCAAGAAATTGATAAAACGTTGGTAGGATATGTAGGTGTTACTGGCGAATGGCAGCATTGGATCTATCAGATCTTCCATTTGCTAGCCTATCAATATAGTGTCGCGAGTTTGAGTAGTAACGAGTAATGTCAGCGGTAGCTCGTCGTCCAAAAGATTCTTGATCATGGAGTTCAACGGCTCATGGAGTGAACATGCTGGTTTCCAGAAATATCTCGGATCAGCGCTGCTTGGTACAGTGGTAAGAGGCGGTGTTGCACCCGCACGGTCGAGCGATCGATCCCGGCACGGGCTAACCAAGTCTTCCATACCCTCGGGGTCTGGTAAATTGGTACAGAACTTTTCTGGGAAGGTAAAGACACTGACCTGGTATAGCGGCTGGCCCCCGCAGGTCATTGTAAAGGCCAAATACGCATTCACTATGCCTCTACGACTTGAATGGAACACGAATGCGGCGGCGCGTCCTCAGGGGACTGATCAACGCCGGCACCTTTACCTTACCTTTTTCTCAGATCAACAATTCCCAATAACACAAGCACCTGCCGCCGTGGATGAAAAACGAACGTACTCACGGTCTGATCAGTTAGGAAGGGTTAACTTCTCCGAGCCACACCGCGGTAATCAAATCTATCAAAGAGATGAGCCGAAAGATGAATGCCTACCAATTGCAGCTGCTTTTTATCATGAAACACCTGTCATCGTATGTACAGATATCCGTCGCTGTCAAAACATCGCCGGAGCTCGTGTGTGCTCGTTCAGCTGTTGGTCGATCGGTCTCGAAAAACGCCGAGAGCAACGATAGTCGTAGGAAAAAGCCTTTCGATGAGGAAGCCGACCCGTTTGAGCCCGAATGAAATTGGGAAGCTCGGCGGGAAATTGTGATTCACCAGGCGCTCTTCAAGTCTCTTAGCCGCTGAACTATACTGTGAAATCTCAACGGCTCAGAGTATATTAGCACCAGCCGTTCATCGGCTTATACTTTACTTTCCTTTATTGAAACGTGAACACTACGTTCCACGTAAAGAATGAACAGAACAAACATTAGCCAATTGAGAAAGATAACTTGAAACACGATTCTCCTGAGTTAGAGAGGTAAGTATAACGAAATGGTAATTAAAGAAAGGGAGCAAAAAAAGCAGAAGCAGCAAATTCAGAAATAGAATGAAAGGATGATGAACAATGGGAGCTATTGGCCGCCGAACGTCTGTTCGCCAGCTTCGTTAAATAAATAAATACATACATAAATCTATACTGCTTAACGAGTTGAGCCATACTTTGAACAGTTGAAATTTAGACAGTGTTCCAAGTTTTGACGCAGTTTCAACATCTTCGACGAGATCTCACTTCCCTAACTTATCTCACTTTCTCTGTATTATACCCCCACCTTGTTGGCTCAATCCATTTCAAATGAATGAACAATATAGGGTAGATGAAATGTGTGTTATCACAGAATGTGATTTTCAAAATGATTTCAGTAATAAGCAGTGATAAAACCACCACCAGCCGCCACTACCAATCATTTGAAAAACGATTTGACATAAATCCACACATTCATCCATCCATTCATTCATCCAAATGAACAAATGGGTTTCGTTCATTAGTGGGGATAGCATTTCACGACTTGATTGATTTGATTGATTTATTGCACGAACACAGTCGTGCGCAGAAAAGGTATAAAATAACGCTCCGTAGAAAAGGAAAACGACAGCCACTACATCGACATACACGAATAACAATGAATTCTAGTCAAGGAATACCACCAAGTGGTGATAAGGCGGTTCTGGAATCGGCCAGTAGAGGGTCGGGGTAAGGATAAAGAATAAAGTTCCGCAAGAATAAAGTTGGAAATATCAAAAATCGCCCGGAAGTCGGAAGCTGAGTTGACGGCCGGCTGGCTTGACGTGTGTACTATACACGTGCGTGCAAGCCGTCCACAGCGCAGTCACTCGTCTATAATGAGGTTCGTAGACGACGACGGGGCGATGACGGCGGGGCGACAACGTGGTGAGCGACTAATGGCCTCAATTTACCACTTGGCCGCCGAGCTGAACTAGCCGGATGTTGGACTTCGGAAGTTGAAATTGTCGTCGCGGAACGACTCACGTCCGTTGCTGTTGTAGTTGGATGATCTCGTAGGTTCTCTCAGATGAGCTACTGTAACGTGGGGGTAAGGTTAGCTACTGTAACGTGAGGGTAAGGTTGAAAAGGGACCAGGGGCCGTATGCTCGTCTCACCCGAGATTGCTGGGGGATGGGGCAAGGGGAGGAGCCAGCTAGTATGATTGGAGTCGGCCCGTATTTCGTGTGCTCTTACTGGCTGGCTCCTCCCCTTGCCCCATCCCCCAGCAATCTCGGGTGAGACGAGCATACGGCCCCAGTAGGGAGTCACCTCCGGGCGCTTTACCCTCCGTAAACCAGCGTCAATGTAGGGTATAGCCAGGGTAGCCGGAGGATCCGGGCACGAACCCAGAAAAAAGGACCAGGGCCCAGATTCATGAACGCAACGAGCGGTCTCCGACACCTCGTCGGCGCTATATCCACTCGATACCGCGGATCTGCGGTCATTTCTCACTCGTGAAGAACGGGGTTTCGGAGACCTCGACGGCTTATGGCGCAACTGCCGCAATCGCACTCACTGCGGGCATCTTATCGACTCCGCCGTCTGGCTGTAGCTTATTGTTAGAACCGCGGCGCAACTAGAAGAAATGCTCCTGCTTTGGGTCGAGGTCTCCGGAACCCTACCTCATCGCGAGGTGTCGAAGACCTCTCCTAAACCCGGTCTAAACTGCGCCGCGCGTCCATTAGTATCGGTTCGCATGCCGTTCGGGGTATATTTTGGGTTATATAGTGCCAACACCCGTCGTGAATCCGGGCGTAGATGGTCTCAGGATGTGGCCGTTTATCTTCCCCCCTCCCTTTCTTTCTTTTCTCGTTTTCCCGATTTTCTTCCATGGTAAGCCTTTGCAGGACTCAGGTATCTTTTTCATGAAAACCCATATCCCTTTCTCAGTGGTATGACACAATAGCTGAGCACTGCTACACTACAATTAAAAGTAGTATAGTTCTATTATAATTAATAAGCAGTATAAGAAAAATTCACAAGCGTAGAGATATGATATGTACGCATGTTCAGTGAACATTGATTAAACGATAATGGCTATACAATAATGATATCTGTAAAACTCTGCCGACTATAACGGAAATCAGCTGTTAAGACCTGGAGAAACAACATTAGATGATCAACAAGCATTAGATGATCAATACCTGGTAAGATAAGACTACTGCAACTGACCGTTAGTCAGAAATCACATTTAGTGAATCAGAAATCGGGTCTCTCCAAAGAGTTTGCCGAAGCATGAGTGATTAAAAGTGGCAATCGATGGCTGAGTTGTTGCCATAAAAGCAAACAAACGCCCACTCGCAATTGCTGTGAATCACACAGGTGCGGTAAATTGGCGATAATTTCGAGGTGAGAGCTAATTTCAGTCATAGATTCTTTTCAAAGGATGGGTGAGTTGGTGCTGATTAACTGGAATGAAGAGCGAGGCTTGTTAAAGGCTAAACATTAGAAGATTCTTTGAAATATGGTAAAAATAAAAATGGAAATATGGGAAGCGCTTCATCTTCCACGGCCACGCCTTTGCTGAGAACGTCGATAAATGAAAATACAAAATAAAAAATCGATGATATGATGAAGAAACGGGAATCGAAACGACAGTGAAGGAAACACCGGGTCGGTGACTAGTCGAAGAAGGTGTATCGAGGGTTAGGCGAAGGGTAACTTTCGAATTCGCCGCTCCACCTCGCCATTAACCCATCACCACCCCGCTACCCCTCCCCTATCCCACTACTCGCCTGTCAACCAACCCACCCTATCGAAACTCGTTATTTATGGATTTTCGATGACTATCTTGGCCGCAGCGTGATCGACTGGTCGACTAGACGGCAGTGACAGCCTTGCGTAACGTTGCCGCCGTCGACGGCCTTACGAAGACGTCAACACGGAGAGGTAAACTTGCCCGGCAATTACACAAATTACCAACGAGTCATTGTGTAGGCCGAAAACGGACCAAGCACCTACGATTCTGAACGGAGCGCAAACGCATGGCGCGTACTTAGAGGACTGATCAACGCCGGCGAACTTGCCTTTGTCTTTGAGACATATGCATTTCCATGCAGTGCAATCAACCCTTCCGCCTTTCCAGAATCGGGTAAATGGAAGACGAATGCATGGCGCGTTCCAAGACGACTGATCAACGCTGAGCAGGTTATCTTTCACCTGTTACCTTTGTACACGAAAATTATTCGAAATTAGTGTCTGATCAGACGGAAAATGCGATTACACGCTGTCGTCGAGTGGCAATTGGCAAACGAGCGTATCGCTCTCCGATGTTTGCAGAGAGACCGGTTCGACGAGCTGACTGACCACCGCCTTCAAATTGCGCGGACGCGGAAAAACCCGACGATAGACCTGCGGCCAGGGTTCAGATTTCACCCGGAGCAACACGAGGTGATCTTCGGACTCATTTCCAAAGGTTCAAAGGAATCGTTGTGGTAAAAGCGTTGAAAACACTTCCTGAAGTCATTGCTAGAACCGTCAGCAAAGCGCCATATTCGAATAAGAAGGTCTTCTGGACGACATCGTCTTGTGGCTCCTCCTCTTCGGACATACAGGATAGAAAGATTAGTGAAGTGCTTGAGCAAGTCTAGAAGAACTTTCACAAGAAGGCTTATGGTCAAGTAGTTGGGTTTTTCTTATGACCAGAAACCCAATAGTATTGAGAGAATAACGTGAAATTTTAGTTTTATTTCCGCCTTTTTACGGATTACTATTATATATACTAGAATATGATATTGTAATGATTGTGCTAGGTTCATCGCAAAAATTACATCTCAGGCGGGATTCGAACCCGCGTCTCAACCTATCCGGGGTTGTGTCTAGTATTGAGAGAAATATTAATTTTGGTTTGGAAACATTGGCACATAGGAGGAAGCGAAACTATGCCATTCTTCACCATAAATTTATCCATCATATAAGCGGTATAAAGCTTTCAGAATTGATGGCTGTAAGGTTAAGCTCTACCAGAGCCTGTTGTGTTAAATACGATCCTGATAAAGCCAAGCTGAACTGTGGACGTTACTCCTTCGCATGTAGAGCAACACTTTTATACTATAAGCTGCGGACTACAGGGAGGATTCCTGATCGCTTGCCAGCATTCAAAAAGTTTCTACAGCGCCACTTGAGCCCATAGTTTTCCGATGCCTTAGTTATTTCCGCCTTCGAGCTTTATTTGTTCGTCTCTACATATTTTTTTGTTCCCGCACTTTTTTGTTTTATTCTAGTTCTCGTTGCGGTTCTAGTACCTCTTATTGTGATTTTATGTTCCTTCAGAGTGTTTGTCTATGTTTTTTTTCTACACACGACTCTGTTCGTGTAATGAATCAAAATCACGATAAACCAATTTTAGGAGTTTTTGGATGAATATGAGGTGATGGTAAAGGTGTCGGCGTTGATCAATTCCCTAAGGACATTCATTCATTCGCAATCATGTTCCATTCAGAAACGTTAGAGACATGGTCAAAGCGTATTTGGCCTATACAATTGCTTGCGGGGACAAGCCGCTATACCAAGTCAGTGTCTATACCTTCCCAGACAAGCCTGGTACCAATTAGCCCCACCCCGAAGGAATGGAACGCTCGGTTAACCCGGGCCCGGCCGGTCGAGGTTTCGCCCTTGACTCGACATGACCACTGAGCAAATAAGTGGCCGAAATTCGATGATGTTTATCTAGATCTGTGTAACAACAATAATCGCGCCGCGTCACCGTTTTCCAGCAATAAATCACAAGGTGCTAGACAGAGAACAAATCATGGTAGCGACACAAAAGAAGAGAAAAAATTGTTTCAATTCGAAAAAAAATCGCGTCTTGGAAAAAAGCGAATAGGAAGGCTTTAAGAATATTAAGCCGTATAGTCAAGTGTTAAATATTGGGACAAATTTAGATAACCCAGAGGGGCTGCTTCAGGAGATGTCGGCAGAAAAATAAACGCCGACGACGCTCACCAATTAGAGGATTAAAAGGTCGCGTCGAGCGCCAGCTAATAGATGCACAGCCAGCCAGCCAGTCGACTAATGCCGTCCTGCCATTGAATTCTTCACTCCTCAGAGAAAATTTTTCATTTTTCTACTCCGCAACGCCTCAGGCGTATGCAACGTAATATTGCCGTAAGGGAACATTTTCCTGATCATCATCATTCAGAAAGAGTTCAGGTAGGATTCGAAGAAGATGAGGTGTCAGGGACCCTGGGAGAAGCTGAATTTGAACTTAAGAAAAATGTAGAGAGAGCTCCAAGAGAAAAATATTATCAAAAAAGTCAGAAAAAGCCTTCTGCGCCACCCTAAACGATCGGCCAAAACGAGGGCAGCCAAAGGTCTGCCCTTGTTTTCCGCCACTTTGACGTCCTTTGTTTGGAAGCTGCAGAAAGTACAATCTACGGGCAGATTGTCTGCACATGCTGCTGTCCAATGTCACCAGCACTTACCCACCGACGGTGACATTTTTTGGGAAGTTCGTCTGCACTGGGATGCGCTCGGAAAACCCGTCAGTCTGCCCGCAGATGCCGTTTGGAAATGCTAGCTGCTGGAACCGATTGAAAAGAGCTCAGGATAGGGTGAAGCTCTGAGCGGGTAAGAATCGGGTTGGGTAAACTATAATTAACGGTCTTTTCCCGGAACCTTCTGGAGCCAGCCGGATGGCCCAACACTCAATGTTTCTTCTTCTGAAATCCTTCCTTTAGGGAATGGAAGCAGGGAACGCCTCGGAGAAAAGGCCGCCGGGCAGGCGCTGTCTAATCGAGATTGACTCCTCCTTGGCGAGAGTGCCATTAGACAAATTAGCAATCATGTGATGCGATTGACCGAAACAAATCTACTACATGCCATCGATTCCCGCTGGAAGTCGAGGGAACACGGCCTGGAACGGGGGCTTCAATTAGTCCATTTCAGCAGAGAAAATCTTCAAAAGCAAAGCAGTAAAGGTTAGGTTTGTTTATGTCTGTTCATTACGCAGATGATAAACCACCTATGAATAAAATAAATGTCAAATACATGGCATCAAGACTCAAAATACAATTAATCAAAGAATTTAACTAACCTGAAAAAACATAAAATCAAAATCTAAAATGCATCTAAAACAAAGACATCAATAGTAGTGAGGAACAAAAAGAGAGAAGAGGAAATGTGTGAGGCATCAAAGTGTGCCTTCCTTACTTATGGCCGTTGATCAATCTCTCCAAGGACGAGCCACGCATTCGTGTTCCATTCAGAATCGTAGAGACGAGGTGAATGCGTATTTGGTTTATGCAATAATTTGCGGAGACCAATTCAGTGTTCCTACCTTCCGAGACCCGTCTGGTACCAATTTATCCGAGGGATGGAAGCCTTGGTTAGCTCAGGCGGGGATCGATCACTCGACCGTGCGAGTGCAGTAGCTCCTTCTACCACTGTAAAAACAATCAGAAGGATCTATGGATCATATTGATAAGAATGAAATTCACAATATTCTTCTGGCCACTACGAAATGGACGTGACTGGACAGATGGTAGCTGACGCGAGATCTGACGCAGATACCGTCATCAGTACACCGGCCACGAGTCAATGATGAAATGAATACATGATGATGAAAATGAAAATAATCAAAATACTGATATGATAACCGAATGAGAACCTTTCTAAGAAATCCACCAGCTAAATATCGGTTTAGAATTTCCGGTGGCTCGCTTATCCCGGACGCCTCCATGGCGGATGAGCCCAGATTAGTTGCGCGGCCGGAAAATCGCGATTTGTGGGAAAATCCGACGGATTCGTCTTCAGTCAGCGTATATATGTAGTTGACAAAGATTCACGGAAGTGTTGGAAATCCTAGATCACTCTCGAATAGAATGATAAGAGAATAAAATCTGATATCAAACTAGCTATATTTACTGTAACGCTCAAGTTATGTGTCAGATAAATAAATAAAATGACGAAATAAAAGATAAAAAGATGGTGAATGCATCAAAAGATGGTGATTGACGAAATAAAAGATGGTGGTGAATGTATCTTCAGCCTTTACGATGACCTACGGAGCAAAAAGGTAGTCGACTAAGTGTCTTCACCTTCCCAGGCAAGGCTGGTACCAATTCACCCTACAACGAAGGAATGGAAGCTCTGGTTAGCCTGGTTAAGGATCGATCGCGCCACTGTGCCTGCGAAACTAGCACCTCTACCACTGTACTATGAACGGTTCTCTATGAGACGATCAGCAGTATTAATATAAATAAATGAATAAATAAATCGTAAGTAAACTAGCGAGTAGGAAAACGCTGATAGATCGGAAAAGTCGTACAATCGTCCGTGTCACAATCAATTAGGAAGATTCAAACGATCAGACGGACATGCGTACGCCCACCGAAAAGAAGAAAACCTGCCTCTTGAACAACCAGCAACGAACACCACACGAACCGGAAAACCTCCTAGACAGCAGAAGAGATTAGAAACGGAAGTGTTGAAATCAGTAATCAAGAGAAATGTCCAGAAAAAGAAAGAAAATGATGATGAAGTTCAGAAAAGGAAATGGTGTTTGAAGAGAGAGCATCTAGGTGAAGCGGGACAGAGCAGGATACACGAGAAGAGAGGAGAGCTTCAGGATTAGCGTTTTAAAACGCTGAAATCTGAAACCCGCTTTGGACAATCAGCTGAAGAAATAATAAAAATTGTGTCAACTTCCACTCAAGATTATGAAATTCTCGATACCAATTATCAGGTGTTCCTGTTGAAGTGTTTAGCCCAGATTTCCCAGATCTAGTTTCTATAAGGTCGTCCAGAGCTCCTACGATGAACACGTACAATAAGTTTCTATCTGATAAAAATCCCCTGAGGGAGAACAATCCAGTTCTAGAATTGCCAAATTATAATAAAGGTGAAGATTTGGGGCCGTAGGAGCCGGGACAGAATGAAATGTGGAGGTATTCAGAAAGGACGGCGTGAGTCGATACACGAGACGAAGACGACGGCTATAGGATAGAAAACAGGAAGGTATCCAATTAGGGGTACTCGAAGGCATTCGCCTAGGTATAGTATACCCAGTCGGGAGGGTCTGACGCCAAGGCCTGAGTTTGGACGCCAAGAAGGTCAGAAGGAGGCCGGGTGCCGTCAGAAGGATATTCTTCGAGTAGCAGCAGCCCCTAGGGGTTGTCAAGTCCGCTTTCCTGGGTCCTCCCCATATACCTATACCCTGGCCACTCGTTAGATCTTCTTCGACCCTACAGTACCATCTGGGGCCTCGTCGACCCTCGGGCAGAAAGAAGATTAGTGGGCTTACCTGACAGGCTTTCCTGGAGTGCAAAAATAGCTGATGGAGTAGAATGCCCTTTTAAGGACACAGGTAAGATTACGTAATAGGAAAAGTCCAACCGTAGTTCTTCAATATTGAGGTATCAATATTGCACATAAATATTATTTATGCCATTAAATATGTCCCTAGCAGCTCGGGCTGCATCAGAAAAATGGAATATTTGATTAGTCGAGTGGGAGAACTTCATCATTTCATCTGGGTTGCTAAAGTGAGACAAGCGCACGAGCTGTATGAATATGTGAGGAGTCGGGCTCATGGAAGGCTCATAATCAATTTTTCTTATTTTCCGATGAAAACGAGATTACTTCAATAGATTCCACGGGGTAGTACGGTGGAATGGAGCTCCAAGGAAGGCTCAGCAGACAAAGTAAAGGTAAAGGTAAAGGTGTCGGTGTTGATAAGGCCGCTAAGGCATCGCCATGCATTCGGGTTGTACTCAGAATCGTAGAGGCATGGTAAATGCATATTTGGTCTATACAATGACTTGAGGGGGCCAGTCGCTATTCCAAGTCATTGTCTTTCCTTTCCCATACAAGTCTGGTACCAATTTACGCGACCCCGGATGGAGGGAGGGCATGATCGGCCCGTCCCGGGATCGATCGTTCGACCATGCGGGTATCGGTTACGCCTTTTACCATTGCTCCGCGCGCGTCCTACTATAGACAAAGGATAGGATGGTGAAGTAGTTTTGAGCTGTTTCACGTTCTTTTCCCCTTTTATTCGTCTTATTATACAGAGTAATATACTCACCATATATTTGGGTGGAAACTGTGAACCAAAACAGATTTTTAAAGGGCAAAGTGACTCAGCACGAGGTTCCCATGAGTGTTAGCCACCACAAGAACAAAGAAACATTCGCGAGTTGCAACTTTTCACTGTAAAAAGTGCGACGAGTGGTGTTGAATGAGAAATCGCCGACGTATTGGTCGTCGGGGAGGGGTGATAGGAGGAGAGTGAGAGCGGAGTCGAACGGCAGCGGCCCGCAGGCCGGTGATGGATTACGAGGTGCAGAAAAACCAGCGATCCTCGTTCAACGGATCCACCGTCACTCTGGGGTCGAATGAGTAGTTGGGCTGATTCTGAAATAGGAAAGGGAAAAGTAAGGAAGTTAAAAGTAAATCTAACGGCAAAGGTTACAGCGTTAATCAGTCCCCTAAGGACGCGCCACGAATTCATCTTCCATTCGAAGTCGAAGAGGCATGGTGGATGCGTATTTGGCCTATACAATGACTTGCGGGGCCAGCCGCTATACCAAGTCAGTGTATTTACCTTCCCAGACAAGTCTGGTACCAATTTAGCCAGCCCGAAGGTAAAGAAGGGCTAGTTAACCTGGGCGAGGATCGATCACTCGACCGCGCAGATGAGTCAGAAGCGCCTGTTACGGTAGGACCACGTTTTCTTCTAATCAATGAAAGCAATAATTCTGAACTGAAGAACAGACCCATTAGATCTTACAAGTATCTTGCAGTGACTATATAAATTTAATTGTCCCTTGAAGGTAAGAATCTCTACCATGGAACATACTAGGCTGGTCCATAAGGTTCGTCCGCGAAGCAGCATAATTTTAGGTTTTGTTTTTCTTCAACAAAACAAATCATTCTTCAACAATATAATTGTCATTAGTGTCAACTATAGTATACAATTTTATAGGCAGCATTTCAACTCCCTTTTCTCCAGAAAGAACGGGGCTGTAAATCGAAAAAGTAAGAGATCTCGTTTTCTAAGGTGAAAGATAAAGGTAAAGGTGCCGGCGTTGATCAGTCCCCTGAGGACGCGCCGCCGCATTCGTGTTCCATTCAAGTCGTAGAGGCTTGGTGAATGCGTATTTGGCCTACACAATGACCTGTGGGGGCCAGCCGCTATACCAGGTCAGTGCCTTTACTTTCCCAGACAAGTCTGCTACCAATTTACCCGACCCCGGAGGGGTGGAAGGCTTGGTTAGCCCGGGCCGGGATCGATCGCTCGACCGTGCGGGTGTCTGCAGCGCCTCTTACCACTGTACCATGCGGGCCCCCACTGTATCACGCGGGCCCATCTCGTTTTTTGGGTGGTCAAAATTATCAAACTTTTTCTGACGCAAATAGTATACGAATTGGCATTAGCAACTAATCTTTGACTTTTAGTTCCCATTGTTCGCCCTAAGGCTGTGTGAACCTTCCCCAAATGTCAAACTGACAGCCCTAGCCATAATGGATACGTTGGGCAGGAAAACTGACGGCCAGTCGAGTGCCCTTTCTCGCGAAACTGATTGGTCACGTTACAAACGCCATGGAGCGAGAAGCGCTCACTCAAGCGCGAAGCTGTCCCTGGCTTAGTGCAATGAGGTGATGTCAATTCCGAACTCTTTCGTAATTCATGGCGAAGTAATCGAGATGAAAGTCGACTTCGGAAGCCCTGAGGGCACCTACGAAAGAGTGCAGGGCTAACTGGGAGCTGAGGGTCATTTCTGGCCGGCGGCATTGGAAAAAGGCATTAATAGAAAAGGTTGCGAAAAAGGCAAGGTGTCTATAGGCAAAATTATTGACCTAAATCTTCCTTAGGTAAGATTTGCAGGAGAATATAAAAGGCAGAAGGTAGAGTACTCGGCATTGATCGTTTCCATAAGGACGCGCCATGTATTAGTGTTCCATTCAGAACCGTAGAGACACGATGAATGCGTATTTGGCCTATACAGTGGCTTGCGGGGACCAGCCGCTGTGCCAAATCGGTGGTTTTTTACCTTTCCAGGAATGTCTGGTATCAATTTACTTAGTTGGCCCGTGTGAGGATCGATCATTCGACCGCGCAGATTAATCAGCAGAGCCGCTTACCACTGCACCACGCGCAGCCTCCAATGCAACATAAAAACGGAAAATGTACTAGAACGACCAGACAATCAAGCGGAGAGCAAATGGAAGAGGTAGGCTGTGAATGAAAATTTAAAAGGAGGTTCAATAGTTCAGGAGAGAATTTCTTAGAAAGCCTAGAAGCTCAAAAAAGATTCCGAGGAGATCTTGTAGCTTTACTCTGCCCGCCTGAGCTTAACCGCCGTGGAAAAGTTCTTCTCCAGCCAACGGATCGATTTCTGCGCGTCTGAGGGTAGCAAATAAACGACAACGTAAAATATGGCCTTGGAGTCGTCGTTGGGGCGGGACAATTTAATGCTAAAGGACAAAGTTCTGGAGTGACGGGGCCGGATGGTTGCAGCTCCCCGGGGACCGTGGAACCGACGACGGAACCCGAAATGGCTAGCGGACGAGTTTCTCAGCTCAATCGCCCCGAACAATTAACGGTTATGATTATGATGTGCTAAGAAGATAGACGGAGCATAGCGATGAATGAGCGATAAGATGGCGACGGAGGGCAGCTGATGGCCTGAACTGACCACTCGAGAGAGAGAATTCCCTCATTGACAGGGTTCACGGCGCGATAATGACCGCGGAGAGATATATTTCTGGGATGTCGTAGTGCTTCTCCCATTGTTCACATTTTGGTGAAGTGTATTTTCCAAAATCAGTGGTAAGAGCCGCTACTGGCATACGCACGATGCCTCTACATATGTACATACACCCCGGTTCAAAATTATAGGTTCACCTCGCGATTGGTCCATAAGTTTTCAGAGAACCTATTGAGGAGATCTAGTAACATTACTGTCATATTCTTCACCATAGAAAACCTAGATATTAAAATTCTGGGCGGGATGTCTTGTCATTGTAAGATGCTATAATTTTTTAGAGAAAAACCAGAGATAATGACCGGTGCAAAATTATAGGTTCTCGATAATCTTATTCGAAGTATGCCACATAAAATGTTTGATGTTGTTTATAACAAAGGTGATGTAAAGTACTAAACTTAACTTGAATGTTCATATTTTCAAAAACAGACAGTTTATAGTGAGGCGGACCTATAACTTTGTACCGGTCATTATCTCTGATTTTTGAATAAAAAAGTGTAGTATCCTACAGCGACAAGACGTCCCGCCCGGATTTTTTATATCTAGGTTTTCGATAGTGAGAAATAGGACAGTAATGTTACTAGATCCCCTCAATAGGTTCTTTGAGCACTTATGGACAAATTGCGAGGTGAACCTATAATTTTGCACCGTGGTATAGTATTCTGAGTGGAAGAGGAATGCATGGCGCTTCCTCAGGGAACTAATCAAACGCAATGCCTTTACCTTAAGCGTAATTTAAAAAGAATGCTGCTGCTGAAAGAGAATTTAAAAAGAAGCTGATGATGATTGCTGGAGCAGATGATCTCGGACGAACGCCAGCTGCAGTTCGTTAAAAGTGGACGAGTTTCACCATAAAGTCATTCGAGCTGTGCTAAAACAACAAATGTGCCAGAGTGAAATGATGAAAAGCACATGGTCTAGCTTTATTGCCTTCTCTAAGCTCGACTGCATTTGAATTTTGCCAAGGAAGGGAAAAAATAGAAAAAACGCAATGAATGGGTGAAGAGCCGCCAGCGGATGAGCTTAATACAACTCTCTCGTCGAGCATGTTTCTTCCGTTCTGTTATTGTGAACTTTCTGAACAACAAGAGGCAAAAATGAAGAAATAATGATGAATGGAATGCTTTAAAGTACTGGTATTAGCCTTTCTTTCGCTTGCAGGAACTATCCACCCACTTCAACGAAATCATTTGCCTCCTTCACTCATCGATCTCCTCCCTCAAAAATCCCAATTTTTAATGGTAATTTCCATCTGGTTCAATTGGATGCCGCAGGAAACCTAGTAATTAGGGTCATCGAGACCGAAATTAAAGAAATGACACAGCTGAAACCCCTCACGATGTCGAAATCTGACAACTATCTGGTAAAAAAACGCTGAACACGATGAGAATTTATTTAGTTATTTATTTATTTATTCACTTAATTACCATGCACTTAGCGTGCGCCGTATGCTAATGTATAGACATGAGGGAAATCAGAATACAACTGGTAAAACTGTAGCCAATGCATAGAAAGGAGCAAACGAAAAAAGATTCAAAGAGTTTTTGGCGAAAAAAGTGAAATACGTAGTAAAGAAGAAAGCTTCGGAATTGCCCCTGGTTCAGAAGAAAGAAAAAAATTCCGAGCTCGAAATGTCTAGGAGTTAGATACATCATTTTCGTTTCAAAATGGACACTTTTCAAACCAAAATGGACGTTTGGCCTGCATCAACATTCAACGCAAACCAAATGACTCTTAGAACGAGTACTGTTTCTGAAACGTCTTAAAAGCCCTGCACTCTGTAAATAGGTGCCCTCAGGTCTTCCGAAGTCGAACTTTCATAAAAAAACTAAACTAGATACCTTTTATAAACACTTTTTATTAATTATTTGTTGAATATCTTATATGTCATAATGTATTAATGAAAATGTAATATATACATGTTACTTGTAGTTTCTCGCTTGTTCAATTTGTTCAATAGTTTCTTACTATAACAGTAGCCTCATTTTGTTGTTATTGTATTTTGGACTACCTTTATCATCAGTGTCGCCTATATGTTTATTTATTGCTAGTATATATTACTTGTTGCATATATTTGTTGTAAACGTAGGTAGCAAAAAATGAAAAATGAATTATGCCATCTACAATTTGAAAGTGGAGGGTGTCCTTTTTGATGTGGAAAAAAACGTCCATTTTGATTTGAAAATTCCTATTTTCAAATGGAAATGGTATGTAACAACAAGCCGCAATTTAGGGGAAAATTAGGAAGACCTAACATGTTCGACCTCATTATACCCTTTATTACCTTTGGGTATAACTAACCAAATGGCAAGCAAATAGGTGAGACGGAATGGTTGAACGCTTCGTATAGACGAGTGTTAAGGTGAGCGATGAGAATAGGAGATCGCGCCATGACCTCGAAAGTCATATCGCCACGCTCCGATGATGAGCCGAGTGTTTTGACAGCTCCGTCGCCGCCAACGGCCGCCACGCTCGATTCGCACCTCGTAGTCGATCGGCTGGGTGTCTGACCTTATACCTTATACCCAGGTGAAATCCTCGGGCTTATACCTAAACCTTTCCTAGAGTTACTCTTAGAAATTGTTCTATTAGCCTGAATTATAAGTAATCGGACATTTGCAAGCGATCGAATTCAAGACCAAATTTCCCGCCAAAGAGAGCACCGGTCGAAACAGATAGGGTATCAATCGATAGAGGGAGAATAGACCCACAAATCGATTCACCGCATTCTTTTGCTAAAATGCCAGGCAGCTACGGTCTGGAGCAAAGGCTATATGATCTACCCTCTCGTTGGCAAACGACCATTGATGCTAATGTCACTTATTTCTTATTTTTTTTATTCCATTTTGCTTTTTAGAAGTTGTGGAGTAAATTATTTAGTGCTACTAACGTGCGATTACTTATGACTCAAACTAATATTTGAATCTATGTATAATACGTACAATCAAAAATCGATTCAATGAAATGGATCAGTTTGAGCGAGTTTTCTTTCAAAATGAATCAATTGATCCAACTGAGTTTTGATTTTGACACCTGCTCTACCTAAAGTAAACGAATGCTTTTTTAACGTAGACTGGTGAACTCCTCAATTTTTTAGGTTCCCTCTGATAAAAAAAGCGGCAAACATCTTGAACCTGTTCCAAAAATGCAAGAATAGGAACAAAAAAATAAAAGGGAAGAAGAGGAACTAGCGCTCAGAGTGACTTTCCAACTGCCCCCACTGGACCGGTTTTGCTTCCGATCGCGGAAGTGCAATGATAAGCATGTGTGTGGAAGAGTGTGTCACAGCCGCCATAGCTCAGTCGGTTAGAGCGTGGGTCTAATAAGCCCAAGGTCGCAGGTTCGACCCCTGCTGGCGGCAAAGTTTTGCAGCCTCCATGCATTCATTAGCGATGGTTATCTATTTGTTATCGATATTGAAGAGAAATTCAGCTAAAAAGTTGCAGCAGAAAGGTCTAGATTTCAAAAGTGAAAGGGACTACAATTGATGCGCCACGCTTTCGGTTTCAACTTGGTTTTGGAGGGTGAATTGAAAAAAATCAGATTGCAACTGCTATTTGTTTATTTTTCTTTTCGGAAACCTCTTGGATGGTAAAACCAGGGCGACGGACGGTGTGAGCAAACAAAATTTTGCCGTCAGCAGGGGTCGAACCTGCGACGTTGGGCTATATACAGTAGTTCGCGAAAAGATATGTCACCTTGCATTTTCGGGTGCAGATCGCTGAAATCGAAAGGAATTTGATTTCAGTTGACAGTTCCAATAACTCTCATTGAAAATACACTAAAAAGTGCCCTTGTTGAAAATTTTAGACTTTTTTAGAAATTTTTAAACTCATTTTCATATGCATTTTTAAGCGAGTGTATCTTAACCCATTGACGACCGCTGTTTTGCACCCGCACTTTTTCGGTCGCGTGGGACAAAACAGCCCGCAGTTACTAAAGTGCTCGCCACAGCTTATTTCTTGGTTTTACACTGTTATTGACTGTTCATCAGATAATTTGGATCTTACCAATGCTACCTGCACAGTGGTCCGGGAGTTATTTACTTCTGATGAGATCGCTGACAAAATCAAATAAACAATATCATGCACTGCAATAGCTTCCCGACAATTTTTTTGACAAAAAGTTACTTAACTTTTACAAAGACGTCATATAAAAAATAAGCTAGTCACATTTCATATGGAAATTCTGAAAACAGTCAAGGCAGAAATGTTTGATACACTCGCTACAACGAGTCGGAACTTTCCTGGCATGATTCGTGGCAATCGTGCGCCTACTTTTTCACAGATTTTCTTTAACAGGAAACACATCCTTTCCGTTCTGTTCTAGTAGGCCCTGTGATCCTGATCTCCAATTTGTTGTTAATCGTCGAAGGATGGGCATCATTTTGATTGTCATGGAGAAGTGATTCCACAACGCGCCCATTATCAACGCTAGATCCGGAATGGGATTCAGAATCGAATCGTTTTCAGGAAAGAAGAACCAAATGCCCGTCTGCGAATTGAGAGTCCGGAATCGGAATAACTTTCAGGAAAACCGACAACATTGCCTGCATGATCCAAATCTTCATCGTTTTCTTCAAGATCGGGTTCAAGTTGTAGTCTGGGAAATCCCTCATCCACTTTGGAACTATTGAATAGAACTGACTGATGATTGATCAGAAACTGATTGATTAGAACTAATTTTACTCTGCAAACAAATCACTTAATTCCCCAAGTTGAGGACTGTACAATGAGGCTAGCTAAAAAGTGCGGTCTCGTGGGACCGTGCGGGCTATTTTGCACCCGCGTTCCCGACGTACAGTAGCGGTCAAAAAGATATGTCACTTTTCGTTTTCATTCAAAAATAGCTCAAATCGAAAAGAACCTGATACCAATTGATAGTTCTGAGTACTTTATTCAAAAATATGTTGAAACATACCGCTTTTACTAATTCTCTGTTTTTTTAAAATATTTTTTAGTGATTTTCATATGCTATTTTGAACAAAAATATCTCAAAAATCGCTGGGTGTAGGATCAATCTGAGACGATATTCTGATAGAGCATGATCTAGTTATTATACTGTGCTACAAATATTTGATTCAAATCGCCTTTAAAATATAGATTTTTTTGAGCAAACTTGTTGGTGGTCAAAAACCGGTCAAAATTTAGGACCATGTTTTAAACAAAATTCTATATCTTCCTAACTTTTTGAAAAAAATTGACCAAATTCGAAAGTGTTGTAGAGGATGATATTCTCTTCAGGGTGGTTAATATTGTTTCAGGACTGGTTCCTTATTTTGGGAGAAAATTCCTTTTAAAGTTGAGTTTGCGTAAACTGTTGTATCCAAAAAAGTTCAAGAGGAACCCACTCAATTTTTTTTCACCTTAACAGTAGATTTGTATTTCTTTCAATATTACACGTAAGTTAGAATAAATCAAAGTTTTAATAAAAATATAACGCTTTGACTGACGCACGCTTGCCCGCGCCGTGCTCTGTATTGGTAGTGACGGCGCCTACAGCGTGCGTCAGTCAAAGCGGTATATTTTTATAAAAACTTCGATTTATTCTAACTTACGTGTAATATTGAAAGAACTACAAATCTACTATTAACGTGAAAAAAATTGAGTGGGTTCCTCTTGAGCTTTTTTAGATACAACAGTTTACGCAAACTCAACTTTAAAAGGAATTTTCTCCCAAAATAAGGAACCAGTCCTGAAACAATATTAACCACCCTGAAGAGAATATCATCCTCTACAACACTTTCAAATTTGGTTAAATTTCTTCAAAAAGTTAGGAAGATATAGAATTTTGTTTAAAACATGGTCCTAAAATTTGACCGGTTTTTGACCACCAAAAAGTTTGCTCAAAAAATCTGTATTTTAAAGGCGATTTGAATCAAATGTTTGTAGCACAGTATAATAACTAGATCATGCTCTATCAGAATATCGTCTCAGATTGATCCTACACCCAGCGACTTTTGAGATATTTTTGTTCAAAATAGCATATGAAAATCACTAAAAAATATTTTAACAAAACAGAGAATTAGTAAAAGCGGTATGTTTCAACATATTTTTGGATGAAGTACTCAGAGCTATCAATTGGTATTTGGTTCTTTTCGATTTGAGCTATTTTTGAATGAAAACGAAAAGTGACATATCTTTTTGACCGCTACTGTATGTGATACGCGCGCGGTCCCGCAAGCCAGACACACGATTTTCCGCCTGGTCGTCAATGGGTTAAGAACCACTGAGCTTCTGCATGTCTGGTGGTGATATTCTGATAGAGCATGATTAGCCTATTCTTATAGGCTATGAATATTAGTTTAAAGTCATTGAAAAAAGATAATTTTTTTTGCGTGAATTTTTTTATGGTCAAAAAATGGTGAATTCTCGTGACAGACTTTCATATAAAATTCTATTTATAAGTAACTAGTGGATTAAATTGCATAAAGCTTGGATATGTGATAGCATAATATATTCTCTTCCTAACACATATTGAAGTTTTAAAGACTGCTTTCTATTCACAGAGAAAATAGCTCTTAAAATTGCATTTACATAAACGGCCGTTTTAGGAATACCCGGAGAGCATTTGGCTCCAGATTTCTCTATCGCATAGCAGACTTGTTGCACATTAGGTCCTTAGCAGGTAGCAAAATAAGTCCCTCTTTCGTGCAGAATATCGTCTTCTCGTTAGACCGATTGAAACTACCGCACTAACCCGCATAGTGTACGGTGGCGGGAATAGTGGTGCATACAACATTTCTTATTAGAAGACGATTTTTCGCAGAAGAGTGGAAATTATTTTGCTACCTGTTGAGGACCTAACAAGCAGCAAGTCTGCTATGCGGTAGGGAAATCTGGAGCCAAATGCTCTCCGGGTATTCCTAAAACGGCCGTTTATGTAAATGCAATTTTAAGAGCTATTTTCTCTGTAAATGAAAGGCGGTTTTCAAAATTTCAAGATGTTTTAGGAAGAAAATATATTGTGCTATCACACACCCAAGTTTGATGCAATTTGATTAACTAGTTACTGATATATTGAATTTTATATGAAAGACTGTCACAAGATTTCACCATTTTTTGACCATAAAAAAATTCACGAAAAAAAATTATCTATTTTCAATGACTTGAAACTAATATTCATAGCCTATAGGAATAGGCTAATCATGCTCTATCAGAATATCACCACCAGATATGCAGAAGCTCAGTGGTTCTTAAGATACACTTGTTTAAAAATGCATATGAAAATGAGCTAAAAAATTTCTAAAAAAATCTAGCATTTTCAACAAGGGCAAATATTAGTGTATTTTCAATAACAGTTATCAGAGCTGTCAACTGGTATCAAATTCCTTTCGGTTTCAGTGATCTGCACCCAAAAATGCAAGGTGACATATCTTTTCGCGAACTACTGCATATATATTTTCGGATTCGGATTATTATTTTACGCTCTAACCGACTGAGCTATGGCGGCCATGTCATCTTTCTTCTGCAGACCGCTGATAAGCGACTGTTGTCACAGCAATTAAAGAGTAATTGAATAGTGGATCAATCATTTCTATCTGGTTCATTTATTTATTTATTTATTATTACATGAACAAGCCATGCATCGGTGATATGATAAATAAAATGACAGACAGTCAACATCAACATTAACTACATTTCACAATTTTGAACATATGTATTCAGTGAATAAGATCAGTGGGTTGAGGTGTGTTCAGATGACAGTCTAACAGTTTAGAGAAACATTTTAAATCATTTGGTATGGATAATTTTTTACATAGCTTAACCATATCAGAACCAGCACGAACAGAAAAGAATTGTTGGCGGAACCTAGTTCTGGCTTTCGGTAACAGAATTTTGCGACAACTCCCTCTGGTAATAGAGCTCCTCTCGGCTACAAAGTGACGTAAAGTGAGACTACATTTACCATGTAAAATTTTATGTAGCATCAACAGATCAAATTTCTTTCTTCGGAATTCCAGGCTCTGAAGTTTTAGTTTCTCATTCCGGTCTACAAAAGATGGAATTTGATCATATTGAAAACCTATAGAACGAATGACAGCTTTTCGAGTGAAGCTATTCTGCACTGATTCAATCAACGTTATCAATTTCTTTTTGGTCGGAGTAAATATTACCGTGCCATATTCTAATATTGGCCTAATATACGTTTTGTAAGCTCGAACTAAGACTTCTGGATTACGTGTAGAAAGACCTCTGAAAAGGTCTGATACTCTTTTGGATGCTTTTCGTGTCATTCACGTTTTCATGTCACATTATATCATACCACTTTTGAAAGCGCTGCCCATTTCTTCTCTGAGATTACTCCAGAAAGCGAAATTTGGGCCCACTTTCGTAAAAATAAACTTTTCTCTCCCTACCGCCACAATTTTCCTAAAAAATACGCCCTGGGAGGTTAGCTGAAACCCTGGGATCCCTGAGGTTCACAAATCGTTTCTCTTCTTGTCCCCCATGTCGCACAGATGGCGACTTGAACAGCGGAGCACCCGTCTCCTTCTGGAATCCATCTGGAAACAATTTTCGCCACCCGAGATGTCCAAAATGTTCTTGGCGTTCTGATCTCAACGTTTTTCGTGTTTTTCGAATGCAGCTGCGGTAGGCGGTGCCTTTGAAGATGAATTTGACAACGAAATGTTGAAAAGCACCCATGTTTTTGTGCCTGTCTAACCCTTCCCCACAATACTCTGTCTAAACCTTGAGAGTTTGAATTTACCCTTTCCTTACCTATTTCCTTTGTTCGCGCTCACTTCATCTCCCCCGGTCACATTTTGCCGCAATCGCGACCCCACGATTCCGGTCAAGTGATCGATCCTTGCCCACACTAACAGACCGCCTATCTCTGCAGGGTCGAGTAAATTGATACCAGATTTGTCTGGAAAGGTTCTGTACTTGTGGAGCCAGCCGCTGTATCGAGTTAGTGTCTTAACCTTCCCAGACAGGTCTGCCACCAATTTACCTCACCCCGGATGCATGGAAGTCCTGGGTAGCGTCGATGAGGATCAATCAATCCTCGAGGGTTAAAAGTGGTCCTAGGCACTAGATAAAGCTACCCCCTCTTCTAGAGGACCCTTGAAATTCTCTGGATGACCCGTGGGAATCCCAGAGCTCTAGAATTCTCCAGGAGGAGTCAGTGCTCTAGAATCCTTCAGGGTACGACCCCATTCAACTTTTCCTGTTAACCCTTCTTTCTTTTTCTATCCCCTGGGAGGTTTAGGAAACCCAAAGGAAGCGCTGGAAAGGTGCTCTCCCCGCGTTTCGGTTGAAAGGCCGGCCAGCGGTGTGTTTGATCATGCTGATGCTCTGCTTGGACATTCAACAGCAGCAGCAGGCCGAGTGCCAAAAGCAAAACAAGTTTCGCATAGAATCCCCCTTCCACACATGCTCCTTCCGCATCTGCTCCTCGTCGACACGCTCACTTCCTTTGTCGTCTTCTTTTCAGTTACCGAACCTGAAAAAACCTCCTCGACACCTAAGCTGAGGCAACCACTCCGATGACGACGCTGTCCGTATCGTCTCCGAGGTTCCGGCTACCATGCGTCTCCAGAAGAACTCCACGAAATCGGGTGGGTGACTTTTGACCTTCCTTCTTGTTGTCGATTAGCTAGAAGGTTTTCTATCCCGCCGCGACCTTCATGGCTGTTCTTTAGAAGGAGAGCAGCAGAGCCTGCTCAAGGGTAGGAAGTAGAGGTGTCTTCCATCGAGGCCGTGATCTCTAGTGCGAGAGAACTGTCATATTGAATATCATATGAAGGCTTTCCACGCATTCATTCGGACATTATGGCGTTAGTCTCCGTCCTCTTGACGACTGGGATGCAGCATAAGCTAACAACATTTTACATTATTTTAGTTTTTAGTTGAAATTAAGCAGAGCACGATTGTTTAGTATTACTCAAGTCTGTCTCATTTGGCGCACGTAATAGTGCAAATAAATAAAATGTAATATTACAAACCTGAGGAGGGTGGAAAAGGTTTGCCGCCAGCAGGGGTCGAACCTGCGACCTTGGGCTTATTAGACCCACGCTCTAACCGACTGAGCTATGGCGGCTGCGACGGCGTTGCGACTACAGCTGCTTATCTCTCACCTGCCACCACCAACGCTAACCACTCGTGTCAACGATCCCACATCGAGATCGATTGAATTCCCTCCGCTGGTTGCTCTATGAAATAGAAGCTTGATATAAGATAGGTGACATTGTAACGTTTCATCTATAGAGGTACATTAAATGCAGCGTTTTAATTGCAGTTCAGTTTAGTCCATCCAAAGGCAGTAATTAAGGAGGGCAGTCTAATGAGATGGTTATGGCTGGACACAGCTAATCCTTCCCTCAGGTAAGGTCAAAGAACGTCTGTCTCAAACCAAAAACTTTAGTAATTGCGGCAATTTTTTTTGCATTTCGACTTGTTCCACCTTTGCTTTTGCGTTATGGGAGTATGAAGAAAGAGAGGTGTTACTTCGAAATTGTCCAAAGACAAAATGATAAGCTCTGAGGTCCGTAGGTCTGGACAATGGGAGGAATTTTACCCCTTAGCACAACAACAACGCCCGCCCACATGTTGCTTTGAAGAGATGGAAGAAAATAGTGGAGCTGCTGCAGTGTTCCGTCCCGTACTTCCACCCCATTCTTATTTTTTTGTAAAGATTGTAAGAACATAAAGTGCGTGCTCTAGGAAGATTAGATCAACGCAGTTTCTTTCCGGGAGTTGAGCTCATCCTCGAAATCATCTTGGGTAACTCATGGGCTTAAAAACTGCTGAAATTGGGAGTTCCTACTGGCTTGGTGGTGTCATCACTTGCTATTGATCGAATTTTCCGATCAATAGCACCCATCCGCTCGTGACATCTACCCATCCGCTCGTGACATCTACAGTGATCCCTGTTGTTGGATATGATCTGCATGTTTGTCTGTTGGTAGTTAATGGTACTGGTTTCCCCTTTAGAATCATCTAAATCTAATCTAAAATTATAGGCGTAGAAATATATAAACAATAAGAATCAGTGATTGGGATTCAATATAGTGCCACGATGATTTGAATCCTCGACTAGCCATTCTTAACACGTTGAGTAATACAGTGTGGCGTTATGCCGCGCCACGCTCAAGCGGTCGCATGGAACCATATGGCGCAATGCCACGCCACAGTCTTGTATTGTATTTTCCTCGATACATTTCAGAATTTCGGGGGATGTTTTTCTGCCACTTTTTAGCAGACCTTTGCATATGAAATCGTAGCTTCTGATTTATTGGAATTTTTGATCGTGCACAAGTTTTCCTAACAAGTAAAAACAAACGATGGTGATTGCAAGAAACAAATAAATGCAAACAAATATTGGCTATTAGAATAAACAAATAATAAACCATAAACAAATAACAATTTGCTTTCAACCTGAATAGTTAAAGAGGAAATTCTAAAGGCTTCCAGCTGTCATTTTTCTATTTTCATTACAAAAAAAGAAATAGTCACAATCCCCGATATTACAGGACTGTATATGTAGTCTTTGATATTTACTATTCGCTTTCATTCTTAAAAAAATTCGCCGTACGCCGGCATCATGCCACAGCCTCAGAGCGGTAGAAAATCGCTTGGTCCCACGCGTCAGACACGCGAAACAGGCGCTGTCGTCAACGTTTTAAGCTCTTGCAATCGCTACCCTTCCTTCTTTTCTACCATACAGCTTTTGTTTATCATTTCCCGTTTTTCTTTCCTTTTTTCCTACTTTCTTTCTTTCTCTCTCTATTTCCTTCCATTTTCGTTCAACTCCTCCGCTTCCATCAACCGTCGAGACCAGCGAGTCTCCTACTCTCCCAAAAGTGCTGCTCTAAAAGTGAGAACTGGACAGCAGCTGTTTGCAAGCGATTGCCTCCAGCTAAACAAGGCCAATATAAGTCTCCAGCTGATGGGATGGTGAGAAATTCAGAGTTCTACTTCCTTATTTTCACTATGATTCGAGCTACTTTGGCAGCGACGTTATATGCGTGCTTTCAGACCCTTCATGTTTGTTTTGCTGATCGCAAGGAAGGAAGCAATAAAGCGCGTTTATTACTACCACTCGCCGAAAGGCCTGCCTGCTTGGTGCCAATCCCAACGGATTCTCTGAATTCTGCCAGTTTTGACACGAATCCGCCGGCTATTCAACGTGAAACAGGGATGAATTGGAACGACGCATACCTTGAGGCTTTTTAAAGCATAATTGTAATTCAAAAAAATAGTAGAAGTGGGGTGCGTGATCAAGGGACGCATTTGAGCGCAGACGTTTGGTCCCCGGGGAGCTGTTTTGTTTTTGAACAATAAATCAGCGTAGTTTCTATTTTGGGTGGAGCTTTTCTGGTACTCGAGTAGAGCGAAGAGCTTACTTACCACGCGATTCTCAGCTTTTTTCTTCTCTTCTGCGATTTTTCCCCCGAGACAATTTATAAAAAGTAAACTAGAGGAACAACTTCTTCTCAAAACCCTCAATAGTTCTATTTACCCAGAATCTTCTCGTCTTTCCATGAAAGAGAACAATTCACTAGCTAACCAAGCCCTTCCTCCTTCCAGGGTCGGGTGAATTGATACCAGACTTGTCTGGAAAGGTAAAAACATTGATTTGGTATTACGGCTGGCCTCTGCAATTCATTGTGTAGACCAGATACACATTCACCATGATTTCGAATGAAAGACGAAAGCCTGGCATTCCCTCAGAGGACCGGTCAATGCCGAGCATCTTTATCTTTACCTTCAGGGAATGAATAAATAAAGAAAAAGAGCACTGGAATCCTGGATCCATCGAGCCCCATATCCCCTCCCATATACACCACCCACCAGCCAACGACTCCTTCCATCCTTGTCTAATTTATCGACTGCTTGGACATTTCTGATTATTTTTGTAGCTAGCTTTTCCTTCACTTTTCTGACTTCCACTGATTTCCTTATCATAACTAGGTTAGTGCGGTTCATAATACCTCAACAATTCTGTATGGAATTTGACTGTCCACCCCATTTCACTTTTCAATCGTATATGATCGACACACTCGACGTTATTTCTACCCATCGTACATATTCTTCTTCTACATATTCTTAATACTTTCTTCTTTGGATAAAAAATTTGGGAATTTTGATTGTCTGATATGGAAAAATAACATTTCAATTGCAGTACAATTATTCCAGCCTTCGGAAATAATTAAGGAGGACTCTCTAATAAGGCAAAACTAATTTGTCCCTCAGGAGAGGAATGTCTCAACCCTTTCTTATGGTTCTCGCCGCTTCGGCCGTGAAATGGACTTTGCCATTTTTATTCAAATTATAGACGTTTCCGTGGTAAAATAGTGGACTTTTGTGGGGGCGATGGATCGGAAGAGACGGTAGTGTGTCCTTAAAAAGGAAGAAAATCGCTTGAAAATTGAACATGTCGCTTGAGCTCAATTTTTAATAAATCTCGTGTGTGAGGAGTTTCTTCAGATTGATCTCATCAACATTCTCGAGGCTTCTTTCTTCTAGGAAAGATGAACATATCGAATGCGAGACCTCCACTGACCTGAGAAATACCTCAAACGTTCGGAAAAACTGCGGTGGTGAATGATTTTCTGACCCTCAGCTAATCCGAGTTCACACAGCTTCGACAAATCCTCTCCCATTCTGGTCGAAACAGCGGTGGTAGGCTCTCATGTGACCTGAGCCCGCCTGAAATTCCGCCTGAAATCTCGTTAGTGATGATGGATCCTTCTAGGAGGAAGAGGAGGAGATGGACGAGAAGGAGGAGGTGGGGCTAAAGGTGCGCTGGTTGCAATCGGAGACGTTGTGCTCGGGCCCTTACCGATGCGACCTTCATTCTGGACGGTCCCATGGGTTCGGCTGAGGTTCATCCTGGGCTGGCTAGGCCCGGCCCCCTCTCTGCTACGTCTCAAACACCACCATATTCGACGACAAAACAGTGCCGTAGTGATGCGAACGAGACACATTCATCATTGTCCGAAATAGCAGACAGATATTGTCAGGAACCAGAAGAAGTTTCGGGTTCGGTTGGAATTCAAAACGTTCGCTTCGATTCGGTAAGACTAGCAGTAACTCCCTTCTACCTTCTCGTACGCTTCTTATCCTATCCTGTAATATCCTTTTTACCCTAATCTTGTAGAACCATGTTAGACTGTAGCTGAAAGGGAGAAGGAAACGGGTAGTTCTCTGGTACTATGAGATAGTTTCACATTAACAAATGATAGGAATAAACGTGTTGGTTGAGTGGCAAAAGGCTCTACTCAGCCACACTGTCGAGAGATCGATCCCAGCCCAGGGCAACCAACCCTTCCACCTCTTCGGGGTCGGGTAAATTGGTCCCAGACTTGTTTGGGAAGGTGAAGACACTGAATTGGTATAGCGGTGGGCACCCGAAAGTCGTTCTATTGGCCAAATTCGCATTCACCATGCCTCTACGATTCTGAACGGAGAACGAGTGCTTGGCGCGTCCTTAGAGAGTGGTGACCGAGGCCGAATTTTCTACCTTAACCTTTAGAATATCCACTGATTGTAGTTTTATGTGCCGGACTTGACCAAATTTGGCTGTGAAGTACACTTAAAACGTAAAAAAATGCGATTCATTTGAAGACGATGGGTCCAGCTTCATCTAATTACCCCGAGGGGCTATTTTCTCTGGCTACTTTCTGGCCGCTACTAATAGGCTCAGACTGGTGAACATGAGTGCTAACCCACTCACAGCAGCACAACGACCATTTCTTGTCGTCACCTCCCTGACTCGAAGCTTTTCTTAGCCACCCAAGAAGCTTTAGTCACCCTTATCTGCTTCATTTGTCTCCTCCCTCCTCATATAAAAACTGTAAAGCTCTGCACCCAAATCTTAATGGAGATCTCGGAGAAAATCTTTCAGCTTCCTTTTCTCTCTTTCTCTCTCCTCTTCAGCTCCAAGAAAAACCTTTCACACCCTCTCCTGAAGGCTCTCAACCTCCTCTATATCGCCTCGTAAACAAGAAGCTCATTATTCTCCTCATTAAACTTTCCAGGCATTTGCTTTCTAAAATTAAGCTGACCTTTTTCTCCGGACTTTTTTGTACTATTAGCTGTCCGTACACGATGCCCTCAGGGCAGGCGATCTACGCCCGCTCAGGACATCCACCGGGTACCACCCTTCAGTGCACTCGGCCCACTTTCGATTTTGGCACATTTCTCGTCCCCAGAGTTTCAATCCACCTGAGAAAGCTCATCTGCGACACTTGGAAAAATGCCTTCCACTCCGAAAATGTCCAGGCTGGTGAGTACCGCTTAACAACTTCCGCTTGAACTCGTCTGCAAAGAGACTCTTCCGGCTGGGGCCATCACGATTTTGCGGTGGAAAACATTTACTTATTTACGAGGTGGTGAATATTTACTTATTTATTTACTACTTCCTTGAAGGCGTTCTTGGGATGAAATTGGCGGGAGTAGTCGTGGACAGTGTCTAGTGGAGTCTTCAGCCTTTGTTCTGCCCTTTTACTTACAATTAGTTGGGTGGGTAGATTTTTCACTTTGAGCTTTCCATGAGCGGCATTTTTAGAATAATGGGAAATATGCCACAGAGTCACTGCTTGGGATCCAATTTAAGTATCGGACGGACTGAGACTTCATCTTTCTTCTAGTTCCAATTGAAATCTGTAGAAACGGATACGAGTTTTCATGATTTTATGACGAAGTTTCTTCTTGGCATATTTTTCTCTTCTGTTTATTTGCTTCCTTTTTTTCTCGAGGTTGTCAGAGTCACTGGACGCCAGCACCGAGCCCTTGGGATCACCCTAAGCGGCTTTTTTGACTTGGACACAATGCCATTATCTTCCATCTTCTAATTGAATTTCCGAAGGGACGATATCGCCCTTGTGGATCGAGTTAGAATCAGTTTTTCTAGTTGGAAATCTGTTCTATCTGTGTTCTATGTTCTCCTAGATTTGGAGGAGAAGAGGACTGGGATTGCAGATGTTTGGCCATTAGTTTTTGGGCTGATAGAGCAAAACTACGCAGGATTTTTCAAGGTTGCTTTTTGATAATCTTCCACTTGATCGATTCAATCAGAACCACGTCAATAGAGAAAAAGAGGAAAGACACAATTTCGACAATTTTGATATTTCTCTTGCAAGCGGACCTCTCCCGCATTATTAATTGTAAAGGTGAAGGTGAAGGTGCCGGGGTTGATCAGTCGTTGATAGGCTTCCAATTCACCTATAACCATTGATTGCGCTCTTGTTCCCTACCCACCCAGTATCGTTTGCCTCTTTCATGTCGCCCTGCGTCTCTCCCTGATCCCTTTCTGATCCGGATCGATTTACCTTCGAACCTACTACGTTTATCTAATTATTCTTTCTATTTGCTGATCCTGGTCTCCATTTTCAAGGATGGCCTATTCATACCATCAGGCGAGGTCGACAGAGGACCACGAGGCTATTTGACAGGTTAAACCCCTGATTGAGTTCGTTGTTGGCCAAGCTCTGATTTCTGACCGATTCTTGACCGGATTTCTTCTCGTTTCCACGCTTATGGTAGAGTACCTGTCTGAAATGTACTGTTAGCTTGCACACTCCAAATATGGAGTGCTTCAGGGGTTCATGTACTTGGGTAGGATTAATATATTTATCTGCGATACAACTAATATAATACACATGGTACGGATAACAGTACAGCTTCTACATAGCAATTAAAAGAAGTATGATCATCAAACTAACTAGACTCCATTATGAGAATCAGAAGTGAAGTGGAGCTTAAGTGAAACTTAGCAGAAACTAACAATAAGGGAAACTGTAAGGAAACTAAGGGAACTAGACAGGAGCTAGCAAGGATCTGGAGTGGAACTGCCAAGGAACTACTGGAATGGAGCTGCCCGGATTATTTATACCGGCAGGTATGTGCGGAGAAATCTGTAGTAACTGATTTTTGGTTACAGGTTTACAGTCGACAAGCCCAGGGTGATTTCATGATGAATCATCATGAATGTCAGGGTATTCATGACGGTACCAGTCACGATTGGCCAGTGTGGTGCAATGGTAAGAGGCGCTACTGACACCCGCACGGTCGAGCGATCGATGCCGGCCCGTGCTAACCATCCTTCCGGGGTCGGGTAGATGGGTACCACACTTCCTTGGGAAGGTAAAGGCACTGACATGGTATAGCGGGTGGCCCCGCAAGTCATTGAATGGGCCAAACACGCATTACCCATGCCTCTACGGTTCTGAACTGAACACGAGTGCATCCTTAGGGAACTGATTAACGCCGACACCTTCACCTTCAACTTTTTACCAGTCACTATGGTCCCGTGGTCGTTGAGGTCCCCCTCGTGTGAAGACGCGTGCCAGGCTAAACTGAAAGGGCCTCCGTCGAGGATATCGTGTTTCGTCGTGATGCCGTTTACGTGCACGACGGCCTTGTTTGCTCTTTATCAGTTTATTTCGAATTTCTCGTAGCTGCCTGACGGGGTTGATTGCGTGTGTGGTCCGATCTTGTCGACTCCGACCAACCAAGGCTAGTCAGCCAGTTCGGCTACACCTCAAGAACAACGCTGTAAACAGCCTCCCACCCCTGTCAGTTCGCTTCTTTTGTTGTTCGGCTTCTTTGAAGTCTTATTTTTCTGCGAAGAATGTCAAGAATCCTCTGAAAAAATATTCAAAAATACGTCTGTCGCAAAATAACCTATTGCCGTCTTTATTTGTCTATCTTTTTTTTTGGGAATTATTGCCTTCTGCAAGACGAACTGCTCGCTGTACTACGGACCAGGAGATGGGCAGCAGCACTGGATCTCTGAATCGCCTCAGGCAACCTCCCCCACTGGCGATTCCCACGATGGACATCAGCTTTGATCCTAACTGTCTAATTCCCACGCCTACGCAAATTCTGCGGAGCAAGAGCCGATTTGTCTACGAGAGGCGATGGCTAGGGTTGAAGATCTGCACAAAAACAATTTTCAGGCTGTTTTCATGATAACTGGACCGCCTTCCTCTCAAAGTAGGACTTCGTGACGCTTGTTCAACAGCTACGGTGCTCTCTTATCATCGCTAACAATAATAATTTTTAGCTGGCTTTCCTTTTCAATGAATTCTGAATTCATGATTCTTCTTAATGAATTCCTCCCTTCGTTTCTTATTTTATTCTCCAAATTCGCATCCTATCTCTGAAATTTTCTCTTTATTCCGCCCTTCTACCTTTTTATTGTACATATTGATTTCCTTCTTTCCCTCTCATAAACATATGTACACCTGTTTTACTCGTGTCTTTTGCTCTTCTTTACCTAATTTTTTACCCTCTTCTTTCCTCTCCTCTTTCCCACTCTGTTACCGATTCAGTAGTAACCTTAAGTAAACTACCGTCGGGCTTTAAATTAATTCTGGGAATTACTATAATCAATTGAGTAGTTTTATCGAAAGAATGGTAATGAGCAAATTCTTCGGCTTACCTGGGACCTGCCATTTCTTCAAGAAGTTTCCATCGGATTCAGAGTGTAACAATCTCAAGAATATAGAAAGTAAACCGACTTACCTCATTTCCAACGATTTGGGGGTGGTCTAGACGAATGGTGGCAGACCCATGCCCTCAGGGCTACGTCGCCCTGACGAGCTGCTGCCGCTGGACCACATTACTCGATATTGTTCGGACGGAGTTCGTGGTGTTGATTTGAATGGCTTGGAACTTGCGCCACAGCCGGAAACCCGCGAGTGTTTTCAGGCGCCACCGAAGCAACGATATCGCATGGCCACCGAGACGTTCACGTTCCTCTCGCCCGACGGAGAGCTGTGAGTTTTTCGCATTTGTGATCTCCTTTTCTCCCATTTTGTTTGCAAGCATCTCGTCAGCTTCAATCATTTTACCCAGTCGTGACGTCGTTGCTTGTTTCCCCTGTGGCATATCACCGGGAGGAAGCGATTAGCCTGTTGCCTGAGGCTAGTGGGTCTTGTTAGACTACTCCTGGGCGATCGCCTCTCCATGAGAAGAAAACAAAGCTTAACCGCTCCGAACCACTTTAAGGAAAGGATAGCCAAGGCGAGAACATCAGCGGTATACCTACCGTCGGATAGGGTTTATTTTAAAGTTTATTTGAAAGGCGTTGGTCAGTAGCCTAGGGACGCGCTACGCACTCGTCTTCCATTCAAAATCTTAGTGTCTAGAGGAGGAATTTGGCCCATACAATGACTTGCACGGCCAGACACTATACCAAGCAGTGCCTTACAAGACAAGTCTGGCACCCGTTTACCCGACCCCGGAGGGATTGGCGGCTTGATTAGCTAGGCGTTGATCGGTCGCTCGATCGTGCGGGTGGAAACAGCACCTCTTACAGCTGTTCCACGCTCACCGAAGAATTCTAGGAAAGAAGAAAATTAAACAAAAACATTTCCCTCACTTGAACAACTCCCAAGTTGATACTGAGTAGGCACAAGCATATTTTTTCAGCATATTTTCCTTTATATATTTTGTTTTTCATATTTTGTTATTCTATTTGTATGTCCCACTAAACTTTCACAGATTGCACGCCTAAGTGCGTAGCGAATGAATAAATAATAAAATAGATAAATAAACAAATAAATAAATATCGTTTACAATTTGATGTACAGTTGAATTTTATTATTCCCACGCTCACCTGCATATATGCGCGTCTTATAATGAATAAATAAATAAATAAATTAATTAATAAGTAAACATCTAGAGACTTCATGGTGTCTGGAAAAGGTGGTGGAAACTGACTTTTGCATCACATCTTCGACATTTCTTCACTCACAGTCTCCTGTTGTTTTTTCTGTTGTATCGCTAATCAGCTGTTTATCATTTCAATCGGCTGCAAAACAAAAAATTTGATTCCAGAAATGCAGGCATTCCTTTTAAACACGGTTTTCTCACACGTTCCATCCTGGCGGCGTGGCCTAATGTCTGCGGAAAATTGTGTCAACAATTTCATTTCATCGAGCATTTCGCCACATTTCGATGTAAATTGAATTTTTCGTCGTATTGAGAATTCTCCAGAACATTCTGGTACGTAAACTCAAACAGCTGGATGCTGAAGAAATTCACTGGAAAAACAAAGTACGATTGCTATACAAAATATAAAAATTGACAGATACCCTTGACTGGTGCAGCGGCCCGCATGGTGCAATGGAAAGAGGCGCTACTGACGATCCCCGCCCGGAGTAACCAAGCCGACCATCCCTCTGGGGTCGGGTATGTTGCTAACAGACTTGTGTGGGAAGGTAAAGACACTGACTTGGTATAGCAGCTGGAACTGCAAGTTATAGTGCAGGCCAAATGTGCATTCTCCATCTACAAAAATGGAGGACGAATGCGTGGCGCATCCATAGAGGTCTGATCAATTACGATTCCCTTGCCTTTGCCTTTACCTTCATCAAAACATTGTTAGCTGTAGAGCACAAAAAACAGTCAAAAAACAGGTAGAAACAGGTGACTTTTAACCACTTCCCCGAGGCGTTTGATTTCCTTTTCCTGTTCCTTTTCCCTATTTTCAATTCTCGAAAGGTCAAGGAGATTTCAAATGATATAGCGATTTCTCAAAGTCAACAGCAACATTCATGGGCGTCACATCGAGGATTTATCTTCTCGAATTCTTCGAATTTTTCCTTTATTTTGGCTTTTTTGTATATTTTTGATATTTCCATTGAAATTCACTGGAAAAAACAGAGTACGATTGCTACAGTAAATTGTGATTGTATCACAACGAATTCTTATTCCTTCAAGTTTACTCATGTTTCTTTCTTCGCTTCGAAGTCGTTCTTTTCTTCTCGTTTTCAGCGGCTCATTCGCCGATAGGATGACAGCTGAAGGCTCCCTGGGCCCTCGTTGTTGGCGGCGTTTTTATTGAGCAGTGCGTATGCGCCATGCACAATAAATGCGCATCGGATGCAGTTGTTTCGTGGGAGTTTCTCGCCTCTTCAACCTATTCGGAGAATTGTTGATGCTAACGTCAGCACTTCTCGTATCAAACCTATTCCCTCAACTATTATACAGTACCGGACATATCTTTTCATCACTGTGAAAAAGACGCTTTGAAGAGTCTCAAAGCGTTTTTTTCAGTAACTTGGTTGAAGCATAATTATTTGTAAAAAAAATATACATATATTTGAGTTCAGCAGCTCGAGCTCTTTTGACTGGTACTTAAAAGTTGGTACAACCTTAAGAGACCTCAAACCTGCCATCAATACGGGGTCGGGTAAATTGGTACCAGAATCCAGGGTCAGGGTCATGTTCGGTACTGCACAATGCCTTCTGTCTTCTCTGCTCATGTTCTGACTTCCATCATTTTTGTTTCACAAAGACAGAGGTAAAAGGTAATCTATTCAGTGTCGATCAGTCCCCAACGGACACGCCGCGCATTCGTGTTCCATTCAGAATCGTAGAGGCGTGGTGAATGCCCATTTGACCTACACGATGATTTGCGGGAGTAACCTGCTATACCACACCAAACCAAGTCAGTGTCTTCACCTTCCCAGACAAGTCTGGTACGACTCTGCCCAATCCTGGGGCATAGATGGCTTGATTAGCCCGGGCGGAGATCGATCAGTCAACCGCGCGGGTGTCAGCAGCGCTTTTTACCACTGTACCAAGCGCGCCCATTCTAGTTTCTCAGATAGCCGAATAACCACGAATTGTTGAACACCTTTAGGCCCTTGTTATACGTTCGCTCACCCCCAGCGTAACTCGTCCATTCAGTATCAGACACCGTGGGGCCAGACACGTTTGTACGAGTTCACCACGCCAGCGTCACCATGATAACTCATACAAACGTGGCTGGCCCCACGGTGTCTGATACTGAATGGACGAGTTACGCTGGGGGGGGGTGAGCGAACGTATAACAAGGGCCTTAGCAAAATGCCTTATCTAATGTCATAAGGTAAGTGTGGAAAAATAAAAACCAATAAGAGCGGCCCTAACGGAAACTGTGGGTAATTTCGGATCTATTACCACCTCAGGGGCCTTCGTGGTACAGTGGTAAGAGGCGCTGCTGACACCCGCACGGTCGAGCGATCGATCAATGCCCGGAATAACCAAGCCTTCTTTCACTCCGGGGCCGGGTAAATTGGTATCAGACTCGTCTGGGAAGGTAAAGACACTGACCTGGTATAGCGGCTGGCCCCCGCAGGTCATTGTGTAGGCCAAGTACGCATTCAACATGCCTCTACGATTTGAATTGAACGCGAAAGCGGCGGCGTGTCCTCAGGGGACTGATCAACGCCGGCACCTTTACCCTTTACCTTACCACCTCAGGATAGCTGGTCCAATATTCCAACGGATCCATCGTTCTGGAAGCTTCTGCGGCTTTTTCTCTGATATGTTGTGGCATATTGCGGCAGGCGGTATTTGGACTTCTCGAATAGATAAGCCGTTAGCTGTCAGTCACCAGCAATGTCCGCCGTCCACTTGTTTTGACGGCTTTCTATTCGCTCTGCCACCGTTCTCTATTGGACTACCCGATAATCGACGCAAATTGCTTCATTCTATCAAAAATAGCCACAATTTCTAATTTTAGTTCCTCAGGAACAAGCTATTGAGAGTTTACTTTTACTTTGATCAACCCGAATCTCGTCTGGGTTTATAAGTTAGTGCCCCTTTGAAGGGTTCGTGTGGAGCAGTGATGAGACCCGCTACTGACACCCACCCGCGCGGTCGAGTGATTGATCCTGCCTGGGGGCTACAAATTTCTCAATCCTCTCCTGTTTGAGTTAATTGGTGCCAGTGTGGGAATGTGAAAGCATTGAGACATGGGACATCCTTCAAAAAGGACTCACCAAATGGGACCTTCTTCTTTTATCTTCAAAAATTTCCTAATCTTCTCGATTTTTATATCGACTAATAAAATAATGGAGACCACTGCTACTAGTCGTATCGAGTATTCTATCCGTCTCGACAGAGATTATATTGTAGTTATTCCTAGATCTGGTTACCTCCTACTGAAACATTTGTGGGAGCGCGCGACGCAGTCGTAGGAGGCGCTACTTCCACCTATACGGTCAAGCGATCGATCCTCGCCCATACTATCCAACTTTCCATTGGCATGCGGTGGCGGGTATATTGGTATTCGAATTCTCTGGAAGGGTTGAGACACTGACTCGGTATATCAGCTGACCTCCGCAAGTCACTGTGTAGGCCACAATGTCTCTACGATTCTGAACCGAGCAAGAGTGCGTGGCGCACCCTTAGAGGTCTGATCAACGCGGACTTTTTTATTTTTATCGGCTTGATCCCATCTTCGCCTCAGTACGACTAGGGAGCCGAATAGCCGTTGTTTTCGAGGCGTCGAGCGAATTTTCTGAAGTGCAGTGGCGCGAATTTGATTTGAGTGGGTGTCTATGGGGGTGGTTCAATTTCGTCTGAGCACCACCCGTAGCCGACTACGATAAGCCGCCCCTGCATACGCCTCATATGCCTCATCATATCAATCCTTTATCCTTTTTTTCCTTTCTTATTTCATACCAGGCGCGCGTAGTGCAGTGGTAAGAGGCGCTAGTGACACATGCGGTCAAGCGATTTATCGCCACTCGGTCTAACTAGGCTTTCCGTCCCTCTGAGGTCGGGTTAACTGGTAGCTTGTTCTGGCCCCGAAGAGTCACTAAATGCGTAAGTCATTGTATAGGCCAAATAGGCATTCTTCCTTTTTATTTATTTATTTATACGCTGCGTCCCTCTGAGGTCTTGGTAGAGACCTGTCTTGGGAAGGTAAAAACACTGAATTCTTATAGCGGCTGGCCCCCGTAAGTCATTGTATAGGCCAAATACGCATTCTTCCTTTTTATTTATTTATTTATACGCTGCATAAGGCAGTAGTGGGAAATGAAAACCCAAAGCTGGAACCAAAAACGACAACAAACAGAGGACACCATAGAACAGTTGTAAATGAAAAACTTAAAAAGACAACAATCGTCCCCCTGCCATGCGCTTAAAGGTCCAAAATAATTGCGGAAGCGATTCCTTCCTCTGCGATTCTGAATGGAAAACGAGCACGTCCTTAGAGGATCTTCAACCCCGACACCTTTACCTATACCTTTGATTCCAAGCCATTTCGTGCTTTTCTTGGCTTCGCCAAGTTTTTTTGGATTTGTAGCTATTTCTAGACGTGGTATATCCCTTTCCTATTATATTATTATTTTTTATTATCTGTCCGTTCGTGCACTATTTGTTTTTGCCTTTCTTGTCATAGTCTGACGAGGAATACATGGACTGACTAAGTTATGGCGAACACCCCAGGGAATCTATATTTACTTATTTAAAGGGCAGAATTCCAAAAAGTCCCCGCTCTGATTGTCGCATGGTTAGGACAACAATGGTGTAATCAGATTTGTATGACTCAGGGCTACGGACTGGCCACCTTTTACCCGTGTATTGAAGTTGTACTTACATCGTAAAGGTCAAGGTTCGGTTCTTTTTTGGACGACCCTGGCGGAGGAACAAACCTCGGCCGTGCTGACAACGGAGAAGTTGGACTTTAGACGCTTGAATCCCCTTTCGGTTTGACTCAAAAGGATCTTATGGAAGCTGGAGGACTCAACTGTGATTCAGCCTGGAAATGATCACGCGAGGATAAGAGTCGTTGTAAATTTTGATTTTGAAGTTTTAAAAAAAATGGGCAGCCATCGGCGGTGAGGATCAGTTTCTGCTATCCGATACGAGGTCGCTCACGTGATGTGGTTGTTTCCAAGGTGAAAAGTCGCTTCATGTTGTTGTTCCGTAATACGAGGATAGCGGCGTATGTGACATATGCGTCTCTCCGAACGCTTTCATTTTTTCTTAGAAATTTGTTAATTAATGTTTGTTTTGCATTTATGTCGTTATTCTGATCAATTCCTCAAGGATTTCCTGAAACAAAATAGAGCGCTTTTGAGTAAGAAATTTCTAGAGAATTGTATAAATAGCCATAATTTGAATTCATAATTAGTATTTGCATCGGTAATGACCTCCTCAGATAGCTAAGTTGCCTGTGGCTATGAAAGTGCACGAGCTTGAACGCTTTTGCCCATTCGAGGAGATTTAATGGAGAACAACGGCGTAAGGACGTTAAGCACGCCGGCTTGTTAAACTCGGAGGCGACGTTCTTTTAGAGAGATGAAATTTGGCAGAGGAATGGAAGTTCTTTCTGTTCTGTCTTGCTTTGTCGCAGCGAATCAGCCCTCTACGTCGCCCTCAGCAGGACCTCCCTGTCCTTTGTTCACAACTACTTTAACTTTCTAGCTGGGTGGTCCTCCGGAAAATTGAAGTGATTCGTCCAGAGAGCTTCCTCCTCAGTTTAAGTGAGCCTCAAGTGTTTTTATGCGTTCAAATGGACTCAGAGAACTCGAAGCGCCAACGTAGGTCGATGAGAGTCACAGAGAGCACTTTTGCTTTTGCACCTGTTTTTTGAATCACTTTTCAGATTTTTAAAGCAATTTTGAGGCTGAGCCCAAGCATCTTTCTTTATTAAAACTGCCCTCCCCGACTCATTTTTGAGCTCGAATAGGAAAGCGTCTTGCGAAGACGTTGCAAAAGTCGACCTGACTCCCACAGGATCGAATTTCAGAATTTCATCGTGCCGACCGCAAAGGTCTCGATAGGAATTGTCGATTTCGGGGATTCATCCGAGCTTTAGAGAAGAACTTAGACTTTGGTAAAGACGCTGAGAGTTAAGTAAAAGGTAAAGGTATATGGGCCGGTCTTGTTTCCCCCAAAGGAGGCGCCACGCATTCCTGCTCCGTTCAGAATCGTACTCATGTTGAGTGTGTATGTGGTCCATACAGAGACTTGCGTGGCAAACTCCAAGTCAGTGTCTTTACTTACCCAGACAAGTCTAGTACCTATTTACCCGACTCCGAAGGGATGGTAGACTTGGCTAGCTTGGGGAGGATCGATCACTCGACCGTGCGGGTGAAGGTAGCGCCCGGTATTCATGGATCACGAAATTACGGTTTTCTTGTCACGATTTTGCGAGGTTCTTCTTGGCCCAATTCTCGATTCATCGACCCTTCTTTACCTGTTGCTGTCAACAAGCTGTCTATACTCCCCTTATAGGCCTTATACCCAATGATCCTACCCTTCTCGGGCTCCGATGGTCCATGAATTAATCGTCGGTAACACCATGTCATTAAATGTCCATTTCTTCAATCCCTTCCCTAGTTGCTACTTTCACCTCTTCATATGAACATACACACACTTGGAGCAACAGAAGCAGCTACGAACGAATAGAGGAGGCGCGACAAAATTCTATTACCTCCGTGGCAGCAGTTTACGCACCCCTGATCTCCTCACTCCGCCAGAAAAGCTTTCAGTCGGCGTCGAGCTTCATCCCTCGTGCACTTCGCCGTCCGTCCGTCCCTCAGCAACCCCAGTTTCTCACAAGTTCACAACATTTTCAGCGGAAATTCCTCATTTGACGACTTTCACCTTCAAGGACATCCCTCCAGCCACCCCTCCTCTAGGGACCTTGAACGCCCTCGACGGCAGCTGAATGAACCTCCGAAGTCACTGCGGCAAATCGGCTTTCTTTCAACTACGGCTGTCAGCAAGCTATCTAAGCTTCCCTGATAGCCGCACACCTAACGATATACCCTATTTATTTATTTATTCGCGCCTATCATAGACGTGCTTCAAAAAACAAGTGCATTAGTTAAAAAAAACAGAGCGATCCTAGAAAACAAACTCATAGTATTAAAATACTAACAACACAAGAAATTTGGAAAAAAATATTTCACTACCACATAAACTGAGACTACTACATGATTAGTAATTGAATTAAAATAAATAGAATATTAAAATTAAAATATTAGCCGACGTATTGGACTAATTAGGGTATGATGATCTACTCGCCAACCCAGAAACCTATTGAGACTCAGTGGAACATTCTGTTCCTCTACTGTTTCCCTTCGATCTTCCTCCACCTGACTTTTTCTGTTTTACCCAATTAATGTTTTTGGGAACATAATGTATCCTATTTATCCATAGGAACAAGGGTTGCCCAGAAGAGCTACCTGACTAGAGGTAAGGCAGCTCGTCCGGCTGACTGCCTTTCCATTAGAAGACCTTTCTCTTTGCTATCGATTACAAATCTTCTCTTTGATCTCTTTTCTTCATTTATGTTTCTTCAACGAAATTATGAATTTTACTGAGTAACGAATTTCTTTCTACCTCGAAAAGGAATAAGGACATGGGTCTAGATACCCTCCACCATTTGCTTTAATACGACTTCACCTCAGGACATTTCCAAAACTCAGTCAATCGGAGCCAACTCTCATTCAAAGCAGGACGAACGTTGAGTTTTTGAGTCACAAGGCAGATCATTAAGAATGCCAGCGCCTTTCAGCCACACCTGGAAAGAATTCCGAATCTTTCCCAGAGCCAACGACGCCCTCAGGTGATGTTTTGCCTGCAGCCGTCCTCCGCACACCTTCGGCTGTGTTCTTCAGTTCAGTGTGCTCATATCAAGGCTCAGTTCGACGAATTTAGTCCTCACAGCTGAGTTTTCTCCAGAACCCCTCAGGAGTTTGATTACGTCGTCAAGAGTTTTCGGCGAATGTCTGGTCATTGAGAGGGTTTCGTGTCAACCTCGGCCGCCGCCTCCTAATACGCAATTTCCCCGAAAACTCAATCAGCTCAGAATTTCCCAAGTTCTCTCTTCTTGAAACCTCGGCATGATGTTAAACTTTTCGAATGCTTCTGTGCCAGACGAGGTTAGTAGGGTGGATCAAATTTTATTATGGCCTGACGTTTCGACCCTTTCGTCGTCTTCAGAGGCCTAAAAAGTGGCTCGAAATTTCTCGACCATATGGAACTACCCGGCCAAACGTCTCATCCTCCCTAGCATTTTTGACCAACTCGCAAAATCTCCCCACGAAACCGCAAAAACCAAAGAAATCAACGACTTACCCGTGATCCACCGCTAGAGCGTTGCCGACGTGGCAACCTGCTCTTGGTATTAGTCGATGCAACTGAGTCACATCATTCGTTACGAAACCCACAGAACGGTGCGAATGACAAGAAGTCATTGCTTATCGAAAGACACTCATTTCGGTTGTTCATAATAGGATTCCTTGCGGAAATCCAGAACGCCTCCAATGCCTTTCTAGACGATATCTCGGCCTCATAGGATAGAATTCTGCACATAATGTCAAAATCATTCCCGTTATGTACTTCATGCTTGTGCCTTCCCAGTGGTGTTGTTATGTTATCCCTTCTTTTACTGGCCAGATGTTCATTTATACGTGCCAACAACATGCGACCGGTCTCTCCAATGTATTTGCCGTTGCAAGCCTTACATTCAATCTCATACACCACACCCGATTTTTCGCAATCTCCATTCTTCCCGTAAGGACAAACAACGCAGTTCTCTGAAGCGCATTCGGTATCGTAGAGCCTGTTTCGCACTAACTGACGTTTGATGTTGTCGTTGGGGATGTTGACAAGAACGACATCATTTTGGAGTTGTGCACGAACCAGGCATCGTTGTACTGCGGAGGAGAATGCATCAGAGATAAATGGAAGACATAAAGGTACACGGTCCTGAGGGGATCGTACTCGCTGGGCATTGGTCGTTCTCCTGTGGTATGATGTATTATTATAGCCGTTCTGTGACGCTATTCTGGAAGCTAATATCACTGATTCTTGTCGTTCGTTCACACCCGTGCACATTGTTGAAGCTGTTCTAAACATATTGCGTACAACAGCTCGCTTAATTGCAACGGGATGAGCTGATCTTGCGTTGATCAGGATGTTTTTGGAGCTTCCTTTTCGATACCACTTTACGTTGACCATGCCATCGGATACCTTCACCTGCGTGTTAAGATACGGGAGCCAACCGTTCGATGGTGTTTCTCTAGTAAGCCTGATGTACTGTGATTGCTGGTTAAGAATGCGAAAGCATTCATCCATCTCAGACTGGGTTGATGTTATTATGAAACAGTCATCGATGTATCTACAGTACATCAAGGGCAGACGAGCTAGCACTGGTTCTTCTATTCTACTCATGAAGCATATTGCAAGAACAGGTGCAAGCCGTTGACCCATTGCCAGACCCCTCAGTTGAGAATAGTAGCAGCCTGACCATTTAAAGATGTTGCAATTCAGGCATTCCTTGACCAGAGCCATTATGGAGTTCCTCTCAAGTCCAAAAGTGTTGATGTTATTGATGTGCCTATCAAGCATTTCGGACAACGCTTGAAGAGCTTGATCGTTTTGGACGTTGGTATACAATGAAGTAACATCAAATGACTCTACAACGCAGTTGTGATGTAATTGGGCGTTGTGAAGACGATCAAGGAATAGCCTCGTATTAGTCAGGTGCGAAGGGATCATGGCTAACAACTGGCTTACGATTTTATTGAGGAACCATGATATTCGGTCGGTTGGTCCGCCAACGCAACTAATTATTGGTCTTATTTTGAAGGTAGCCGCTGACATCGATTGCACATCTGCGGAGGAAAGCTTGTGGGTTTTTATAAGACTGTAAAACACAGGACATCTGGGGTATTCTTGCTTTAGTCTAGCAACCAACTTTCTGTCTAATCCCGCAGAGTGCCCTAATGTTATCCAAGTTCTGTTCAGACGTCTGCATTGTGAACGGAATTCCTCTACTTTGGTTAAGCGGTACAGGGAGGAATCTCGCAGATGGAGTTCATTGATACGTTTGTCAAGTGACTGAGGTATTACAACGAACTCTCCACCCTTGTCACTCACGGAGACGCGTAACGTACCATTAGATCTTAGCTCACGCATCTCTTTGAACCCCAGTCTTTCTTCAAACGTCAAGTTTGTATTTCGTTGTCGTCTGTGCTGATTAAGAGCACTCAAAATACCTGACGACAAAATTCGTAACTTTGCGTCTATTTCTAAGACAGGCTGAGGTTCTCGATAAAACGTGCGTGGAAATGGTAAAGGTGGTAGCGAACTCCGAGTGTCATCAGTGGAGGTGGTCCGCGGGTTGGTTTCGCTCACATGCCTCACTCGCAACTGATCTCGCAGTCTTTGCAAGCCTCCTACAACTTTACGATACGTGAATGAAGTGACATTTTGTGCTATTGAAAATGATGGCCCAAGATTAAGTAGACTTAGCGCATTGGGTGAGAGATGAGCATCTCCAATAATCGTGACTCTTTTCAAAGTACTTCCGTTCTCGTTGTGAGTGACGTGAAGGCGGTGATCAACGGGTGCATTGCTCTCTCTGATTCTACGAATCTCCTGGTGAGACTGAGCAAGTCTATCATATTTTGCACAAAGGGATGATTTAACCCTAGACCGAATAGAATCGCAGATCCATTTCGATTCACTTTCCACCCTCCTCCAAGTCCGCCCAGGAAGAAGACGCCGGCATGCATTCTCTTTCGAGATGCACTTCAACAACGACGAGTACAACACATATGATTTCTCCTTGATCACCACATTCAGCATCTGACGGTAGATCTTCCTTATCCGCGGGTGATCTTCGGGTAAACCACAAGTTGCACCGATCTTCTTGCTCGTGATGAAGCGTGGTAGCACGTCGGATGTCCGGCACCGCTGGAGGAACTTCAAGGACTGGCGGGTAGCAACCACTTTTTGGCGAAGCGAGAGAGCTTCGCGCGCCAGAGAGAAGAACTGTGGCGGTACGTGACGTAGAATTTCCCAAGTTCTCTCTTCTTGAAACCTCGGCATGATGTTAAACTTTTCGAATGCTTCTGTGCCAGACGAGGTTAGTAGGGTGGATCAAATTTTATTATGGCCTGACGTTTCGACCCTTTCGTCGTCTTCAGAGGCCTAAAAAGTGGCTCGAAATTTCTCGACCATATGGAACTACCCGGCCAAACGTCTCATCCTCCCTAGCATTTTTGACCAACTCGCAAAATCTCCCCACGAAACCGCAAAAACCAAAGAAATCAACGACTTACCCGTGATCCACCGCTAGAGCGTTGCCGACGTGGCAACCTGCTCTTGGTATTAGTCGATGCAACTGAGTCACATCATTCGTTACGAAACCCACAGAACGGTGCGAATGACAAGAAGTCATTGCTTATCGAAAGACACTCATTTCGGTTGTTCATAATAGGATTCCTTGCGGAAATCCAGAACGCCTCCAATGCCTTTCTAGACGATATCTCGGCCTCATAGGATAGAATTCTGCACATAATGTCAAAATCATTCCCGTTATGTACTTCATGCTTGTGCCTTCCCAGTGGTGTTGTTATGTTATCCCTTCTTTTACTGGCCAGATGTTCATTTATACGTGCCAACAACATGCGACCGGTCTCTCCAATGTATTTGCCGTTGCAAGCCTTACATTCAATCTCATACACCACACCCGATTTTTCGCAATCTCCATTCTTCCCGTAAGGACAAACAACGCAGTTCTCTGAAGCGCATTCGGTATCGTAGAGCCTGTTTCGCACTAACTGACGTTTGATGTTGTCGTTGGGGATGTTGACAAGAACGACATCATTTTGGAGTTGTGCACGAACCAGGCATCGTTGTACTGCGGAGGAGAATGCATCAGAGATAAATGGAAGACATAAAGGTACACGGTCCTGAGGGGATCGTACTCGCTGGGCATTGGTCGTTCTCCTGTGGTATGATGTATTATTATAGCCGTTCTGTGACGCTATTCTGGAAGCTAATATCACTGATTCTTGTCGTTCGTTCACACCCGTGCACATTGTTGAAGCTGTTCTAAACATATTGCGTACAACAGCTCGCTTAATTGCAACGGGATGAGCTGATCTTGCGTTGATCAGGATGTTTTTGGAGCTTCCTTTTCGATACCACTTTACGTTGACCATGCCATCGGATACCTTCACCTGCGTGTTAAGATACGGGAGCCAACCGTTCGATGGTGTTTCTCTAGTAAGCCTGATGTACTGTGATTGCTGGTTAAGAATGCGAAAGCATTCATCCATCTCAGACTGGGTTGATGTTATTATGAAACAGTCATCGATGTATCTACAGTACATCAAGGGCAGACGAGCTAGCACTGGTTCTTCTATTCTACTCATGAAGCATATTGCAAGAACAGGTGCAAGCCGTTGACCCATTGCCAGACCCCTCAGTTGAGAATAGTAGCAGCCTGACCATTTAAAGATGTTGCAATTCAGGCATTCCTTGACCAGAGCCATTATGGAGTTCCTCTCAAGTCCAAAAGTGTTGATGTTATTGATGTGCCTATCAAGCATTTCGGACAACGCTTGAAGAGCTTGATCGTTTTGGACGTTGGTATACAATGAAGTAACATCAAATGACTCTACAACGCAGTTGTGATGTAATTGGGCGTTGTGAAGACGATCAAGGAATAGCCTCGTATTAGTCAGGTGCGAAGGGATCATGGCTAACAACTGGCTTACGATTTTATTGAGGAACCATGATATTCGGTCGGTTGGTCCGCCAACGCAACTAATTATTGGTCTTATTTTGAAGGTAGCCGCTGACATCGATTGCACATCTGCGGAGGAAAGCTTGTGGGTTTTTATAAGACTGTAAAACACAGGACATCTGGGGTATTCTTGCTTTAGTCTAGCAACCAACTTTCTGTCTAATCCCGCAGAGTGCCCTAATGTTATCCAAGTTCTGTTCAGACGTCTGCATTGTGAACGGAATTCCTCTACGTTGGTTAAGCGGTACAGGGAGGAATCTCGCAGATGGAGTTCATTGATACGTTTGTCAAGTGACTGAGGTATTACAACGAACTCTCCACCCTTGTCACTCACGGAGACGCGTAACGTACCATTAGATCTTAGCTCACGCATCTCTTTGAACCCCAGTCTTTCTTCAAACGTCAAGTTTGTATTTCGTTGTCGTCTGTGCTGATTAAGAGCACTCAAAATACCTGACGACAAAATTCGTAACTTTGCGTCTATTTCTAAGACAGGCTGAGGTTCTCGATAAAACGTGCGTGGAGATGGTAAAGGTGGTAGCGAACTCCGAGTGTCATCAGTGGAGGTGGTCCGCGGGTTGGTTTCGCTCACATGCCTCACTCGCAACTGATCTCGCAGTCTTTGCAAGCCTCCTACAACTTTACGATACGTGAATGAAGTGACATTTTGTGCTATTGAAAATGATGGCCCAAGATTAAGTAGACTTAGCGCATTGGGTGAGAGATGAGCATCTCCAATAATCGTGACTCTTTTCAAAGTACTTCCGTTCTCGTTGTGAGTGACGTGAAGGCGGTGATCAACGGGTGCATTGCTCTCTCTGATTCTACGAATCTCCTGGTGAGACTGAGCAAGTCTATCATATTTTGCACAAAGGGATGATTTAACCCTAGACCGAATAGAATCGCAGATCCATTTCGATTCACTTTCCACCCTCCTCCAAGTCCGCCCAGGAAGAAGACGCCGGCATGCATTCTCTTTCGAGATGCACTTCAACAACGACGAGTACAACACATATGATTTCTCCTTGATCACCACATTCAGCATCTGACGGTAGATCTTCCTTATCCGCGGGTGATCTTCGGGTAAACCACAAGTTGCACCGATCTTCTTGCTCGTGATGAAGCGTGGTAGCACGTCGGATGTCCGGCACCGCTGGAGGAACTTCAAGGACTGGCGGGTAGCAACCACTTTTTGGCGAAGCGAGAGAGCTTCGCGCGCCAGAGAGAAGAACTGTGGCGGTACGTGACGTAGAATTTCCCAAGTTCTCTCTTCTTGAAACCTCGGCATGATGTTAAACTTTTCGAATGCTTCTGTGCCAGACGAGGTTAGTAGGGTGGATCAAATTTTATTATGGCCTGACGTTTCGACCCTTTCGTCGTCTTCAGAGGCCTAAAAAGTGGCTCGAAATTTCTCGACCATATGGAACTACCCGGCCAAACGTCTCATCCTCCCTAGCATTTTTGACCAACTCGCAAAATCTCCCCACGAAACCGCAAAAACCAAAGAAATCAACGACTTACCCGTGATCCACCGCTAGAGCGTTGCCGACGTGGCAACCTGCTCTTGGTATTAGTCGATGCAACTGAGTCACATCATTCGTTACGAAACCCACAGAACGGTGCGAATGACAAGAAGTCATTGCTTATCGAAAGACACTCATTTCGGTTGTTCATAATAGGATTCCTTGCGGAAATCCAGAACGCCTCCAATGCCTTTCTAGACGATATCTCGGCCTCATAGGATAGAATTCTGCACATAATGTCAAAATCATTCCCGTTATGTACTTCATGCTTGTGCCTTCCCAGTGGTGTTGTTATGTTATCCCTTCTTTTACTGGCCAGATGTTCATTTATACGTGCCAACAACATGCGACCGGTCTCTCCAATGTATTTGCCGTTGCAAGCCTTACATTCAATCTCATACACCACACCCGATTTTTCGCAATCTCCATTCTTCCCGTAAGGACAAACAACGCAGTTCTCTGAAGCGCATTCGGTATCGTAGAGCCTGTTTCGCACTAACTGACGTTTGATGTTGTCGTTGGGGATGTTGACAAGAACGACATCATTTTGGAGTTGTGCACGAACCAGGCATCGTTGTACTGCGGAGGAGAATGCATCAGAGATAAATGGAAGACATAAAGGTACACGGTCCTGAGGGGATCGTACTCGCTGGGCATTGGTCGTTCTCCTGTGGTATGATGTATTATTATAGCCGTTCTGTGACGCTATTCTGGAAGCTAATATCACTGATTCTTGTCGTTCGTTCACACCCGTGCACATTGTTGAAGCTGTTCTAAACATATTGCGTACAACAGCTCGCTTAATTGCAACGGGATGAGCTGATCTTGCGTTGATCAGGATGTTTTTGGAGCTTCCTTTTCGATACCACTTTACGTTGACCATGCCATCGGATACCTTCACCTGCGTGTTAAGATACGGGAGCCAACCGTTCGATGGTGTTTCTCTAGTAAGCCTGATGTACTGTGATTGCTGGTTAAGAATGCGAAAGCATTCATCCATCTCAGACTGGGTTGATGTTATTATGAAACAGTCATCGATGTATCTACAGTACATCAAGGGCAGACGAGCTAGCACTGGTTCTTCTATTCTACTCATGAAGCATATTGCAAGAACAGGTGCAAGCCGTTGACCCATTGCCAGACCCCTCAGTTGAGAATAGTAGCAGCCTGACCATTTAAAGATGTTGCAATTCAGGCATTCCTTGACCAGAGCCATTATGGAGTTCCTCTCAAGTCCAAAAGTGTTGATGTTATTGATGTGCCTATCAAGCATTTCGGACAACGCTTGAAGAGCTTGATCGTTTTGGACGTTGGTATACAATGAAGTAACATCAAATGACTCTACAACGCAGTTGTGATGTAATTGGGCGTTGTGAAGACGATCAAGGAATAGCCTCGTATTAGTCAGGTGCGAAGGGATCATGGCTAACAACTGGCTTACGATTTTATTGAGGAACCATGATATTCGGTCGGTTGGTCCGCCAACGCAACTAATTATTGGTCTTATTTTGAAGGTAGCCGCTGACATCGATTGCACATCTGCGGAGGAAAGCTTGTGGGTTTTTATAAGACTGTAAAACACAGGACATCTGGGGTATTCTTGCTTTAGTCTAGCAACCAACTTTCTGTCTAATCCCGCAGAGTGCCCTAATGTTATCCAAGTTCTGTTCAGACGTCTGCATTGTGAACGGAATTCCTCTACGTTGGTTAAGCGGTACAGGGAGGAATCTCGCAGATGGAGTTCATTGATACGTTTGTCAAGTGACTGAGGTATTACAACGAACTCTCCACCCTTGTCACTCACGGAGACGCGTAACGTACCATTAGATCTTAGCTCACGCATCTCTTTGAACCCCAGTCTTTCTTCAAACGTCAAGTTTGTATTTCGTTGTCGTCTGTGCTGATTAAGAGCACTCAAAATACCTGACGACAAAATTCGTAACTTTGCGTCTATTTCTAAGACAGGCTGAGGTTCTCGATAAAACGTGCGTGGAAATGGTAAAGGTGGTAGCGAACTCCGAGTGTCATCAGTGGAGGTGGTCCGCGGGTTGGTTTCGCTCACATGCCTCACTCGCAACTGATCTCGCAGTCTTTGCAAGCCTCCTACAACTTTACGATACGTGAATGAAGTGACATTTTGTGCTATTGAAAATGATGGCCCAAGATTAAGTAGACTTAGCGCATTGGGTGAGAGATGAGCATCTCCAATAATCGTGACTCTTTTCAAAGTACTTCCGTTCTCGTTGTGAGTGACGTGAAGGCGGTGATCAACGGGTGCATTGCTCTCTCTGATTCTACGAATCTCCTGGTGAGACTGAGCAAGTCTATCATATTTTGCACAAAGGGATGATTTAACCCTAGACCGAATAGAATCGCAGATCCATTTCGATTCACTTTCCACCCTCCTCCAAGTCCGCCCAGGAAGAAGACGCCGGCATGCATTCTCTTTCGAGATGCACTTCAACAACGACGAGTACAACACATATGATTTCTCCTTGATCACCACATTCAGCATCTGACGGTAGATCTTCCTTATCCGCGGGTGATCTTCGGGTAAACCACAAGTTGCACCGATCTTCTTGCTCGTGATGAAGCGTGGTAGCACGTCGGATGTCCGGCACCGCTGGAGGAACTTCAAGGACTGGCGGGTAGCAACCACTTTTTGGCGAAGCGAGAGAGCTTCGCGCGCCAGAGAGAAGAACTGTGGCGGTACGTGACGTAGAATTTCCCAAGTTCTCTCTTCTTGAAACCTCGGCATGATGTTAAACTTTTCGAATGCTTCTGTGCCAGACGAGGTTAGTAGGGTGGATCAAATTTTATTATGGCCTGACGTTTCGACCCTTTCGTCGTCTTCAGAGGCCTAAAAAGTGGCTCGAAATTTCTCGACCATATGGAACTACCCGGCCAAACGTCTCATCCTCCCTAGCATTTTTGACCAACTCGCAAAATCTCCCCACGAAACCGCAAAAACCAAAGAAATCAACGACTTACCCGTGATCCACCGCTAGAGCGTTGCCGACGTGGCAACCTGCTCTTGGTATTAGTCGATGCAACTGAGTCACATCATTCGTTACGAAACCCACAGAACGGTGCGAATGACAAGAAGTCATTGCTTATCGAAAGACACTCATTTCGGTTGTTCATAATAGGATTCCTTGCGGAAATCCAGAACGCCTCCAATGCCTTTCTAGACGATATCTCGGCCTCATAGGATAGAATTCTGCACATAATGTCAAAATCATTCCCGTTATGTACTTCATGCTTGTGCCTTCCCAGTGGTGTTGTTATGTTATCCCTTCTTTTACTGGCCAGATGTTCATTTATACGTGCCAACAACATGCGACCGGTCTCTCCAATGTATTTGCCGTTGCAAGCCTTACATTCAATCTCATACACCACACCCGATTTTTCGCAATCTCCATTCTTCCCGTAAGGACAAACAACGCAGTTCTCTGAAGCGCATTCGGTATCGTAGAGCCTGTTTCGCACTAACTGACGTTTGATGTTGTCGTTGGGGATGTTGACAAGAACGACATCATTTTGGAGTTGTGCACGAACCAGGCATCGTTGTACTGCGGAGGAGAATGCATCAGAGATAAATGGAAGACATAAAGGTACACGGTCCTGAGGGGATCGTACTCGCTGGGCATTGGTCGTTCTCCTGTGGTATGATGTATTATTATAGCCGTTCTGTGACGCTATTCTGGAAGCTAATATCACTGATTCTTGTCGTTCGTTCACACCCGTGCACATTGTTGAAGCTGTTCTAAACATATTGCGTACAACAGCTCGCTTAATTGCAACGGGATGAGCTGATCTTGCGTTGATCAGGATGTTTTTGGAGCTTCCTTTTCGATACCACTTTACGTTGACCATGCCATCGGATACCTTCACCTGCGTGTTAAGATACGGGAGCCAACCGTTCGATGGTGTTTCTCTAGTAAGCCTGATGTACTGTGATTGCTGGTTAAGAATGCGAAAGCATTCATCCATCTCAGACTGGGTTGATGTTATTATGAAACAGTCATCGATGTATCTACAGTACATCAAGGGCAGACGAGCTAGCACTGGTTCTTCTATTCTACTCATGAAGCATATTGCAAGAACAGGTGCAAGCCGTTGACCCATTGCCAGACCCCTCAGTTGAGAATAGTAGCAGCCTGACCATTTAAAGATGTTGCAATTCAGGCATTCCTTGACCAGAGCCATTATGGAGTTCCTCTCAAGTCCAAAAGTGTTGATGTTATTGATGTGCCTATCAAGCATTTCGGACAACGCTTGAAGAGCTTGATCGTTTTGGACGTTGGTATACAATGAAGTAACATCAAATGACTCTACAACGCAGTTGTGATGTAATTGGGCGTTGTGAAGACGATCAAGGAATAGCCTCGTATTAGTCAGGTGCGAAGGGATCATGGCTAACAACTGGCTTACGATTTTATTGAGGAACCATGATATTCGGTCGGTTGGTCCGCCAACGCAACTAATTATTGGTCTTATTTTGAAGGTAGCCGCTGACATCGATTGCACATCTGCGGAGGAAAGCTTGTGGGTTTTTATAAGACTGTAAAACACAGGACATCTGGGGTATTCTTGCTTTAGTCTAGCAACCAACTTTCTGTCTAATCCCGCAGAGTGCCCTAATGTTATCCAAGTTCTGTTCAGACGTCTGCATTGTGAACGGAATTCCTCTACGTTGGTTAAGCGGTACAGGGAGGAATCTCGCAGATGGAGTTCATTGATACGTTTGTCAAGTGACTGAGGTATTACAACGAACTCTCCACCCTTGTCACTCACGGAGACGCGTAACGTACCATTAGATCTTAGCTCACGCATCTCTTTGAACCCCAGTCTTTCTTCAAACGTCAAGTTTGTATTTCGTTGTCGTCTGTGCTGATTAAGAGCACTCAAAATACCTGACGACAAAATTCGTAACTTTGCGTCTATTTCTAAGACAGGCTGAGGTTCTCGATAAAACGTGCGTGGAAATGGTAAAGGTGGTAGCGAACTCCGAGTGTCATCAGTGGAGGTGGTCCGCGGGTTGGTTTCGCTCACATGCCTCACTCGCAACTGATCTCGCAGTCTTTGCAAGCCTCCTACAACTTTACGATACGTGAATGAAGTGACATTTTGTGCTATTGAAAATGATGGCCCAAGATTAAGTAGACTTAGCGCATTGGGTGAGAGATGAGCATCTCCAATAATCGTGACTCTTTTCAAAGTACTTCCGTTCTCGTTGTGAGTGACGTGAAGGCGGTGATCAACGGGTGCATTGCTCTCTCTGATTCTACGAATCTCCTGGTGAGACTGAGCAAGTCTATCATATTTTGCACAAAGGGATGATTTAACCCTAGACCGAATAGAATCGCAGATCCATTTCGATTCACTTTCCACCCTCCTCCAAGTCCGCCCAGGAAGAAGACGCCGGCATGCATTCTCTTTCGAGATGCACTTCAACAACGACGAGTACAACACATATGATTTCTCCTTGATCACCACATTCAGCATCTGACGGTAGATCTTCCTTATCCGCGGGTGATCTTCGGGTAAACCACAAGTTGCACCGATCTTCTTGCTCGTGATGAAGCGTGGTAGCACGTCGGATGTCCGGCACCGCTGGAGGAACTTCAAGGACTGGCGGGTAGCAACCACTTTTTGGCGAAGCGAGAGAGCTTCGCGCGCCAGAGAGAAGAACTGTGGCGGTACGTGACGTAGAATTTCCCAAGTTCTCTCTTCTTGAAACCTCGGCATGATGTTAAACTTTTCGAATGCTTCTGTGCCAGACGAGGTTAGTAGGGTGGATCAAATTTTATTATGGCCTGACGTTTCGACCCTTTCGTCGTCTTCAGAGGCCTAAAAAGTGGCTCGAAATTTCTCGACCATATGGAACTACCCGGCCAAACGTCTCATCCTCCCTAGCATTTTTGACCAACTCGCAAAATCTCCCCACGAAACCGCAAAAACCAAAGAAATCAACGACTTACCCGTGATCCACCGCTAGAGCGTTGCCGACGTGGCAACCTGCTCTTGGTATTAGTCGATGCAACTGAGTCACATCATTCGTTACGAAACCCACAGAACGGTGCGAATGACAAGAAGTCATTGCTTATCGAAAGACACTCATTTCGGTTGTTCATAATAGGATTCCTTGCGGAAATCCAGAACGCCTCCAATGCCTTTCTAGACGATATCTCGGCCTCATAGGATAGAATTCTGCACATAATGTCAAAATCATTCCCGTTATGTACTTCATGCTTGTGCCTTCCCAGTGGTGTTGTTATGTTATCCCTTCTTTTACTGGCCAGATGTTCATTTATACGTGCCAACAACATGCGACCGGTCTCTCCAATGTATTTGCCGTTGCAAGCCTTACATTCAATCTCATACACCACACCCGATTTTTCGCAATCTCCATTCTTCCCGTAAGGACAAACAACGCAGTTCTCTGAAGCGCATTCGGTATCGTAGAGCCTGTTTCGCACTAACTGACGTTTGATGTTGTCGTTGGGGATGTTGACAAGAACGACATCATTTTGGAGTTGTGCACGAACCAGGCATCGTTGTACTGCGGAGGAGAATGCATCAGAGATAAATGGAAGACATAAAGGTACACGGTCCTGAGGGGATCGTACTCGCTGGGCATTGGTCGTTTCTCCTGTGGTATGATGTATTATTATAGCCGTTGTGTGACGCTATTCTGGAAGCTAATATCACTGATTCTTGTCGTTCGTTCACACCCGTGCACATTGTTGAAGCTGTTCTAAACATATTGCGTACAACAGCTCGCTTAATTGCAACGGGATGAGCTGATCTTGCGTTGATCAGGATGTTTTTGGAGCTTCCTTTTCGATACCACTTTACGTTGACCATGCCATCGGATACCTTCACCTGCGTGTTAAGATACGGGAGCCAACCGTTCGATGGACCTTCACCATCGAACGGTTGGCTCCCGTATCTTAACACGCAGGTGAAGGTATCCGATGGCATGGTCAACGTAAAGTGGTATCGAAAAGGAAGCTCCAAAAACATCCTGATCAACGCAAGATCAGCTCATCCCGTTGCAATTAAGCGAGCTGTTGTACGCAATATGTTTAGAACAGCTTCAACAATGTGCACGGGTGTGAACGAACGACAAGAATCAGTGATATTAGCTTCCAGAATAGCGTCACAGAACGGCTATAATAATACATCATACCACAGGAGAACGACCAATGCCCAGCGAGTACGATCCCCTCAGGACCGTGTACCTTTATGTCTTCCATTTATCTCTGATGCATTCTCCTCCGCAGTACAACGATGCCTGGTTCGTGCACAACTCCAAAATGATGTCGTTCTTGTCAACATCCCCAACGACAACATCAAACGTCAGTTAGTGCGAAACAGGCTCTACGATACCGAATGCGCTTCAGAGAACTGCGTTGTTTGTCCTTACGGGAAGAATGGAGATTGCGAAAAATCGGGTGTGGTGTATGAGATTGAATGTAAGGCTTGCAACGGCAAATACATTGGAGAGACCGGTCGCATGTTGTTGGCACGTATAAATGAACATCTGGCCAGTAAAAGAAGGGATAACATAACAACACCACTGGGAAGGCACAAGCATGAAGTACATAACGGGAATGATTTTGACATTATGTGCAGAATTCTATCCTATGAGGCCGAGATATCGTCTAGAAAGGCATTGGAGGCGTTCTGGATTTCCGCAAGGAATCCTATTATGAACAACCGAAATGAGTGTCTTTCGATAAGCAATGACTTCTTGTCATTCGCACCGTTCTGTGGGTTTCGTAACGAATGATGTGACTCAGTTGCATCGACTAATACCAAGAGCAGGTTGCCACGTCGGCAACGCTCTAGCGGTGGATCACGGGTAAGTCGTTGATTTCTTTGGTTTTTGCGGTTTCGTGGGGAGATTTTGCGAGTTGGTCAAAAATGCTAGGGAGGATGAGACGTTTGGCCGGGTAGTTCCATATGGTCGAGAAATTTCGAGCCACTTTTTAGGCCTCTGAAGACGACGAAAGGGTCGAAACGTCAGGCCATAATAAAATTTGATCCACCCTACTAACCTCGTCTGGCACAGAAGCATTCGAAAAGTTCAATCAGCTCATTGAGAACCTCTTTCCACCTCGAACAACACCGACGTGCCGATCATTGACAATCTCTGACTAGTTTTCTATTTACTAACGGTATTTATTTATCTATTATATAGGGCGCGCGAGATGCAGTGGTAAAAGGCGCTATTAACACCCACACGATCGAGTGATCGTTCCCTACATGAGCTAACCAGGCCCTCCACCACTTGGGGGTCGAGTAAATTGGAATCAGAATTGTTTATGGAGGTAAACACACTGACATGGTATAGCGTCTGGCCCGCAAGTCATGGTATTTGCCACGTACGCATTCACACCGCCTCTACGATTCTGAGTAGAACACGAATGCATGGCTCATCCTTAGGGCATCGATCAACGCCAGCACCTATACCCTGACCTTTACTACAATTCGAGAAATTCATGCGTAGTTGATCTCAGAGCTCGTGAAATTCAGCTAATAGTGCGTAAGTTTCTAATGATCGAAGGAAGAAAGAGATAAATTGGATAGTTCTGCGGTTAGAGGACGAAGGTTCCTGTGTTTAATGAGTAAGGGTATAGGAGTAGATCCCTATCAAACCAATAGCTTATCTATTTATGTATTTAAACGTTTTATTCCCGCTCATAGAACGAAACTCTTGAGCGAACAGATTCAGGGACGTGGGCGTTAAGCTCATAAAAGACGATGAGATTTTCCTTATACAGAGGGTTTTCTCGTCGATTAGCCTTGTCGAGAGGCTTGATTGAATCCCCTTTCACGCAACGACTGCCCAGCCTCCGTACCTTCTTTAGGTTTTATTGATCGATTTTTTCATTTCGAAAGTGAAAATTAGGTTGGCACCACTGAAAAGCTTTCCTCCCCTTCATTCTTTCCATCTTCTAACTAATTTTACTGAGTTTCTCTTTTTCAGTCTCATTTTCCATCGTCTTTGCTTGCGTTATTTTTCCTCGTCAGGCTCCTAGTCAGCCGATTGATTTCTTCGCTTCGATGCCGCAAGTTGGCAACAAATAAATAAGTAAAATGGTCGGCCAAAAGAGGGAGAACGACCGTTGTTCTGGTGCCAGGCGTCGGCCACAATCTACTGGAGTAAAGCACGCTTTCAAAATGGCTCAAAAGCCGTAAAAACATCTCTTTTTCTGAAGGGATGGAAGAATCCATCGTTCCACCGTGAGGGCGGAAATAGTCGTTCAAAAGGGCTAATTCACGCCCACTTTAGGGCCTGAACTGCCCCTACTAGTCCTCCAGCACTGATTGTCCTCCTCACATCAAAAATCGCTTAGCATGAGCTATCCATTCTCTCCATCTATGAAATTGGAGAAAACACAAAAAGCTGGGAGGGAAGGGAAGCACCTTCCTCCTGGGCCTTCCTCTCTTCCTTCGTCTCAATTGAGCTAAGATCTTACGGAAGGATGCTATCCTATCCTCTGAGCTCTTCGCCGTGATATACTAAGCGTTAATGATTCCTTGAAAACTTCTTGAAAAAATTGACCGCAGGGTTCTATTTCGGTGTCTGGCCCCGTTTATTAATACCGTCCTCTTCTGCCGCCTTCAGCCCACATGTTGACGTCTCAAAGGGCTCGAAACGAACATTCTTCGTCGAAATTTGCCACAAAAACAGCCATATGGCGTAAGATTTATTGTGAACGTCAAAAACCCGTCTCAAGAAAGGTTTTGCTCCGCCTATGCACATTCAGACCATTTCCTAAGGGCAGGGTGCTAGCCCATGACGCATGTGATGATTCGTTAGCATTTACCTCTCGTGATTATCTCTTAGTGCAATTTCCTTTCTCATTGTGTTTAGGTAAATATTGCTTTTGTTGGCTTTTTTCGATGAACATGACAAGAGGAAAGGATCCCGTGACGTTCTGCGTGGCGCAAATATTCGTCCTTTTTCGAGACTACGTGCTTTTCTTCATTTCTTGGTAACCAAGTCAATTAAGTGTAGATGGATATGTGTACGGGGTTTACGTAATATAAAAGGCAAAAAGCTGAATGTAAATGTATCGGCGTTGATCAGATCCCTGACGCCCCGCACTCGACATCTTCAGAATCGTAGAGGCTTGGTGAATGCGTATTTGGCCTATACAATGACTTGCGGGGCCAGTCACGATACCAAATCAGTGCCTTTGTCTTCCCAAACAATCGTTGTACATATTCACCCGACAGCTAAAGGGTGGAAGGATTGGTTAGCCCCAGAGAGGTGGTTGAAAGTTACCTGATCTTACGTGTTATTTTGACTTTTAGAGCGATCTGTGGGCTTTACAGCTAACAGTGGTTGGATAAAGGTGAAGGATTGATCAGTACCCTATGGATGCGCCACGCATTCGCATTCAATTCAGAAACGTGGGGGCATGGTGAATTCGTATTTAGTTTATACTGTGACCTGCGTTTCCACCCGCTATACCAGTTCAGTGTCTGTACGTTCTCGGAGAAGTCTGGTACCAATTTACACGACCCCGAAGCGGTGTCGGCTTGGTTACCCCAGGCGGGGATCGACCGTGCGGGTGCCAGCAGCGCCTGTTGCTACTGCACCACGTGCGTTCTAGATATTGTAATAGTTAAATCATTTATATTTGTTTACTATTAAGCAATTCGTTGGTAATTAATATCCTCCAGAGGCACGCCTATTGGAGCTGTAGGTAAAAGTGAACATTCTTTAAATCAACCAAGTAAAATAACAAAAAATTATCATATCGATGTCAAGCTCGAAGGAAAAATGTTTGTAAAATCTGGCCGTAGGTACTGGCAGAATTCCTTACGGGGAACTCTCTCCATGTTTGGCTAAATGAGGCCACATGAGGGCACTTGTTTTTCGAAGTTTATTTCGTTGCCTGATGTTTATGGTTCTGTTGGTTATGTATTGAGGTCTGTATACCCACTTGGACATCCATGTAATAAACATACATACATACAAGTTTATAAAACTTTGTCAAATAGGAATGTTCCTAGAAATAAGGAATAAAGTTAGGTCAAGGTAAAGGTGTCGGCGTTAATCCGGCCCCTTAAGGAGGCGCCTCACATTCGTGTTCCCCTCAGAATCGTGGAGGCATTGTGAATACGTGTTTTCCCTATACAATGATATGCGAAGGCCAGCCGCTATACCAAGTCAGTGTCTTTATCTTCTCAGACAAGTCTGGTACCAATCAACCGTGCCTTTTAGGGGCGGAAGGCTTGGTTAGCCCGGGCCGAGATCGGTCGCTCGACCGTGCCGGTCATGAATAGCGCTCTTAGCACTGCACCATACGCGTCCTAAAATGATCCAAAGGGGCTCATAAATGTGCTGTTCCAACCTGAAGACCTCAACGTCAAGCTGGCGTCCGCTCTGGGCGGCTCTCAAGTGGCAGATTGGCTAGGATTCTCCGGACAATTCCACCGAGCCGGCAGCGTCGACGCTTGTCAACTTTGTTGCCAAACTTGGCCCGAGTATGATATATCGACGCCATCACCACAAACACAAAACATCACCGCTGCAGCGTAACAATTGTCGTTCCGGAATTGTAGCTACAGATTTTGCTGGAGTTTTACAGAAAATTCCAGAAGATTCCTATCACAACTTTCTTTAATCTGCTTCATCTATTGGGTCATAAAACTATTAAAACTTTCCCAAGTTCTCTCTTCTTGAAACCACGGCATGATGTTATGTTATGACGTCAGGCTATACTAAAATTTTATTCACCTTACTAACCTCGTCTGGCACAGAAGCATTTGAAAAGTTTAACTATTAAAACTATTTTTCCTATTCAAACTTCCTTTAATCTGCTTTATCTGTTAGGCTGTGAACCTTCCCATTGAATATTTCTTCCCTGCATAGTAATACTTTCGCTGAAGCTTGTATCTAACGGAAGAGAAACATTTCAACATGTGAGGTCATCTCAAAACAGGAGTCTAAAAGTTTTTCGTGAACAAACTGGCACGCTTCCACTCGTATAGAGTATAATAACTACCAACAGGAAGGCAGACGCATAGTAGTCCAACAATATCCCTTATATGTCTCAATAGAGTTCTTTTTGAAATTGATAAATGTGAAAAATTAAGATGCGGCAAATATTCAAATGGAAGGTTTACAATCTAATAGTTGTAAAGTCGCTTTCTGGTCGAATGGACCTCGATGGGGCGGGACGAACATTGTTCTCGTTGGAGGACACATTTTCACAATCACTGCCAGATGTTTCTTCAGCGGAACGCTTTTCCTCTACTTTGTTTTGTAGTAGAGGTGATTCAATTGCAAACGTCTGTTTTCATTGCCTCTTTTTCTCTTGGAGATAACTTCCCTCCCTCTCCTCTCTCTTTCTCTTTTCATTCGTACTTGTACGAACCCTAAGGGTATGCGCTGTGGTCAGCATTTACTCCACCCTCAGCTATAGATGCCATTTTTCCACTTTTTTCTTCGACACAAACCCTGAGCTGGTTTTCCAGACGATGACTTCACATTCAAGACAAGTTTTTTTGAAATCGTTTCTGCTAGCACGATCACTTGAATGTTTACGGCCTGAAACCTACAAACGCTCTCCATCACGCCGAGATTATTAGAGTGTCGGGCATGGCACTTTACTTCTTGAATTCTAGAGTTAGGACGGTTCTCTGTTTGCATCTGCAGACAGAAGCATCAGAGCCGCTTCTTGAGGAAGCCCTCGATTCCGTTGGTCGTTCTGACGTGGCCTCTCGAGCCACAACGAAGTGCCACTCTTAACAACGCACAGAACACTTTCCTTCTTCATCTCATTGTTCCTACGCCCATCTCGCCATCGTTGTTTCCCAATTCCTTTTTATTCCATCCGGTCAGACTCTATGTCCCTCGAGCCGCTTTTTTATTGCATCTTCTAGTTTCCTACGATCATGTGGGAATTATTGATCATTTCATACAGAATCAAACTGAGTGGACCCTGCTTCGAAACGGGACAGACGCTAAAGAAGAAGAAGATTCAGAATCAAAATATAACTCGTTGTCTCCAAGTTCTTCCATCCTTGGGCGTTCTTTCTAATGACCTTTCTGTGGTTTCTTTCTGCATCTTCTCAGAAATGCTAAAAAAAAGAAAAGGCTCGAAGAACAGAAAGAGTTCATGTTGAGATGTTCTATCGTTGTCGTTCTGTTACTCATAATTATCTATCTGTCTGATCTCCCAGTTCCTTCGGCCTTTTGTTTCGTCGGACTGCTGCGCCTGAGAGCTTTGTTTTTTTTGGAAGTGAAAATTCTGAAAAAAAACTTGACTTTTTTACTATTTGAATTAAGGAAAACTTCCCTTTTCCGTGCCTCTTCCGAAAGATCAGCTACTTTCACTCAATTTATTGCACTTGTGTTTTGCTTTTACTATGCATTAGCTTCTTCTCCCAGAGGAGGAACTTGAGGATTTGCTTTTCCCTAAGTTTCTCAGAAGCCAAAGTGGTAGGCATGTACTGAAAGGACTATACAGGGTGTCTCAAAAAAATGTACCTCCTGTTTGAAATGCCGTAACTTTGGCGAAAGTGAACCAATCGAAACGATTAATAGCTTGAATGAAAGATAAGAAAAAAGAAAATTTTCTGGTATGTGTTTGGTTAGGATTGCGCCATGTACTCGACCGAGGCCTCAGATTGTGGACCTGATTGATAGTGCATGGGTTATATGCTTGCTCTAATTTGGTCACAAACAGGTGATATTGCTGCTATGAGTTACTTCTGAGGTACTGAACATATCTACTACTCGAAACTTTTGGTTAAGCATGGAACAACATCAATATCGATCAATAATTGTAACCACTGTTTGAGAAGCTGAAACTCTTCCAACCATGATGCAATCATTGGAAAAGAATTCAGAGGGATGTAAAATGTATGAACCATGAAGACTGCGCCATGCACTTGCCCGAATCATCGGATTCTAGACCTGATTGAAAGTTCTGCTTTTTCTACTTTGGTCGCCAACAGGTGATATCGCTGATACGCGTTTCTCTTGATGCAATAAACATATAAACATCAAAACATAACAAGTTTAACATGCAGTCTGAGATGCACTTTCACAATACGACAATATTTTTTATTCAGATCAAAATGAACACTCAGTGACTGATAGTGATGCTAATCCGTCTCTAACCGAAAGCTGAGTTGTTTTGTTCGCTGCCCTAAGTGTAACGTAATGATATGAAATGTTTGCGACCAAAGTGGAACAAGTATGTTACCCGTGAACTTTCAATCAGGTCTAGAATCCGACGATTCGGACGGAAGCATGGCGCAATCTTGATGGTTCTTACATTTTACATTCTTCTTAAATCCTTTCTTATGATGCATCACTGTTGGAAAAGTTTTAGCTTCTCAAACAGTGGTTACAATTATTGATCGATATTGATGTCGTTCCGTGATTAACGAAAAGCTGCGGTGAGTAGATATGTTTATTGCTTTGGGAGTAACTGATAACAGCAATATCACCTGTTTACGACCAAAGTAGAGCAAGCATATAACCCATGCACTATCAATCAGGTACAAAATCCGAGGCCTCGGTCGAGTACATGGCGCAATCCTCACCAAACATATACCAGAAAATTTTCTTTTTTCTTATCTTTTATTCGAGCTATGAATCGTTTCGATTGGCTCATACACACCAAAGTTATGGCATTTCAAACAGGAGGTACATTTTTTGAGACACCCTGTAGTAGTACCAGAATTGGGAGTTCTATGAGTCTGGAAGAGAGATCGATTTTAATTGGCCACACATCATCGAGTTTTAGAGGAGATTCATGCTTATTATGTCATTTTTTCTCTTTGAAATAAGTATCCGTAAGAAATTTATGGAAGATACTTGACCGATGATGTCCACTGATTCGTAACCAAAATTATAGACTGAGGGTATGTATGGGTGTACATATCTTTTCGTGTGCTGCGTGATCGACGACAAAATATTTGGGAAAAGTGGTCAGCGTCAATCAGTCCCCTATGGGCTCGTTATTGCCTCCGCGAGGCTAAAATGCAAAATCGAAGCGCAATCAATAATTAACGTCATTGATCGAGTTTTGCGTTAGTGGCGCAATCCGGTGGCGCCGCGCCTAAGTGAAAAAAGTTAGGCGTATAATCACATATGGAAGAAATCAAACGAAAAAAGTGAATTTCGTCAAAATGTCCTTTGATAAGGAATAGCAGCCTTCTAAAAAAACCCTAACGACCAGTAAGCTTACCTATAGGAGGCGCCACCGGACTGCGCCACTAATGTAAAGGAGCAAATTCGATCAAGCTCATTAATTATTGATTGCGCTTCAATTTTGCATTTTCGCCGTGCGACGTCTAAACGAGCTCTAAGAATACGCCACGCATTGCGAAAAGTCAGTATGCTGAAGTTTCTCTAAATTCTCTGACGTTTTTTGGCAGTGATAAGCAGCAAACTCAAGTTCCATTCAGAATCGTAGAGGCGTGGTGAATGTATCTTTAGACTAAATAATGAATTACGGGGGCCAGCCGCTGTACCCAGTCAGTGTCAGACATGTCTGGTAATTTACCTGACCCCGAAGGGATGGACGGCTTGGTTAGCCGGGACCGGGATCGATCGCTCGACCGTGCGGGTGTCAGTAGCGCCTGTTACACCTGAAACTGATTACAAGGGGAAAAGTCAGTATGCTGAAGTTTCTCTAAATTCTCTGACATTTTTTGGCAGTGATAGGCACCAAACTCAAGTTCCATTCAGAATAGTAGAGGCGTGGTGAATGTATCTTTAGACTAAATAATGAATTACGGGGGCCAGCCGCTGTACCCAGTCAGTGTCAGACATGTCTGGTACCAATTTACCCGACCCCGAACGGATGGACGGCTTGGTTAGCCGGGACCGGGATCGATCGCTCGACCGTGCGGGTGTCAGTAGCGCCTGTTACACCTGAAACTGATTACAAGGGGAAAAGCCAGTACGCTGATGTTTCTCTAAATTCCTTGAAGTTTTTTTTGCAGTACTAAGCCCCAAAGCCTAGTTCATCTTCCTCTTGGAGCAACTCGCAACGACTTTTGTCCATCGACTAGCATATTTGTGGAAGATGACTAGACGAAGCCCCCAATCCTCTCATCCACCCGGATTGCAGGGATTTCCGATGACTAAGAGCCTGTCAACAGCTCTAAGCTCCGACTCGATTGAGCTCTACCTCTGGTCCCAGAAAGACTGCAGTGACGTGATTTTGCTCCTTCAACTCGCCTTCTGTTGTTATTCCGAGTTTGTAAACGTCTGAGAGCATTTGTTGCCGATTGGTGCGAGATATTGACCCCAGGCGACGAACGGAGAAGGGGTTGGACGTCGAGGCGACGATTTTCGCAAATCATAAGCATTGCTGATGCAGACGGCAACAAAACGAGGGGATTAGCATAGAGGCCGCATATTCTATAGAAACAGCTTAGTCTAGTCTTCTTCACATAGTTGTTTGCTTTGCGATGTTGCCAACAGAATGAAGACGAATGCATGACGCGTTCTCAGGATAACGATCAGTGTCAACCACTTTATTTTACTTTGCTTAACACATTTGCAATATCTTGACCTATAGAGATCATTGTCTATTCTTAGTGTTCTATGTTGGATACGATTACGACTTACCTTCACCTCTACCTTACCTCTGACTCGAGCAAATGGATATCTGGAAGAGTAACTAAGAAAATCTTGCAAATTTGTGAAGCAAGGTCAAGTGGTTGCCGCTGATGAATCCCCTGAGGACGCATCATGCACTCGCCTTCCATTTAGATTCTTAGAAGCTTGATGAATCTGTTTTTGCCTTCACAATGACTTCCAGGTCTGCCGCTGTACCAAGTCAGTGTCTTTTCTGTCCAGATTATATTGGTGCTAATTTACCCAACCCTAGAGGATTCATGCAGACGCTCATACACCCGATAAGTAACCCACCCTCTCCTAATCTGCTTTCGTAACATACCCTCCTAATTGGGCTTGGATAAAGGAGGGGAACATTTATTTGGTATTTTCCTCTTAATGCCCAATTATCTTATCACACCCAAGCGTATCATATCATGCTCATATCTTAATGCACATCCTTGAAGCGGTCTCATCATATCATGCTCGAGCCATAATCTATTCATCATCTGGCTGTTAAACAAAATCAACGACTTATCTAAAAATAAGTTAGGAAACATCTTCACACGATAACCTCTGAGGCATCTCTCTTTTGGAGAAATTCCTAATTCTTGCGAGAAGAGAACGGCTTTTTCTTCCATATCAGGCAGATCAAACAGGTTGCACACGACCATAGGTGGATGCGAAATGGTATGATATCGAATAGCACGATATGATAAGACCGCTCCAAGGGTGTACATTTATTTATTTATTTTAAGACATTAAGAATCGAGCATGCATATACGGTCAAGCATGATATGATAATTGGGCCTTAAGAGGAAAAGTACCATTTATTTTGCTATTCACTTAAGCATACCCACAGAGAGGGGGTATACTGAGGTCGACCTCGCTGATGTGATCACCCTCTCTGACAAGTCCGGTACCAATTTACCCCACCCAGTAGTATGAAAGGCTCGTTCAGCCCGAGCGAGGATCGATCGCTCTACCTTACTGGTGGAAGCAGCACCTCATACCTCCGCACCATCAACGTTGCTCCAACATGTGTGCATTCCCAACGTGTTGGATTATCCGCGCTTGCAGACGATTCTTGGTAAATTTCCTCCTGAAGGATTTCTACATCGATTTTACGTCTTCCTTTGCCGATGCACAATCACTGATGTCGTCGACGACGACGAAGATAAACACGTCGTCGTCTGCTTCGTCGACTCGACGACTACAACAGCCGACGACGGGCCACATGTGGTCTTTGGGTCTTATGAGTTGCTTACCACACTGCGATCGACAACTTTAAACCTGGGTAACGACGTTACCTACGTGTTCACGCCTAAAACCTGCTCAACAAAAGAAAATATCCTCGGCTCCTTGTCTAGGTCCCGCTCTGGCCACAATTCTCTCTACAATTCACCTACCTTGTGATGTCCGAAGAAAACGGGTAAGGCGAAATCTCACGTTAACCAAGCCCTCTACATCTTCGTGGTCGGGTAAGATCGTACCACCTTTATCTGAGAAGGTAAAAACACTGACTAGGTGCAGTCACTGGCCCCGTTCACCATGCGTCTACGATTTTGAAGGCAGACGATTGCGTGGCGCGTCCTCAGAGGACTGATCGATCACTTTACCTTTACCTTATGATCTGGATGGACTTGTAGAATGGTGCCGTTTTTCTCTCAAAAATCACCTGGAACAGTTGCTCTGCTCGTCGGACCTTTTACGACGTTACGACGCTGGGTTTACCGACGTAAACTCTCGGAGAAGCTCACCCTCACCTGCCACCGGGCGGAGATAAAAGATTAGTGAATCTGAGGTCGGAGGGTACTTTACGAGCTGTGTGAACTGCTACGAAAAACTGATATTATTTTACTAAACAACGTTTTTATCCCGATCAGTTACGGGGTACGTCTTTCATGATGGTCGCTCCGTCTTCTTTTTCCTTGGTGCTGCTCCCGCGTTTTGTTGAGGTGCCACACTGCCATCTTGTCTCAGACTTGAGCTCCTTGTGGGGTGGCCATATCGTCCTCGATCGCAGGTTCTTGAGCACCGCTTCCATGCATGCGACCATCGATCCATCTTGTGATCGTGACAGTTTTCCTCCATCAGCCGACCTGTCACACGGGCCTGACGCTGGTACCGACACCCTTTTCAGCTATTTCTGAGCTAGGCACGGGTTTCTGCCTGGGACGGGATTGAACCCTAATCATCGAGATCTTGAGCCTAGGCTCTTAACCTCTCGACCATCCCCCTACGGAAAAAAGTGGGTACAATGTACTTCTCTCAACGTCTTGGTTTACCTCACCCCCACGAGAAATTGTTATATTGAGAGAGAAGTCTGTTTTTGTAGGAAAAATTTTTAATCAGAATCGATCGCCAGGAAAACCAAGGCATTGAGAGAAGGAGATTGTAGCAACTTCCATCCGTAGAACTCGGCATACTACAACAAAACACTGTGCTATGTGGTCTGCTTTCAATGAACGTTCAATGATAAGATAGAAAAATCATAGCAGATTCTCAAAATACTGACAAAATTTCTTTTAATATTGAATTCCATAGTAAGTAGTGCAGCTGCATAATTTTACCTTTTCTTTTTATATGTAGAGTTAATGAATCGAAGTATGACCGAAGAATGCATGTTTATTGTTTACTGTTTACTAGTAGGCTTCGCGAGTTTATTTTCGTCTAGCTTCCAAAAATGTTTCGCTCCATTTCAGAATGCTGACGACAGCCGGGCGGCGGCTGTCACGCGTAGCGGCTTCGCCGCGTCCGCGTATGCGCAACTACACGCTTCCGCCGCCTCCGGCGGTTAATATTCGCACACACGACATGATTTCGCCGCAAGAGCGAAGGTGAGTGAAGCCCCTGTCGCTGCCGCCGAGTGTAAACGCTGCTTGATAGGCGCCAGACGGTTTTTTAAATGAAAGTATTTTTAGATTCCTCGAGGCTTCGGAGCGAGGTGATAAGCCAACATTGCAAGAGTGTCTTCTCACAGTGGGTTTTACTTCTTTTTTCTCAGTCATTTTTTATTCATTACGTTTCGAAAGAAATGCTTTATAACAAATCGATATTTGGCCGACCTTAAATGTACTGATTAGAAAATCAATCGATATTCAGAAAGAAGGCGAAACACCGTTGAACGTGAACTGCTTGGACTCGATGGGCCGTTCGGCGTTGGAGATTGCCGTCGACAACGAGAATATTGAGGTTGCTTAAATAGCAGAGTTTTTCTCAAAAATTCCAAAACTTTTCAAAACCTTTTCGCTATTTTTTATATTTTAGATCGACATTTAAACCAACTTTCAATTTAGGTCGTCGACATGCTGCTCAAGCACCCAGATATTCGAATCGGCAACGCTCTGCTTTGCGCTATACGAGAAGGTTTGTCACGGCTTGAAGCGTTTTTCATTCTAAATGAAAAAATATTCATTTGGAAATCACCAATCTTGAAACATTTTGCTCTTGGTTAACACCATCGATAGTGTGGAAGACCGGCCGGCTAACGAGGTGGACCTCTTACATCGTCTTCCTTAATCACTGCCTGAGGGCATGGTTAACTATTATTTTATATTTCAAAACGTTGCATTTTTTATTAAATAAAACGTGGTCACATGTTCACGAAGAAAAGCTAAGCCATTTCTATATATAACCACAACATCAGGGGCGCGCGTGGTGCAGTTTTAAGAGGCGCTGCTGGCACCCTCACGGTGGAGCGATCGATCCTCGCCCGACCTAACCAGGCCTTCCATCTCTCTGGGATCGGGTGATTTGGACCAGACTTGTGTGGGAAAGTAAAGACACCATTATATGAGCCAAATACGCATTCACTATGTCTCTGCTAATCTAAATGGAACGCGAATGCGGCGGGTTGATCAATGCCGACTCCTTTACCTGAACCTTTTACCGGCCCTTGCTGTAAACTTACCATGAACGCGTTCATTCCGTCTTCTACTTTTGGTCTTGGATGCTTTTGTTTTTATATTCTTTCACCCATCGAGAGACGACTTCTTCGCTTGCTGGAGACGTTTGGAAGTAGAGGTGTTGGGGAAGCACTATTCAAAAATGCAAATTGAACACATTGGCATGCTGGCGTAACACACTCAAAATCTAAAACTCGATTCACCACCACGAAAAACGACGGAAGGAAGCCGCTGGCCGCACATCGTGGCTGACTTGTGACGAAAAAATCACTTCAATTTTTTTCGCGATTACGAAATAATGTAAGAAATGGGATGGAATGGTGTCCATGCCATCAGCTAGCTAGAGAATCTCGTTATGGTCAAGGGAAAACGGCGTTATTCAGTCCTCTAAGGACGCGCCTTGAACACGCCTTTCTGTCAGAATCGTAGAGGCTTAGTAAAGGCCTCTTCACACTTTACTGTGTTGCTGCCGAAGTAATGAAAAAACATAGGAACCGGCGGTGGTTGCGCAGCAGCGCAGTATTTCGGCTTCTAATTTCTCTGCGAAAACCACCCATATCGTCAACAGTGCACTAAATAGTTTGCACCGCAGTCAGTAGACGGCCGGAAAAGCGCGCAGCTATTACGGAATTACGCGCACCCCCTTTTTTTACTGCTCTACTTCGGGTTGCTGCCGCAGTAGAGTCTGAACGGGCCCCAAATGCATATTATGTAATAGATAATATCCCTTAACGCGCACATTGAGAAATTGGAAGAATTTCTTCGATTTTGTGCCAGCACTAGCCAGCCAAGCGATGAAATGTGTTGGAAAGATTTTCAGTCAAGTCTTTTCACGAACAAGTTATGGTGCAGATTATTATTACGGTACTGAAATCGAAAATTCTGAATTTAGAGCTTCTATTTCGTAATAACTTCTCAACTACTAACGCACTCAACGCTTCCATTTCATCACATTTTATCAACATTCATACATGTGAGAGACCGCACTCTGTGCGGGTAATGGAACTGAGTAAAGTTGGCCCCTGCTTTTTGGCCTACATCCACAATCTATTTGGGCTCTCCTATATTTTCTACCGCTTGGAGTTTTATTTGGCTGACTAGAATTATTTTTTGTAGTTTTGGTATAACTCTTCTATATTTTGTCTGAAAGACAAGGTCGCTCAATTCAGGTGTGTATCGATTGGTCGAAATGCAGGTGAACCATCCGTCGATCACACGGGAAATGCTCGGGGACGGTTGGGCTGAGCATCTGGATCCGGCCGAAGCCGCTTCGGCTGAGTACTCGAGGTAATGAATAGAGATGAATAGTAGATTATCAGGAAATAAACAATGAAAAAGGTGGAAGAAAAACGCAACATAACCAGATAAAAAAGAAAGAAAAGCAAAAGGCAATGTAAAGTTACATGCTGTTTTTTTCTCCTCGCCTACAGTAGTTCCACCACTACTTCTCAATCGTTCTGGAAATCCAACCACAATTAGTTTATTTATTTATTTCATAACTCACCAACCTATACAAATAGATAGCTATGCCACTACTAAGAACTAAATGTCATCAGAAATCGTTGAAATCAATTATCAGAGGCTTATTAAAGCTTAAGTTTCGGTCTCGAGCCCATCTGATGTGCCCATTTAGTGTCAACTTCTTTAGTATTTAGATCGATCTTTTTTAGTTTTTCTTCAGTTTTTCTTAGATGAGAGGCCAGAAACTTTGCCACTTTTTATCGTCGTAATAGAGTTTCTTTTCCTTTTGCACAAAATCTAAGAGTACAATGTCAAATTCGCAGAGGAAATTGTGCCGACTCCTTCGCGCTAACCAAATTCACCCGTTCGAGTTCTCGGTCGTGATTTGTCGTCTGTTTTCGCCTTTGATGACAGCTACTCTATTCTCGGGAGAGACTGAAGTTTGAGAGAGGGCAACCAACGAGTAGCTATTAGTCAAATAGCCAAAATTGCCTTGTAAACTAAGAAAGAGCGCCGACATGGTACAGTGGTTAGTGGCGCTACTAACACCCTACGGTAAAGCGACCGATCCCGTTCAGAATTAATCAAGCCTTCCATCCCTCCGGGGTCGAGTAACTTGGAAACAGACTTGTCCGGGAAGATGAAGACACTGGCTCGATCTAGCGGCTGGACCTCGCAAGTCACTGTATTGGTCAAATTCTTTCCACATGCCTGCCATTTTGAATGGAAGACGAATGCGTGGCGCGTCAATAAAGCACTGATCAGTGCTGACATCTTTACCTTTACCTTTACCTTCAAACCGAAAGCGCCCAGATGGGGTCTAGCGGTTTAAGAGGACTAATGCTCCTGCAAGATGAGAGCCAGAAAAGAGAGAAGAGAAAATAAAATAGAAAAGGTTTCAGTGACATCTCGCCAATCATCCTTGCCGCTCAACTGAATCAGTTCGAAATCCTTCAAATGCTGCTCAGAAAAGACGCAAGAATCGAACGACCGCATAGGTACGTTGATGATGAGTATAAACAAAGTGTATAAATTTAATAAATTATTTTTACTGATTTTTTGAATTTACAAAGTTCCTTCAGGTACTCGTGCATCTGTGAGACGTGTGATCGCGAACGGCTAAATGATTCTCTTCAGTACTCGTTGAAACGAATCAACACCTATCGTGCTCTGGCCAGTCCGGCCTGGATGAGTCTCACCAGGTACTGATAAGATAGTAAAAAAATTGTTATCATTACAAGAGAAACCAAACGTCTATTCCATTGATTTTCTTGTGAATCAATAATATCCCTATTCATTCCGACCACCGCAGTTCATCATCAAATAAACAAAAAGCAAAAAAAGGGGGTGATTTAAAGAAATAGTAAAAATTGTAGTTCATTACAATTTTTTCTTTATTCAAATGAATTACACATCAATAACGACAACAGTCTGAAGAAAACTTATCGAAGCTGCGCAATTTTCTGGTGGTATGTAGCCGGTAATAAAACCGCAAAGTTTCGTATAATTAATTTAATTTTAATTTTTTTGTTCATTTGATTTTTTTAGTTTTGTTAATTTTAAATAATTACGAAATAAATTTGGAAAGTGGAGTTGGATTTTTCAGAACCTTATTGATATTCAATTATTCGTTCAAAAAATTCATCTTGTTTAGCCCCGATCCAATACTGTCCGCGTTCAAACTCAGCTGGGAGCTGCAACACTTGTCGGTGGTTGAGCACGAATTCAAGGAGACGTACTTACAGGTAGATCCATTTCCCAAGATATTCTTCTATTTTTTGTTTTTGTTACTTTTTCGACATTTTGAATGCTCTAGAATTCGACATTCCGAATATTTTAGATGTTAGAATATTTCACAAGTCTAGATGTTTTAGTTAGCCGAACAATGCCGCCAGTTCGCTTGCGATTTGATCAGTCAGTGTCGGAGCAGTGAAGAGGTTTATCGATTTAGCCTGATTTCATATGATTCCGGTTTATTTTATAAATATGATTATTGATCATTAAAGGTGATCGCCGTTCTCAACAAGGACTGCAACGCACACGATGAAAATGTGGACGTGTGGGCGTCGAAGCTGAGCCTGTCACGTCTGAAATTGGCCATCAAATACGAGCAGAAGGCGGTGAGTTGCTGAGTTCGAATCCCGTCTGAGTCGCGATTTTAGCGGCGATCGAGCACTTCCACATTACCTGGAGATATCGTTGAAAAATCTAGGTAACAGCGGGGCAACCCCACACCTAAAATGTGTATATCGGTCAAATAAAACGAATTCATGAACTGTGCGTGGTAAGAAGGTAAGAAGTGCTATTTCTATCCATTCGGTTAAGCGATCGATCCTCGCTCGGGCTAGCCAAGCCCTCTTCAGGGTGGAGTAATTTGATACCAGACCTGTCTAGGAGGGTGTCGGCCTCATTATACCGTCTCCCTGATTACTGCCTTTGGGTATATCTCCTCATTATACCGTCTCCCTGATTACTGCCTTTGGGTATATCTAACTAGTAAGTGAATAGCAACACTTATGTTCCCCATCGGGTATGTGGGCGCCTACCTAAAACCTCTAGCGTTAGGGAAATTGGTACGAGGCTTGTCTGGGAAGGTGAAGACACTGTCCTTCACAGCAGCTGGGCATCACAAGTCATCGCATAGGCCCCCATCATGTCTCCTCGATTCTGAATTGATGGCAAGTGTACGGCGCCTTCTTAGGGGACTGATAGCCTCACCCTTACCTCTATGGAGTATATAGTGATTTTTTTGAAATTATTTTTCAGTTTGTCTCACATCCGCACTGTCAACAGCTTCTGACGTCGATTTGGTACGAGGGTTTTCCGGGACGACAACAACGCGGATCGGCGTGGAACATCATCATGTGCCTGGCGCTGATCATTCTCTGGCCGGTGCTGGCCATCTGCTACATTGTGGTTTGTTTTTTGTATCAATTTTCATTTTGATTTTGATTTTTGATTTTTTTTGTATAGATACAGTTTGGACCTTTCACCCTTTATTAGTCCTTTAACTTTACCTTTATACCTACAGCGATGCATACTAGTTTACACGCCACTTTCAGTCAATTAAGTGCACATTTTTCTCATCGGGCGCCCTATGAATTACATGTATTGCTCGATATTTTCGATATTCAACAATATTCAACATTTTTCATTATTTTCTTTCACTTTTTGTTTTAATTTTGCTTCTGAGAAGCATGACCTCATCTTCAGATGCCAAAGAGCCGCATTGGACGCATCGTTCGCTCGCCGTTCATGAAGTTCCTTTACTACTCGATTTCGTTTGGCTGCTTTCTTTTGCTGCTCACTCTGGCCACATTCGAGAGCTATCGAAGCGAGAAAGGTGAAAGGAAGGTGAGACTTTTTCAATAATCATCTACAGGGTGGCAAAAAAAATTACGGGTGCGCGACTTTTCACTTGGTTCTAAGAATTGTAATTTGATTTGATTTGCGATTTTCATGAATTTTTTTTTGCAAATCCTTTGCCACCCTGTATTCCTACTGGGATGTAAGAAGTTAAACTTGATTTCTTCGACCTAATGGAGTGGATGTGGTGTTGTGAGAAGATTTCCATGTACGCCGAGTTATGAAGTCTTTTTCTCGTTAACCGAGTAAAGTAAAGCAAAATTTGTCATTTGTTCTTGATTTTGGACTTTCTTCTTGTAATTTTATCTTCATATTTCTTCATATTCTTCATATTTTTTTCTTCATCTTCATATTTCACACATGACTTATAGTAAGTTAACTAACTGACTGATAACTGTTAAGTGTTTTAATGCAATTAAGCGACATCAGTCAGCTGGATCCTGATCAGTGATAGGGGCGAGTATCAATAACATCATGTTGCTAATACCAGTAAACTAGCTTCTTATTCCTGTTTTAGTTTTTGTTTTAGTTTGCTGTTTCGCTTGTTCATGGCTCATCGTTCTTGTTATTTGAAGGCGCACGTCAAGTGCACGATAAATGAATAAATAAATAAATACATGAATGAATAAATAAATAAATATAAAGATGAATAAATATAAATAGGTGTTGCAGGGAGGAGGGACAACTCGAGCGTCCGATCGAGGTCCACCTCCGACAATCATCGAATCGTTGGTGGTCGCTTGGGTTCTTGGTGCGATTTTCTAACTTTTCTTGGACTCTTATCTAATTATCTTCTCTATTGTTTGCTATATGATAGATAGTAAGATTAGGTTTCGTTTTCAGGCATGCTTTGGTCGGAAATCAAGCAACTATGGGAGGAGGGTTTCACCAAATACGTGCATCAATGGTGGAATTGGTTGGATTTCATTATGATCTGTCTGTATCTGTGCACGATTTCAGTGAGGTATGCATTGTGCCTTTTTAACCGTTTAAATTGATTTTTACATAATATTGTTATTAAGAGTAATTTGAACTGTGCTTGCTAAGAACATTTTTCATCTGGCCCACACTACTTCTTTTGCCGTGCCCCGGTATCACCAGCCATGTTAGGAACGGAACATCCCACCGTTTCCCTGGTTTCTAGATTTTTTTACTAGCCAAATTTGCTACACCTGCAGCTCAATAAAAAGACAGAGAATGGGGCTAGATGTCAAAAAGACCCTTAGGTTAAGCCATGCAATCGGTTTCTGATACGATTCAGGCGATAGCCTTTCAAGGAAAAACTGAGCAGGTTTTGAAGTCTGAACGTTTTCCAGAACAAATATTTCCCCGTAGTTTTATTTTGAGCGTTTCGTTAACTTCCTGTGGAGCCAGCAACTACAGTACCGGATGTGCCGCAACGATAGAAAGGCGTTTTTACACGCCGAAAGGTGCCGCTGTTGGGTCCACACGTGGTCACCCAGACAGAGCCTACTTCCATTCATTCACGCTGCATGCCCAACGGGGGATCCCCGCGTGGTAGCTCGTCCAAAGACGGGACCTCATCGAGCAATGCGTCAGCGGACGAGGAATCGAAGGGGCAAGTAGACGGAAATCGAGGGTTCAAAAAATCGCTTGTTAACAAAATCCACGAATCTGGAATATTTGTTAACTAAAAGGTAGAGCTCGAGCTGCTGAGTTCAAGACGTAACTATATTTACGAATAAACGAATTTTAGAGAAAATATAGAAGTACGGCGCAAAAAGCGCAAGAAAGCGCCGCTGGCACCGTTGCATCATTGTGGCACGTCCGGTACTGTAGCTTTTGACTTTTTGTAGGCTCAGCGCCTACTGGATATACAGTGATCCCGACTTTCATCAGCGCTACTCCATCCGGACCTACTGGGACGCCTACGAACCGATGCTCGTAGCTGAGGCCCTGTTCGCCGTCGGTAATGTCTTCAGGTAAATCGTGACCTCTTTATAAATATTTTTCTTATATTTCTCATTATATTTTCTATTTTCTTATTACTTTTTATTGTAGTTTAGTTGTAATTGAGCGCAGTACGATTGATTAGGATTACTCACGTCTGGTTCACTTGGCGCACGTAGCAGTATAGAGTAAAGAAAATTAAATAAATATTTATGAACTCTGGAACATTTTTATACCATCTTTTCCAATTCCAGTTTCGCTCGTATCATCTACCTATTCCAGACGAATCCATATCTTGGACCGCTACAGGTTTGTCTATCCTTTTTTAGAAATTCATCTGTTCAGTAAACTGAGATAATTTTCTCTTAGTCAGTTTTCTTCTGAAGAATTCTTGTTTAGATTTCACTCGGTTGCATGCTGGTGGATGTGGCCAAGTTCTGCTTCATCTTCGTGCTGATCATCAGCAGTTTCAGCATCGGACTAGCTCAGCTTTACTGGTTCGCTCTCAAACCTTTTGTCATGATTATTTTAATTTTTATTGACTATCAATATTGTTAATTTTTATTGATTATCTAGCAAAAAACATTTGTCAAATTTCTTAGGTACTACGATCCTGACACTCCGGTTTGTATGACACCGGATGACTGCACTCTCGAGTCAAACGTTTTCTCCTCGTAAGTTCTGTTGCAATTTGTCGATCAAACTCAAATTCAAACAAATAGGCTAATAAACAAATATTAAAATTTGATTTGTTTCCTCCTGCTATTTTTTGTTTTTATTTTAGAATCGCCGATTCGTACCTGACACTGCTGTGGTCACTGTTCTCGATCACAAAAGTAGAGGACACCGATGTAGCTGAGGTTGGCACATCTCTCCTAGGCTATCTTTATTTCTATTTTTCAGTTTTCATTTATTTATTATTCATGCATTACACCATAAAAAGGCGCGCCAATTATGCCATTTCTTTCGTTTTTCATTTTTGGACTTTCTGCCCTTTCTTTCAGAATCACCATCTTACGCAGTCGGTCGGACGAGCCATGTTCATCATGTACCATTGCACATCAATCATTGTCTTGTTGAACATGCTGATCGCTATGATGAGTCATTCGTTCCAGATTATTAATGTAAGTTTTTCATAAAAATCGTGGCTGAAAACATTTCGTTTATTTGGTGAATACAAAAAATCTTTTGGAAGCGCTGTGGTGAGAGGCGCTGATGACACCTGTACTGTCGAGCGATCGACTTTGCCTGAGGCTAACCAGGCCCTCAATTTCTTCCGGGTCGGGTAAATTGGTACCAGACCGTGTTGGGGAGGTAAAGGCACTGACTCAGTATAGTGGATGGCTCCCATAAGTCATTGAAAAGGCCAAATGGAACGCTATTCACCACGCCTCTACGATTCCAAGTGGAAGACGAGGCATGGCGCGTCCAAAAGGGTCTGATCATCGCTGACCAATTTCCCTTTACCTTCGAGAATTTACTATACCATGAACGCCATCCTTCTTTTCCATTCAGGACCATGCCGATCTCGAATGGAAATTCCATCGAACAAAGCTGTGGATGGCACATTTCGACGAAGGCTCGAGTCTTTCACCTCCGTTCAACATCATCATCACCCCAAAGGTATTCGACTTCGTTTTCATTCATATTCTCTTTCTCTTTGCAAAAAAATACAAAAAAAGCTCGCATTTTCGAATATTGGAAATGACTAGGAGCAAAATCGAATTTGGATGGTTTAGGCGATGTACTATTTCCTCTTCTCGGCCGTGAACACAATTCGATGGCTTCTGGGCAAGTACACATATACCAAGAGCAGAAATCGAGCAACGATTCGGGTATGCGCTCTGAGTTTCGAGGTTTTTTTTCCTATATTTAGTCTTTACATTGTTAATTCGATGAAGAAACTAATATTTTCTTCAAATTCAGCGACCGGGATACTCTCGAAAACGAAATCAGATGGAGAAGAATCCAGACGATGACTCACACAAGAAACCGCTCACCTATGCGGATATTATTCAGCGACTCGTTGCTCGGTAAATTTTAACCCTCACATTGGTTTTTGATGGAAACCAAATAAGACGGCAACTTTAGGTTTATCCATCAAACGAAGAAAGACATGAAGATGGACGGGGTTAACGAGGACGACTTATTGGAGATCAAACAGGATATCAGCAGTTTGAGGTGGGCAGTTTAACTATTTCTGAGGGAAACAAGATGGGTATTTCAAATTCATGGAGACTTAAGGTACGAACTGAGAGACGATCGTCGTCGAGAGATCGTCCGCAGCTCGTCGCACATCGACGCTGTGAAGCGGGACATTATGAGGACGATGAGCAGCACCAGGTGAGCTGGTGCAGCTTGTATACACCTTACGCAGTCACTCTGGCTTATTTCCTTTGTCCTCCTTCCGTTTCTGTTCATTGCGCGTTGCATGTTCCTAAGTTTTCACCGGATCTCTTCAGAAGTCGAGTATTCGGTGGCAGTTACAGAATACCGCGTCAGCGAAACTCTGTGGCTGAGGAGCTCGAACTGACGACGAGCGACGACGATGACGACGAAAGGTACACTTTACAACAATACATAGTTTCACAAGGTCGTCCACTACATTTATTTTTTTTCATTTATTCAAATACGGTGTATAGGGCACACGTGACGCAACGCATGAACAACGGATATTCATATTATTAACAAAAGTACCACGGATCAACCCTACATTCAGCAGAGCAGTTTAGGATTTTGAAAGCTTAGCAGCCGTTGCATTGCTATTCTTTTGAACCTATGAACCTCGGATGGCAAGAATGGCAAGTTACTTTCAAGAGATAAGAAGGTCCAGCCAGCTCTACATATGATACGAATGCAGTCTGTCTCCCTTCTTGGTGACCGGAATCCTTATTTTTTCGGAGTGTCCCCTAGTTCTAGATTTCTTTATTGCACAAAAACTAACTGCTTTACAGTCGATAATCCCAGCTAAAATCTTAAAAACGACAAGTACATTGTTCAGTTTCCGGCGTGATTTCAACGTGTGAATGTTATAAACGCGATTTCTAGTGGAGGCAGAAGGAACAGTTACTCTGGCTTATTTTCTATTTTCACTTAAGCTTTTTACCTTGTACAAAAAAATAAATCTTACCTTCAGGGACGACTCCGTGTCGTTGTTGTTTACGCCGCCGGCGAACTCGACTCTTCCAGAGATCTTCCAGGACAAGCAGCCTTGCGGTAGGGACTTTAGTCATTTAAACTTGACGTGATCCCAGCCTATAAATGTTGCGCCTTCCGAGATTATGAGAGAGGTTTTTATCTAATCGGCCTCAACACAACGGAACTTGAGTGAACTCCGTTTCTTTCCTTCCCGTAGACGAGTAGTTATGAAGAAGTATAATATCAGACTATCCTCGCCACTCTAGGGGCCGGATTCACGACGGATATCAACGCTATATACCCCGAACGCCGTGCAACGCGCACCACGGTTTATACGGGGTTTAGGAGGGGTCCCCAACACCTCGCGATGAGGCAGGGTTTCCGAGGCCTCGACGCGAATCCTTTGTCTGCTTATTCTAAGCCTCCCACGTTAAATTCAATCTTTCATCGATTCTTCCGTCTGGTTCTGGCCGAACCGCAACGCAGGAGCACTTCTTCTGGCTGCGCCGCGGTTCTAAGCTAGAGCTAAACGGCGGAGTCGATGAGATGCCCGCAGTGAGGGCGATTGCGGCAGCTGCGCCATAAACCGTCGAGGTTTCCGAAACCCCGTTGTTCACGAATGAGAAATGACAGCAGATTCGCGGTTCCGAGTGGGTATAGCGCCGACGAGGAATCGGTGAGCGCTCGTTGCGTTCATGAATACGGCCCCACAAGAGCAACAAGCGAAGTTGCTTGTGGAACTGCGTAAATAACTGCCGTAATGGCTCCGCCCGATCCTTTTATACCAGCTTTTGGTGGCGGAGAAAGTCTTTTATTGATTATTTGTGTCGGTGCGCCCAAGGCCGTACTGTGAGTCATCATGATTATGCCAGTATTTATGAATACCTTTTAGAAGACGAGCGAAAAGTGAGACGACGGCGTTGCTCGGAAGCCACCGGAGGCATTGGCCTCGCCGAGAGGGCAAAACTGCTAAGTGAACGACGAGGCTCTGAAAAAGCCCATTTGGCGCTCCGCAAGACGGACACCTCCTTCAGCTATCCGATCAATGGCATCATTCCCAGTCCGAAAGGAGTCCTGAAGTGGGTTTTCTGGTCTCTAAAGTATGTAAGGTCTAGTTATTCAAGCAGACGTTTCAGGTCGCCAGAGTCGCCTAAGCGACCGGTGAGGCCTGCCGATGACGACTCTTCTCTGGAGGCGATTCAGAAGCTTCGCGATGAGCTGAACCAGAAGCTGGATTTACTGATTGGGAGTTTATCATCACGGACCGAGGGCAAACCGGGCGGCGATGTGAACAGCAATCTTACACCTTCGCCGAAACGCAACAGTAAGGTGAACTTCAACGACGAGACCGGCATTGCTTGATGATACCGTATTCGCTACCGTATTCTCTTCCTCAAGCTGCTCCTTGGCCTGTCAGTTCCTTCCATTTTTGAAGTGCTCATTGACGATCATTCTTGGTCATTAACCCCTCGTTGTTGAGAGCACCGTCCATATTTACAGTCCATTTGCTCACTGTTGAGGCTGCGCAGGCACTCGAGGAACCCAACGCGACAACTCGTCCCGTTCCGAAGGGTGCGGTAACCCCGCCCACATCAGTCACCACACTTCCGTCGTCTCACGGCAATTCATTGCTCACACGAGCTTGTCCTCATTCCCACACTAGTCGCTCCCCATGAGGAAATCGGTGCTGCTCTTCATGAGCGTTGTTCGGTGGTATCATATTTGAGAATTTATCACTATCGCTAATACTTTACATATGTTAATATAATTTTGGAATCTCTCGACAATAATAAAATGATGCTCATTGTTGACTGATTGTATTAATATTTGATCGATTTGATCTCTGACGTTTGTATTTTGTTTTGTCAAAGTATGGGTATAACTCTTTGTAAATATTCGTTATCATTCAGCATCTTGTCATCAATAAACTTAGATTTTGTGCGGAATTACATGCAGGATACACATGCACGGCGTATCATTTTATCATGGTTGAAGTATCCATTCGTTATAGCTAAACTTTTAGTGTGTTGTACCCTCGAAGGGATCGCTGAGCGTAATTGAATCTGCTAGAAAGCCGATGTGGCGGCGCCCTGATTTTCAAAGTAGATCTCGTCCGGTTGGAGGTTTCTGGGAACTGGAACTCTTGGCTTTTCTCGTCCACCGAGCGCCACCTGGAACAGTAAATAATAAGGATTAGGATAAAAAAGTAAAGGTGAAGGTGTCGGCGTTGATAATTTACTCAAGTCGCGCCACGCATTCATCTTCCACTCAAAATCATAGAGACATGATGGATGCGTATATGGCCCATACATACGTATTTGGACTTGCGGGGGCAGCCGTTATACCAAGTCAGTGTCTTTACCTTCCCAGTCATGGTTGTCACCAATTTACCCGATCCCGGAGGGATGGGTTTGGTTAGCCCAGGCAGGGATCGATCGCTCTCACCACTGCACCACACGGGTCCCAAGAATAAGGATAACGAGCAAGAAACCGGAAAATGCGTACCTCCATATCGATATCCGGATAGATCAGATCAATCTGCGCGAATCTTTGATTCACCAACAGCTCCTTCGATAGAACTCGGGCATTCAAATCGCTATGCTCGTACCAATGGTGACGAATATCTGAAATTTTACATTTTAACTGAAAAAGTGCCCCAGGGGATACCGGCAACTCACCTCCGTTCCGATCCTTGACGGAGATCTTTATTTTAGCATATTCAATATCAGAAAATCGGACCAGCAGCACTGATCGCGGAATCGATCGCAGAAGATTCTCCGAGTCCTCTTTACTGCAGAAGCCGTAGATCAGTCTGAAAAGTGATTCTGGTTTCTAGTTGCTTTACAAGTCAATTCATCCAAGGTTTATTTTAACTCACCCATTGTACCACATACTGTAGAGGTATTTGTTCACAATTTCGGCCAGTTTGAAGAACCACTCGAAAAACGGCACCAGCTTCCAGTCACCCTCTGTTGTCGAGTTCTTTCGCAGCTGGTATTCCTCTGCTACGGGTAACTAAAATATGAACTTCACTAACAGGTAATCAATATCAGGAACTATTAGTAGAGACTAAAAAAAATTTTCCAATCACCTTCATAAAATTGTCCAAGGCGATGAATCCCTGTTGAGTAGGCTTTAATCGGTTCACGAGGTGTTGCTTTGCCTGGAATCACAACAAATTTACGGTAGTCCACATCAATAGAGGGCACTGGTAAGAGGTGCTACTGACACCCACACGGCCGAGTGATTGATTTCGCCTAAGGCTAACTAAACCCTTAATACCTTCGAGGTTGGGTAAATTGGTACCAGACTTCTCTGGGAAGGTAAAGACATTGACTTGTTACGAAGGCTGTCTCCGCCCTGTCATTGTAGGGGCCAAATTCGCGTTCACCATGCCTCTACGATATTGAATGGAAGAAGAAGGCGTGGGGAGTGCTTAGGCAGCTAACCAGCGACGATACCCTTTACTTATCTTACAGCAACAGATGCTCAGTAGGACATTTTCGAGAAATTTCCGTCAGGGTTATGTTGAGGGCCCGGGAACTTAGAAAAACATCCCCCAACTAATTTCCCTAAATAAGGTAAGAATAAACGATTCTCATTAACTTGACCTCACCTGCATAGTGAACATTCTCGGTTGGACCACCGAAGGTCCATCAGTGTTCTTTTGAGGCGTTTCAACTATAGCCTGAAGAAGGTGAACGTGTTAGTGTGCTTTTCGAAAACAAGAATTGAGAGCAATTCGATTAAACCATATCTACTTATAATTTTCCAATAAATGGCTGTTGGAAATACCTGGAATTTCATTTCGAGAGCATCCGCCATCTCCGAGCATGATACATGGGCTGGAATGTCGGAGAGTGGATGTCGAACCTGCAGCTCTCCAGGAATTGATCAGAAACTGTTTTTTTTTCACATTTCAATTCATTTCGTTGACTAATTGTGAGCCTGAGTAAAAGAAGCAAGCTGATATCTTTACCAGGTCAGCGAACGATCTCTCGAGGAACAGTTTCGCCTCCACGTCAGACTTTGGTCCAACCAATACGGCAAATGGCAGGGACACCTTAACGAAGAAATACTGTATGAGTTTCGAAAAAAGTGTTTGAAAAAGATTTTGAAAAAGCTTTAATACCTTCTTTCCAACCAGTTCCAGTCCACAATTGGTTTTCAGCCGAATGCTGTAGCAGAGGCAGTAGCGTTTTGAGGCCACCGAATCTCGACGGAGCTGAGCCTTCTTGGCGACGCGCTGGAATATATTTATTTGTGTACGCTGTTTAAGACAGACGTAGGAGAGTGTGAAACAACAATATCAAAACAGAAAACATAAAATGTGCTCAGAACAATTAAGTAGTGAGAATACAGTTGTTTCAACGGTAAAGAACTTTGCTCTGATGGTTGATTCAGGTCTGGAAAAATGTAGTTTCCATAGCCCGCCTTTTGTATACATAGAAGAACGTAAAGAGCAAAATCGGGAAAGATTAACCTTGGACTGATGATCCACGAGTTTGTATATATGGAATGAAATCTGTCTGTATATTTCTCTTTCTAATTTAATTTCTTTCAGAAGAGTTTAAAAATTTGAAAAAAATAACTTCCATTGAAGAAAAATCACCATATCGTCGAATTTCGCTCTGAGACCTCTGGTGTCCTTCTTCTGAAACACAGCCGACGGCGGTTCAATGCAAAACTCCTCAGATTCGAATCTGTAATTGTGGAAACGGTAGAAAATTCCTTGCATGAATTTCAATAACTAACCGATCAGCATCTATTCTTGCACTTGAACGAATTGAATTTTGGGGCTATAAACAACCTGTCTTGGTGACAGATTATTTGTACCGCGTCCCTATTCTGGTCCGTCTCTTTTCGTCTTTTTCCACCAGTTTCTTTTTCAAATTTTTCTACCGAAAACACCGAATATGAACGAACATCTCCAAGTAGGCGTTGTTGAGCAGCTGCTTGGCCGTCTCGTCAGTGATTAGATAGCACTTGACTTCGTTTCCTTCGCCCACTGCCTCAACTCCGAACGCCTGACCGCCGAGTATCCTAGAGAAATCAGGGCTAGGCGAGGATAATCAATACGAAATAAGAGATTGTAAAGTTTATAAGGTCTACTGGAATCCATAATTAACTGAAATTCATTTGCATTCACTACTTGTACTCAGTTCACAACGAGGAACACGTGAACTCTCTATTAGTGATTTTTTGAATCCAAACTCGCTGCAGATTCTCCATGATCGAATTCAATGAATTTCAGACAAATATTATAAAATAAAGGGAGTTTGAGTTTTTTCTGGTTTTAGATCTTTTTGATTTCCAGGCACCGACGAAGGCGACACCGTCAAAATGGTGGCCGAAGAAAAAAGGTTTATATCAGAAGTTAAAAAATTAAAATATTATATTAAAAAGTTCAGTAGCAAATCCGAGTATTGCTAAACAAACCTATAATACATCGTTTCAGATAATTTCTTTCGTTTTTCGCATCAGTCTTTATCAGAAGATAGACTACTTGCTTTCTAATTTCCAAAACGATCCATTTCTCGATAATCGCTATGGTATCCCCTGACCCTAACCTTCGTATAGGTTTCATCAACATTGATTACAATTGACTATCTGACATTGATTGCTTCGATACTTTACTGTACACTTTGGCGCGGTGGTGTCAGAAGCTTGATTTGTCTACCGAGATTTTTCTGATTGATTATTGATGTTGCGCCGTGTGTACCAATCTTCTGATTAGGACTTCAGATAGCTTTTTGAGGTACTAAAGATTTTCTAGGATCTAATAACCTGAACACCTTATTTCGGTGTTAAACCAGAAACGACTCCGTCGATGATTTTCTGCTTCACCGCATTTGACGACAACAGACGGCGGTTGACGACTGACGATCACTGAGTAGTAGAGGAAGTAGTGAGCCATACTGCAGAAACGGCTGTAGGCCTGAAAATATCACAATTTTCGTGAAGATCAGTTTTTTTGTTTTTTCAGAAAGTTGCGAGTGCCGGCGAGATAGTTCATTTTCCGAAAATAACATTTCTTGATAACCTTATTCCTTGCCGACTATACACAGGCTACGCATTTAGTGTCGGCTGATCTATGCCGCAGTTCAAGTGAATTTATTTGGCTCCATTTCGTCCGCCGCTAAGGTACGTATTTAGTTTAAAATTAGGTTCCTTAGATAAATGGGATAAGGGACCAGCCTTAGTTGGTGCGTGACTCAATCCTCGCAGAAGCACAACTATCACTATCTTCTTATCTGTAGTATATATTTATAGGATATTTTTTCTCCTTTTATTCTTATAAAACTCTACCAGTGCTAAAAGTTACATGATGGTCTTTGAGTTCGTTGGTGTTCTTTGGTTTTTGGTTTTGTGATTTTCCGTTAAGCCCCTTCCCTCCACAGTTAACATTTTTTCTGTTATGTTGTGTTCTCACACGTGTGCTCTGTTTGATTTAGTATTTACTAATGCGGTTATATTTTAGCGCATCAATTGACTTAATTGAAGTATTTGATAAATAAATGAATAAATAAATTTCAGGAACAGCTGGTAAAATTTGAAGGGCGACATTACTCTTCGACCACTACTTGCACTCCTATCAGAGATAATAGTCACCTATTAATTAAACTAAGAACAGCAACACTAACAAATATTAGAGATTTTTGAAAAGGTTTTTATTCCATTATCAGTACCAAGCCTCAATGGAACGACCTACCTCGTCAAACGAAGGGCTTGGGAAGTACTGCTTCATATAATTCAGACCGGACAGGGTTTGTTGCAGCAACTCACCAAAGTACTCGAATCTAAAGTAGTACGGCTCTAGGAAATCACAAAAGAATTCCAGAAAAAAAGTAGCGACAATCACTCGCAAATCAATTGGTAGTGCAGCAAAATTGAGGAAATCTCACTGAAGATGAATGACGTCCAGCTGCTTGTAGTGGAGTTGTTGGGTCCAAAGAGTGCCGATGCTTACCTGTATCAACGATAGTGTACTTGCTAAGGTCGAATTTGGCTAATTAAACCCAAAGATGGCAAACCCAAACCCGGAAGTGTTACCTTTAATCACCTCGAACCTACCTTTTGCTGCTTCATCGCCCACGACAGCAAAACATCTCCCATCAGGTGCTGTTTTTCGTCTTCGAACACCACGTACATAGCTTCACATGTTTGAAGTATTCTCTGGAACACTCTCTTTTCTCAAAAATAAAAGTTCTACCAATGGCTCATTTCAGTAGTTTAGTGGTTTGAATTTTGGTATTATTTTGTATGGTTGAGCATCAAGTTTTATAAGGAATATTTTTATGAAAGGCAACGATCTTTTGATTCCATAATCGAGCCAAAAAGCGGCGGCCTTGAAGTCACGCGTCGCCTAATCATGTTACCGATCGACGCATTCTTAAACACCCTTGACGCACATGGGCAGAACTATTGATGAATAGTATTTTGGAGAGATTAAAAAAATAACATAAACACTTAAAAGTTCGGAAATAGTACGAGTTCTCAAGAAAAATTCATTTCAGACAATTTTTCAGTACATAGGTATCAGGCAAAAAGGAATTGCAGCCTTACAACAATCTTTCCCTTTCGGGTTTGTTTTCTTTCATGTTCTTACCATTGATTAAGATGATGAAATCCCCGTGAAGGAGTTAGGTTTTTGCAAGTTTTTTTTCCAGATAACAAATAGTATTATAGAAGGTTTACCTCGACCAGCGCTGGATGTTCCACTTGAGGAATCCGTCCAGACAACAAGGCATCCACGTCGTCTTTGAAGATCTTGAAATATGAACAGATTTCCGATAGAAAAATCAATAACATAAATAGTTGAACAATATGTGATTAATTGAAATAAAAGTGTTTTCAATAGAGAATATCTTCAATAGGCATGTGATGAATAGAGAATCGTCCATTAAGCATTTCATTAAGGCTTCTGTATAATTTTATGGCAGCACGAAGTAACGAAAATGTTGATAATAGGAAAACTCCTTTTAAAAAAGCCCAGAATGTTAGAGGAATGGCTCGCTGGTCGTCTGGGAGTGGCTGGAGACGGCCAGCAACATTGCCGAGTAATTTAACAGTGCCATAAGGCAGATCAAATATTTTTTTACTTATTTACTGATTACACTGAAACCGAGAAAATGCTCGAGCGGTGGAAATCCCTCCGAAGACGACGAACAGCTCAGAAGAATCAAATCGAACGATTTCTTGGAGATTATGCCGAGATATAAAGAAGGGAGGACAAAGGGATTGGTTCAAAAAAGTTTTAAACCCACCAGATAGCGGGGATAGAATTCGACATTATCCAAACATAAGCATATGTAACACGGAATAGAGGTAACGCTGATAATAACAAAATTATATGAACTCTATTTTCAAAAATGCTTTAAACGATAGAGGGGCGAACCGTCAAAATCAGCCGACCACCTTCAACCACCCCGTGAAGGAAACGGATCGATGATCAGTATCTGGATGATTCGTTGGCTTCACTGTGGCCGATCGGGAGGGGTGGCTTTAGATGGACAGTAGAAGGTATAATTGGCACTTTTGGCAGAAGAATCAAATTTAACGATTACTTTCAATCAACCAACGTTTTCAATTGCCAAACTAGTGATGGCGAGACCGACGCCTTCCGGCGAAAAATTCTGCCGGAAAACGTCGGTTGTCATTTTCTCTTCGAATAGGACCTCCAAATGCCCTCCCCTCTTACGGTGGTGTCTCCCTCCAGCAGGCTGTAATTATTAGGGATACATAATATTTTTAGGACTATGAGTTATAATAAATAATTAACGCCGAATGTCTAATGGTTGGCCTCAGGTAATTGCCACCTGCGCTGGATCGCCTTCAAAGTAAATTTTTATTGGTTTTTAGATATTTATCTATTCATATCTTCAGACCTGATAGATTTCGGCGCTCTGATTATGTTTGGAGACGAACACACCATCGACGGCCGGCTCAGATGGCGAGAAGGCCGACGACGACTCCATGTCGACATCGGAATGCCCGGTGGTGGACATCCTTCACCGGTCTCCACGCGCCACCTCCTAAAAGGCCTTTCTTCGAAGAAGTTTAGGCAATTGATGAAATTTCAAAGAGCTGCGTGCAATCAATAGATATATCAATCGAAATCGATAAAGAACGAAAATACCTCAGTAACTGTAAAAAAATTAAGCACAAAATCCCAATAAGTATGTTCCATGAATCGAGGACATTAGGGACATTGAGTATTTGCAAGAGAAGCGTTGAGTTTCAGAAAGCATCAGAGGGACATCGCGCACCAGTTTTTCTGCTTTGGTTGTGACCGAAAACAGGTTAACGTCGATAGATGGGAACGTTCCTGGTCGAAGGCACAACATCTGTCAAACACTAACACGTCTTTACATACATAATTCTGTGAAACTTCACTTTACAATTTATCACAATTTTTCTTACAAATACTTTAAATTTCAGAAAGATCTTCCTCACTTTTGTCAGAGTTTTCCTCAAGCTTCAAGAGTTGAAGAGATAAGCTACGAGAGGGACTTCATAGAGAGTAAATAACGAAAAGTCTAACACTTATAATATATAGAATAAAATAGAAGCTGTCAAGCTGTCAGTGGTTCTTGGGACAACCAAAGTGAATCGATTAGAATTCGCAAAGTGGCAATTTTACACCGATGTCCGCCCCTCAAAGGAGAACAGGTTACGAAGAGTCGAGAGTGACAGCGGACAGAGAGAAACGATCGTCGACCTTGCTGTGGTTGGTGACAGTTTACCATCACCGATGACTCATACCACCGTTCATTTTGGCGAGAGCTTGTAGTAAAGTAAATTGCTAGTACAACTAGAGTATAACCATGACTCAACCCTCAGGGCAGGTCTCGACAAGGTCGAAAGAAAACAAGCAGACATTCCATTCAGAGAGTAACGGTTGGGGAAAGTGCTCGGGATCCACCAAGGCCCTGAAGCTGCGCCATGCATTCGGATTCCATCCAGAATCATGGTGAATGCGTATTTGGCCTACACAATCGCTAGCAGGGCCCTAGACGGTTTTGGCACCAATTTACCCGACTCCATAGGAATGGAGGACTTTTGGAGCCTGGGCGAGGATTGAGAACTTGATCTAAATGATAAAAACTTTATTAAGCACAGAGCATATTGTTATGATTCTCGTATATTATTACGCATCTGATCTATTTTACTATTTTTGCTGCCGAAAAATCAGATGGCTTTAAGAACGATGTTAAAGTTCTTCGGCCTATGCATCATTCCGAGAGGTGTTGCTGTTTGCAGATCGATCGGAGCGGATGGATCTTCGAAGAACTCATAACGAGCGATCATGTTGGAGAGCACCTAGAAAAGTCTAGGTGTGTTTTTAATAGAATAAGAAATAGAAAAATATCGTAAATGGTCTTCAGAAACCCACCAAATAAAGTTCAGCTTTAGCCAGCATCTCACCAATACACGAACGCTTGCCCAGACCGAACGGTATCACTCTTTGTTCCAACGATTTTCCTCCTTTCTCGTAGCGTTCAGGATTGAACTGAATTGGGTTACATTTGCTTTTTTATTCTTTTTTTCTTTTTCTTCGTCTCATAGTGAAAGATGAGGGTACTTACCTTTTTCCAATCTTCAAAGTGATTCTCGTCACTCATTATCATCGACAACTCGGCAGCAATAGCCGTACCCTGAGGCACAAACTGGCCACCGATGAAGCCGCCGTCTTTTGTTTTCCGCCAGAGGTTCAGATTTAAAATAGCGGATAGTCGTTGGATCTCCTGAACGACGAGACTTTTTGTGTTTGTCTGTGTTTAATTAATTAATTAATTAATTAAACACTGTTCAAATGCAAAATGTTCACGTATTGCGATTTTCTGACCAATTCGATTATCTGCTTGATATTTTTTTATTCCACAACGTTTTATCCCGATCAGTTACGGGGTACGTCTTTCATGATGGTCGCTCCGTCTTCATTCTCCTTGGTGCTGCTCCCGCGTTTTGTTGAGGTGCCACACTGCCATCTTGTCTCGATCTTGAGCTCCTTGTGGGGTGGTCATATCGTCCTCGATCGCAGGTTCTTGAGCGCCGCTTTCTTTCATGCGACCATCGATCCGTCTTGTGATTGTGACAGTTTTCCTCCATCAGCCGACCTGTCACACGGGCCTGACGCTGGTACCGACACCCTTTTCAGCTATTTCTAAGCTAGGCAAGGGTTTCTGCCTGGGACGGGATTGAACCCTGATCATCGAGATCATGAGCCTAGGCTCTTAACCTCTCGGCCATCCCGCCCCCGATTATCTACTTGATATATTCTTCGACATTTTCACATAGTTGGGTAATATCAATCTAATAAACATGACAAAGACGACTAAATAATAAACACTTTTGAAACTAGCCGTCAGCATGTACTGTTTTGAAGGGTCCGCGTGGTACAGTGGTAAGAGGCGCTGCTGACACCCGCACGGTCGAGCGATCGATCCCGGCCCGGGCTAACCAAGCCTTCCATCCCTCCGGGGTCAAGTAAATTGGTACCAGACTTGTCTGGGAAGGTGAAGACACTGACCTGGTATAGCGGCTGGCCCCCGCAGGTCATTGTATAGGACAAATACGCATTCACCAAGCCTCTACGACTTGAATGGAACACGAATGCGGCGGCGCGTCCTCAGGGGACTGATCAACGCCGACACCTTTACCTTTACTGTTTTGAAAGGACGCCTAATGGGGGAAAGCGGAAGTATCTCCCTCAGGCTAGAGGGTGTCTAACGAGCTGAACCTCATCTTCCGTGTCGAAGTCAAAGAGCAAACATCTGGAACGCAAAATTTTAATTTTTTCGCTCTTTTCCGGTAATGCAGTGGTTACAGGCGCTACTGGCATGGTCGAGATCGATCCCGGCCCGGGCTAACCAAGCCTTCCATCCCTCTGCGGGTCGAGTAAATTGGTTACAGACTTGTCCGGGAAGGTAAAGACTCTGACTTGGAATATCGGCTGACCTCCGCAAGTCATTGTATTGGCGTAATGCTCAACGATTCTGAATGGAACACGAATGTGTGGCGTGCCCTTAAAGGGCTAATCAACGCCGAAAACTTTACCTTTACCGTTACCTTCTCTATTTCATAACCGTTTTCATGCTGAGCGAATACATTTGGAGAAATGCGTTTGTAGAGCTCACCAATATAGTCCAATTCATGAACGGTGTTTGGCTTCGGTCTTTCAGTGTAATCGATCGGTTGCCGTTCGTGATCGAATGCAGTTCTTTTCGAACGTTCTCCACGATCTGCAATTTATTCAAGTCTGTTGTTTTACCATGTAAGTTTTTGTTTAAACAGGGCTGAAGAGGGATCCGTAATTATTTTGGCGTTTTCTCGCTTTGCCTCTGAAAAAGACGATTCGACCTTCGTCAATCAACTTTTTCAGAGGTGTGGGGCATTACCGTTAGAGTGGCAGGGCGTCTCTATCGCTGTGTTTTATGATTTGTCCAATTTTGTGTGAGCTAACAGAAAGTGTAAAGACTTTCTACATCCCAGTTGATTCTAAAAAGCGTGCGCTCACCTCTGGGTTCTTGATGAGGTGTATGAATGCCCACATGATAGTGATCGTTGTCGTTTCCTGACCGGCTATCCACAGATCGAGGACATCATAGAGAAGTCCGTCATCCCTAAATTGGAACAGAATTTTCAATCCTAAGAGAGCGCTATCTGTTCGTAGGTGTGGATTCCTTCCATACTATTTATCATGTTTCCACGGAGCTCCTTCTTTGAAGGTTCTCCTTCATGAAGCATCTACAGTCGGTTGCTTGCGAGGCTACTTGGCGCGCCCCAAGTGAAGGATAGGGGATTAGTCGCGGACCAAAAGCCACCTCATACTTGCCGTGAGACGCAGCGGAATCAGTGTCGAGCAAGCTGATTCTACTGTGACAGACAGTGATACCTCCTCACCGAGGCGATCTTTGTGGCTTAAAAACTCGCATTCGGTAGAGTCGGAAGTATAGGAGAGGCGAGTCAGGGTCGCCTTTAATAAATGAACCCTCGGCTCCAGGGTAGCCTGGCTAGCATCCCGCCGTATCCAACTCGTACGACAGAGCCTGGTGATCAAGTACATCGCCATCGAACTCACCGAGACGAGAAGACGATGCCTTCTACACGACGTGTTCGACACTGGAAAAGAACTGTTCTTCGGAACATGGGACAGCAGAGGCGTTGATGATGTCGGTGTCATCGTCAACACGAACTTGGCCATGAACATCGATTCGTTTGAACAACTTACAACCCGAATCGAACGTTTACGGCTGATGCGACGTGGATCAATGCCGGCGTTGACGGTCTTCGTAGTCTACGCACCAACATCGGACTATGATGACGAAGAAGTCGAGGCATTCTACATGGAGTTGGAGAAGCTCTATCATACCTTCTACAAGGTCATCGTCGGAGATTTCAACGCGAAGATCGGGCCTAGAAGGTCGTCGGAAGAGCTTCATATCGGCGTCCATGGTCTGGAGTGGAACGAACAGGGTGAAAGGCTGTCTGAGTTCATCATGGCGACGAACACCATCCATGGTAACTCGCAATTCCAGAAACCCGCCTCCAGACGATGGACTTGGGAGTCCCCGGCACCACAACGCACAACGAAATCGACCACGTTATCGTCAACCGAAGGTTTTGCCTAACTGCTGCTGCTGTTGTTCCGAAATTCTTCACGGGATCCGACCACCGTCTCCTCCGTGCGAGCCACGGTTACAGGTTCATTGTTCACATACGTGATTGTGCTCAAGATACCGAGAGCCCCAAAAATACCACGAAACGCCTTTCCCACGAAACTCTCAAGCTGAACGCCAACGCGAAGTGGCAAGAACCGAAGGCGACCACCTGCGAACGTCCGAACTCGCGAAGTTGTGCAGAGGAGGGATAAAGGAAGACATTAAAGAGAGAAGAGTAGCTGCGTTAGTTGGGGCGGCTGAAGCGGGCAAGAGCATACGCAACGCTCCTCCAGGCTTCGTCAACTACAAGACAAAGATGACAGCTCTCCTGCGCCAGGATAAATCCCTAACGTCTTTCACAAGGGCAATGAAGAATGCCATCCACGATTCATACTCCGATCTATTCGATTGCCACGTCTATCTTCCCGAATACCCAGTACCAAGCGATGTATATGTCTCCTCCACGGTCCTCCCTTCCGGGATTCGTCACGCGATTTCATCGATGAAGAATCGCACAGCTCCCGGTCCCGACAGGATCCGACCCGAACATCTGAAGAACCTACCGCCAGTCCTCATCCTCATCCCTCGCTAGGCTCTTCACACGATAACTGTCGGACTGCAAACTAGCAACAATCTGGAAAACTTGCAGGACTGCGTCGCTGTATACGAAGGGAGATCCGTACGACATCGGCAACTATCGCCCTTATCTGCCTGCTGTCTGTAGTTTACAAATTATTCACACGTGTCATCTTGAATAGGATCGACCGAACGATAGACGAAGGGCAGCCATGCGAGCAAACCGAGTTTCGAAAAAGGTTCAGCACAATGGGCTATATCAACACCGCCATCAGGCTCATTGAGGTGTGCCGTGAGTACAAGACGCCCTTATGCCTCACATTCATCGAACTCAAGAAGGCCTTCGACTCTGTCGAAATGGAAGCGGTGATTGAGGCTCTGTGCAAACAAGGCGTCTCTACTCAGTACGAAAAGATCCTCAATGAGCTTTACAGAGGATTCACGACCATGATCACACCATTCTACAATAATGTTCGCGTCAACGTGAAGAGAGGTGTACGCTAAGGCGATACCATATCGTCGAAGCTGTTCAACACCTGCCTCTAGAGCATCATGCGAACACTAGAATGAGACGAGTTGGGAGTGAAGATCGACGTCCGGCAGTTACACCATCTTCGTTTCGCAGATGATATCGTGCTCATAACAGCATCTATCACCCGGGCAGCACGCATGCTGACCGACTTCGAGCGCGCGTGTGGGAAGATCGGCTTGCAGCTGAACTTGACGAAGACGATGTTCATGAGGAATGGATACATTCTGATGCCCCATTTTCGCTCAACGGAACGAATATCTCCGAATGCTCCAGCTATGTGTACTTGGTTCGGGAGTTCGATATGAACGCCAACTTGAGTCCAGAGTTGCGCAGCAGGAAGCAAGCGGCTAGGGGCGCTTTCAAGAGTGTTGAAGAGGTACTGAGGAAGACGAAGAACACCCGACTCCGAGCCTACCTTTTCGACTCTACGGTTCTTCCTGCGTTGACGTACGCTTCAGAATCCTGGGCGTTACGCAAGCAGGATGAACATGCGATTTGCGTCGCGCAACGAAGCATAAAGAGAAGGATGCTTGGAGTGACTCGCTTCATCCAGGCGAGAGACGACGGGCAACGTCGACAGTCGGAGATCAGAAATGCAGTCGCATGTACTAAGTTGTCGAAGATCAGGTGGGGCGGACACGTAATACGATTTCGCGACGATCGTTCGACGACAGTCGTTACTGACTGGATTCCACGGGACGTCAGAAGAACACCAGGGGCCGTATGCTCGTCTCTCCCGGCCGGGCGATGGGCGCCCATCACCCGGCCGGGCGATGGGATCCCGTCACCCGGTCGGGCGATGGGCGCCCATCGTCCGAGCCCCGCCCACATTTGAACTGGCGCCTGCTCGAAAGTAGGCGGGGCTCGGGCGATGGGCGCCCATCGCCCGGCCGGGTGATGGGCGCCCATCGCCCGACCGGGTGACGGGATCCCATCGCCCGGCCGGGTGATGGGCGCCCATCGCCTGGCCGGGAGAGACGAGCATACGGCCCCAGGTCGTCCAACTTTGAGCTGGTCGGACTCCTTCGTCAAATTCCTGAACGATCGATTCGACACTCTTCGTGTTCCTCGAGCGAGCAGGACACACTGGTCTACCATGGCACGCGACAGGGACGAATGGAGACGTTACTGGCGCCCCTCGAACAAATCGATGATCAACGGGACGACCGAAGATACAGGTGATTATTCATCCTGTTTAGGGCGAAGTGGTGAAACAGGATTAGATTGTTCCTCATTCATACTATGTTTAGTATACTCAACTAGTCATTTTATCTACTTCCTACCATTTTTCAATTTTACGATATTTGAATATACACACTTGTACGCCACACTGTTATCCTTGCCCTCTCTCTGGTCGTTCTCCATCTTTATTAAATAGGCGTCCACGAAATCACTCGCTTCGTCGAGTGTATGATCTCCGGAAGCTATATCCATCTTTCTGAAGGTAAACTCGGATAGGTGAAGAGTCATTCGCTCGACACAAACACTTCGGGTAAATTGGGAGAAATACCTCTGTGTTATTCTCCTTTCAATAAAGTCGATTAATTTCTCTTGAGGAGAGATCAGTCGTCGCCATTTATCTTTCAAAAGCGGCACGTTTAGAGTCCATTTTTCTAGCGACATGTCGAACGCCGACATAGTCATAAGCTCTCGGTCGAACTCGTGTTTGACGGCGAAGAACTCGTTGGTATTCTCCTGAAATAGGCAGTTGGGTAAGATCTGCTTGGGTACGGAAGACGAACGAACTTTTGGGAAGAAATTTCACCTCAGTAAATCGCTCCGAAAATATCACTCGATTGATCACACTGCCGATGAGCACGTCGAAAAACTCGCCAGCGTTTATAGTCGCCCGTTGACCATTCTTCAACGACTTGTCCAGCTTAGAAAAACTAAACGAGGAAGATGAGGGCAGAAAATTAAAGAGAAATAGAAGAAAAAAGTCAGAGCGCACAAAACACTGTCTCTGTGAAATGAGAGATTCTTAGCCACTTAACTCTGAAACAAAACGCAGATGTTATCCTAAGGCTTCCTCTGGAGTTCTAAATGCCGCCTCTGGCTCTATCGCCTCCTTCCTTGACTTCTTCATTTTTTTCCACTGTTCTTTTTTCGGAAAACTTGAAAACAGACCAAAATTCGAACCGTCCCGAAAAGCAGCAATATTGTCAGAATGAGGCTCGTTTAGCAGTGGAACACAGATCTCCCCTAATCTTTTCTCATCATTTTGTTCTCCTTCTTAGTAGTGAAAAACTTCACTTTAGATGAAACTCGTCCATGATGCGCTCCTCCATCACGGTGTCCCTCATAGCGAATTTCCGTAACGTTCTCATACTGAATCGTCTATGATCGGCCCAAAAGTCGCCACTGGAGAACACCGTCCCTCTGCCTTCTGAAACGGGTTGAATTACCCTAGAAATACTGAAAGTGTCTCGAGTATCTGTGGTGTACCTCGTTTAACATCGAGGACGTAAGGTGTATATCGATCCACATAGGCAGAACCATTTCCTATCATTTCGCTCTTGGCCGTTTCGTAATCCATTATATGTACGGTAGGTAGCGGTCCTAACCAGATTGTTAGCACGTTACCGTATTCCTTAACAATGCGTGTTGAGGAGTTGGAGCGAATTACCATCGCTGTGCCACTTCTCCATAGATCAAGTGTGCAGTACCGATGGAACAAGAGAAAATCGACCCACATACTCTTCAAAACTTGTGCTTGATTGGAGTGTTGGAGAAACTACAGAGGTGAAGGAAGAATAATCAATTTTTGATTTCATCCGTTTTTAGTTGAGATAGAAGGGTATAGCGCCGACTCACCTTCTGCCACACCTTCATCGTCCCAACAATTCCTCCATACCTCCACTTTCCGAGCGCGATTTGATGCAGGTTTCCTATTAGCGGTAGGGGAAAGGGCCCTTTGAAAACGCAACAAATCTTCTTTTAAGTCAGACACGAATGTACCTATTATATTATTGAGAACGACTCTTTACCTATAGGATATCGACGAACATAGCGATACCACTCGAACACTAGTAACACCAATGTTATAACGACAGCCGATACGATTACCATACGTAACCTGAAGAAGAACAGTTGCAAACGCATTAACAGTCACACACGGAAGCTGATGTTGTAGTCTAGCCTGCTAAGCACCATGACCGGGCTTTTTATCGGGAACGAGCGGCAAAAAACAACGTCAACATGGGCATCGCTGGTGATAAAATTGTTTTTCTTGAAGAAAAATGACACGTGTTGTTTTCTGTGAACGACTTCGATGGGTTCAATAACGAACCTCTGCAACTTTTCATCATCAAGCTTTGATCACTTTTCTGAATTTCAGAGGGATGTCTCGGCTGAAGAAGAACCTGCGCTCTGTTAGAAGATGATCAAGGAAGTCCATCACCTGTACCGCTTGTATAACCTGTCGTACCGTTGATCATCGATTTGTTCGAGCGAGCGCCAGTAACGTCTCCATTCGTCCCTGTCGCGTGCCATGGTAAACGCAAAGGTGGGCGCCTGATGTGTTCCTGACGTCCCGTGGAATCCGGTCAGTAACGGCTCTCGTCCAACGGTCGCCACGAAGTCGCATTACGTGTCCTCCCCACCTGACCTTCGACAACTTGGCCTATGCGACGGCGTCTCTGATCTTCGACTGTCGACGCAACTCGGAGATCCGTATGCCGTCTCTCGTCTGGATGAAGCGAGTCACTCAGAGAATTCTTCTCTCTATACATCATTGTGCGACACAAATCGCGTGTTCATCCTCCTTACGTAACGCCCAGGATTCTGAAGTGTACGTCAACGCAGGATGAACCGTAGAGTTGAAAAGATGGGCTCGGACTCGGGTGTTCTTCGTCTTCGGTGTGCTGCTGAAATCGAGCATCCCATCGCCACGAAGATGGTGTTGCTGCCGGCCGTGTTTTCCGTGTGCTGACGTCCCTTTCTAGCGATTCGCATGTTCTCGAGAGAGGCGTTGAACAGGACCTCTGGTAGCACGAATCACCGTCCCTCTGTCTCGCAGGATGACGTATCGATCGATTTGCTGCGGCAGCAAAAAATGACCGAAACCATTCCGTGCTGCTGCTGCTGCTGTCTGCTAGCTGCGGCAGCAGCACTCTGAATAGCCCCCCTGCTGTGGGTTTGCTGCGCAGCGCTGCCGCGTTGCTGCTGGGCTATCCTTCATCATTGCTGCTGCGGTCAGCAGCAGCACTCTGAAAGGGCCTTTATGTTCTCGAGAGAGGCGTTGAATAGTCTCGGTGATATGGTATCACCATGGTGTACACCCCTCTTCACGGCGCGTCCGGTACTGTATTTATATGTCACCCTTCCTAGAACAGAGCTTCATTTAATAGAATCAGCTCCTTCGGTAACATAGTACTCTTTTAAACAAATGGCGTTGTCGAAGCAACGATTAACATTTGTCGAATTTGTCGAATCGTCTGTTGCACCGACTTCTTCGCATGAAGCATTTTGAAACATTATGCGCCTGACATTGAATTGATCGGCTTGACATTCTCTCTGAATATACTGACGTAATTTGGCTTCGTTGGAGAATCGTGCGACTTCAGGGATGATGTAGTTGTGCAGTTACCCACAGGTTGTAATTACGGAGGACGGTATACTAAGGTCGAGCTTATTGGCTTGCCACTGGCGAAATTAAAAGCGTTCACTCCACACTCAAATATTTTACAATCTGTCGTCGGTTGACGTACAAAATGCACGGTTTACAGTTCAAAGTTCAAGAAACGGATCGTTTTTGTTCCGCACAAGGAGTATCTATTGGATGAATTTGAATGAAAGAATCCCGTCGTCTCCACATGCTCCTCCCTCTCGCGTCGCTCCCGACAAGGGTGTGCGGAACTTCCGTTTCCGTTCCGTTTTCCGGTCTCTTTTAGCCTTCCGTTCCGTTTCCATATTCCGCTTTTTTTGGGCGGAACACGCAGGGGAACCCTTGACCTTTCGGAAGGGAAACGTATAGTACCGGACGTGCCGCAACAATATAACGTCGACAGCGGGTTTTCTTGCACAGAAACCGCCGTTTTTTCTATATTTTCTTTAAAATTGATTTATCGTGAAATTAAGTGTTTTTGAACTCAGTGAACGAGCTCCATCTTTTCATACACAAATTTTCCGTATTTGTGGGACTTGTTTACAACTGGTTTTTTGAACTCTCGCTTTTCGGTCCCCTGCCCCTTCGATCCCTCGTCTGGTGACTCATCGCTCGACGGGGCTCCGCCTTCGGTCGGGCTACCACGCGGCGACCCCGTTGGACATGCAGCGTGAATGAATTGATGTAGCCTCTATCCGGGTCATCACCTGTGGACCCCAAAAACGGTACCTTTCGGCATATGAAGGCGCCGCTGCCGCCTTTCTATCGATGCGGCACGTTCGGTACTGTAGTACACAGTCGAAACGTGAGAATTAAAGACTTTGAACGCTCCTAAAATGGAAGGCGAACTTTTGCGCCCTCTGTCCAAGGTACAAAGGGTATTCTGCTGATCGCGTGGAACCGACGTGAACGCGGCATCGCTCGCTCGCTTATCAGTAGTACAACTGGAAGAGTCGCTTCGCTCACATTGATTGATGGTCTGATGGTCTGCTCTGTCCGTTGTCCATACTAGCACAGCTGCTTTGCTGTCTGCTCCTGTTTACTACCCGATGCCCAACTGTTTTTCTACCCTACATGTTGGGTACATTCACTAATCCCTTTCACAAAAACGCATGGAATTAAAATCGGAATGTTATATTATGTGCATCCTGGTCTTGGATTTAAGAATGGTATACCCGTCATAGACCCAAAATGTACTCCAATAAGGGGTGACTCACCAACGCCCGGGGGTTCCTTTGAAGGCTCCTCGAAGTTTATTTGGATTATGCAACATTTCTACATCGAGCACTGCAAATCCTCGCCGAAACCCCGAATAAACCCCGCTGCGCGTTTGGTGAATCACGCCATATTTCGAAGTTCACGTCGGGTACACCAGTAATGATTTATAGCTAAGAATTCTTTTTCGAATTTCCCTCTTCCTCGCCATCTGAGAATAGTTTCCTCTGGAGTTGTTTAGCGGCATCTTACCCTGACTACATTCGTTTTTGCATATTTATATACACCTGCTGAAAGTCTGTTTTACAAAAAATGGAAGATAAGGGAGGCATCAGTCTTCAAACTCTTTTTGGACATCGACGATTCAGCGCTAGGTTTTCACCACCTGTCCCTTTTCGTTTCGTTCTCGTCAAATTTCATCAAAAAGTCTTTCGATCCGCCTACGAGTTATTTAAACGGTGTGTTGGAACATCGTTCGTTGTGATTCGTGACTGATGCGGTTGGAACGTGAAAACCTGTTCAAATTAACTTCACCTGCCCGTTCTCAGCAGGATGATTGCCGATGAATTTGATTTCCGCCACACCTTCTACTCGAAGATCGGGTTGCGAGCACTTCATTTCTTCATCCTTCCTACTTTCTTTTTCCATCTCCTCCGCTTCCTGATTTGAACATATTTCATTGCGCTGTTGTCCTTCTTCTCCTTATCCTTTCCATTCCGCCAGGTACTTTTCTATCTGCATTTCCTATCGGCGTTCTAAATTCGGCAAAAACGTAAGGTCGATGATTGAAGTACAGGTCAGCTCACCCTGTTTTCAAAACAAGCTTGATTTTCCTTTTGAATTAGTAGATTGCTTCAAAAACAAACATGTTGTTATTTTTGTATTGTTGGGATATTTTGGACCGTTGCCGCAGTCTATGCCTAGGTGAGACGCAGATAGGAGGTCGAAGTTCGTCTCTAGTGTTCACCATTTAAAAATAAAATCGTCTTGCTTATATGAGATCAGAGAACTTTCAAGAAAGAATCACTGATCTATTTGAGAACCATCCACTATGGTCTGAAAAAAATGTTCCAGGAGAAGATTGAATGCTTCGGGGACCATCTAGTTCGGAAGACGCTTTACTTTTTATTGAAATCTAACAGCAGTAGATAATCGAAAAGTGCAGCGATTCAAGAACACCTATTGGACACTCACAATCACCAATACAGCCAAAAAAGGAGAAAAAACAGCAAACAGGAGAGGCAAGGCGGAGGATTCATAAAGCCACGTATGAGAAGGAACGCAATTGATGACGATTTGTTGGTCTGCTGCATCACCCTATCTGCAATTGATAATGAGAAATTAAGTAAGCCGACTATGAATAGACGCATAACGAAATGGGGCAAACAGATTGACGCCATGCTACAACACTGTCAAGTTAGCGGAGCACATGTTTAGGCGTTACCTTTAGTGGATAGACTGAGTCCTAGATCAACAGTCCAAGTTACTACTCCAAGCAATACGCTGGGAAGAAACCACATAGCAGGAACGCGATAGCACAACGCCCAGCAACAGCTAGGAGGTCCTGGACCAAGGATAAAAATCGACGGTAATCTTCACATGAGAGCAAGGCGTTGTAGGTGCTCCATAGTCGTGTAGCATCCAAGCCTAGCCAACCAATGAGCATAGCAAGCTGGAGCATTACGGAGTAGAAGTAATAAAGTAGTAGGTAAGGCAGAGAACGTGATTACAAAGGACCAACAAATTGGTCGGAAGTATTATAGTATTACGAATCTTAACCTTCAAGATGAAGATCAATGTGAAGTCGAACATTGAAATAAACAAGGATAAATATGTTACCATTGTCAATTGTTGTAACTGAAAGCCACTTACCGGAGCGACGACAGAGTTCCTCCTTTCTGGAAACCCACGATTTGGTGATATAAACCCAGACATGCGAGGTATCGATTTTCAATAAATCGCTTTCAATTAAAGTCGTGCTGTCCTCTCTATTGGTGATTGTCGATATCACGCTGTTCAAGGACATCCGCGGAGTTTCAGTGGAGAAATCCCGTTCTCAGTCATCAAAGGCTACACTGTACTCTCTTCACTTTCGCCTTGCACTTCTTCTTCCTCGTGTCTTTCCCTTCCTCCTCCTTGCGTTCCTCTTCTGCCGGCTCTTCCTCCTCCACTGAGCCCCTTTAGCTCATCTTCTTTCCCTCCCTCCTTTTCTTTGTTTCCTCCTTCTTCTCCATCCCCTTGTTTCCGCTCCTGTTCCGCTGCCAAAGCAGACTCTTCATAGCTATCGATAAATCACGTCCATCTGTCGATATCGATCGATAGAATGCAGTCGATAGAGACGCCTCTCACCTACAAAAGGTCAACGTAGTTCGGCACCGTTCATCGGCTGTAGTTGCTAATTATCAGACCGCAATTCGTGGAAAGCAAGGATACTTCGTGCCTGGTAGTCCCTGATTAGTTTTGTCCTTTTATCTCACTACGATATCTATTCTTGACATCGGTTCATGAGGACGGCTTCTTTTGTCTTTATTTTCATTTTGTTTTCATGTTTAATTTTGTTGGTCATTCGAGGAAGTTCAGAAGGTCACATGAGTTTCAAAGAGTGATTAGATTTCTTTGTTGATTATTTTTTTCGCCTGGTTCGTTATCACCGGGTAGATTTTAACAAAAATAACCAGTTTAGAATGGCCTCGACGTCCAGTTCGATGCCAACCGTCGGTGAGCTTGATCTGGAGGCTCTGTCGGCGTACGAGGATGCATTGGATGAGAGTGAGACTGAGTTGAAACGGCTGGTCGAGGTGGCCGCTGAGCGGATAACTAGAGAAAGGTACGCATAATATTCTATTATTGTTAAAAACACTTTTTTTCGGTTAAACAATGCTAAGTTGTTCACAAAAATAGCGACCTTGTCATAGTGCAAGCCTGTGTCTCATGCGCGCGTTTACATTAAGGTGGACGTTCTTGTCATTCGAGCTATCTTTTGCGAGCCCCCAAAACCCTGGCGTTAGCCTAACGGGACTCTACTTAATCGTATCAATATGTTTCCTTCTTTTCTACTTTTTTGTGCCGATGATGGACATTCATCAAGGATTGTCCTAATGATTTCATTGACTTGTTGTGTTTCTTTTTTTTTAATAATACTAACATCATACCCCAGTCCCAATCGGCTGTATCCCACTGGATTTCAATGTTTCGCCCACTTGGAGGAAAATAAATATTTGAAAAATAAATATTCAGTTTTCCTCAGTTTTAATTCAGTTTCAATTCAGTTGGAATACTACCGCGATGTCAAGTGAGACTCCAATGCAGACTAACTTCATTTCTGCTTAAGTGCGCGCTTACCCAAGCTTAACCTAACTGGGTAAACCTTTCAGGCCTCGTCCACCTGCCATAGTTCTCCCGCCAGTGTTGCGGACACCGTCCTCTTCCAAGCATAAACGATCCAGCAGTAGTGAGCATTCGAGTATCGAGAAAGTTGCCGAAGGTATTTTTTCATATTTTTCACCTAATTTTGAGATTAACTCCTTTCATCTAATATGTGAAACTCATACACGTTCCAAATAACTGAGAAGGCCAGGTTCACGGGGCTTTAAAACGGGTAATTCAGCGAGAATTCTCAAAGTTCTAGGACATTCTTGTTCAGCGACTTTCCATAATATTTTACCCCTTCTGAACCTTTTTTTCTCTTTTAGTGTAGCCTAATGTCTTAGGAAGAATCCTTGATAGAAAAAGTTGGATATTTTTAATCATATCTTATATTAAAAGGAACGGACTCAGGTCAATCCATCCGAAGTCGCCGCACCACATCGGGTCGAACGGATCGACCTCGTCGAGGAGGCCAGAAAAGCAGCAGCGATCAATCGGAATCGCCTGATGATTGGAGGATGATCAACTATACGGTAGCGACAGAATCTATTGATTTTTATTACTCAAAAATATGCGATTCATTTCAGTTTCAAGAAGTTCAAAGCTACCCGCTGCTGATACAGATCAGCCAACAACTGCAGATGCTCAGCCGAGAACTCTACGAGATCGAATCCACCAATGCCTTACAGTTGAAGATTATCGCTCAACTACTTGCGAAGCTGATAAAGGTCTGGAGGACGTATTTTATTGTATTTTATTGATATTTTGATGCTATAACCGAACATTCTGAATTATTCGTCCTTCAGGCGCGACAACGACCATTCTACACACTTACACGGGTTCTACGGTGCTTGCCGGTTTTCTTTTTCATCGTATTTTGGCCATTCGTCGCAAGAATCATCTACAAGTACATCGCTAGGTAAACAAGGTGGAATTTCGAGTGGTTCAGAGCCACCACGAAGGAATCGACCTACAAGTTGCTTTTTTCAGGCGCCGACAAGGAATCGCACTGAATATCCTCCGCTATTTGTAGACTCAATGCAAATCTGCAATCTGGATCTTGCGATGGTCAGCTGTGCGCAATAAATATTAAATATAATTGTTCATATGTGATGTGGAGGAGTAAGCGAATCTTCAAAAAACAGGTGTAAGGAGGCGAAGAAAGGAGAAGGAAGAAGAAGGACGGGAAGAAGAAGGAGACTCGAGAGAGTAGAGCAGGGTTCAAGTGAAGATCATTTTGCAAAAGGTCATGATCCGGCATACGAAAGATGGGAGTGGTAAAGATCATAGGAAAAGAAAAGTGTTTGGCTGTGATCAGTTCCCTTAAGGACGCGCCACGCATGTCTTTTCGATGTCTCCCACACCCATCGAATGAGATATTGTCACCTTCTCACCGAGATTATCTCAAGTAGCCGGTAAGGTCGACAGGGGAGGTTATAGTGGGTAAATGAGAGCATCTTTACCAATCAGAATTTCTTTCTGCCTACCACCCTTACCCTCTGACGGTTCTCCGGGATCAAGTGTCCAGAGTTGGAGTTGAGGCTTATCCACTGCCGTTGTCTGGGTCCGAACCCTTGGCTAATTGCGTCTTCTTGGGTAATGTACCCTACCCTTAGCAGCCGTATCGATCAACTGACCTCATCCGCACTATCTGACCTCAAGTCCGACTCGGACGGTGTTGAGGTCGCTCTCTTTTCTACCGCGTGCGCCATCTGCTGGTCGATTTTTCCTGCATCTAGCCGGTCTCCCTAGCGAAAATTCTCATTACGGCATTTCTTTTATAGTTTTTATCTTGAAAATTTATGTTGTATACATTTAAAGCATCTCATTTCGGAGATAACCTTCTTCATCGATCATGAGCCCCACAAATATCCTATTTTGATGAGTGAAACCAAATTAACTATTACCAGAATACAAGCAGGAATTATATTCAGGATCCCTCAACTTCAAAATCCGCGACGATGATATTGTCGTTTATGATTTCCTTCTGCCTTTCGAGGCTGTTAATTGGAATAATTTGAAACGGGTTCGAAGGCAGAAGAAGAAATTAACATAATCAACACTGCCCTACCAAATCATTATAACAAAAATTTTTTATCAATACATTTTCCCATATCAAAGACCTGACGTAAAATTATGCAGTATGGCTGTCCCTCGGCGCTCTTTTGCTAAGCGGCGCTCCGATCGCGGTTGGAGGAAGATTACGGGACATCTCGTTCACCATATATTTCTCAGCGCGCGAGCGGCTAGAGCCAGGTGGGGAGAGTACCCTCTGCGTCCTTGTGGCGAGCGGCTATCGTTGCCGTATATCTCGTTCAGCGGATGGCATGGCATTTGCCACCGATGGCTGCCTTCATCACTGACTACCGTAATGTGATGGGGAGGGGGAAAGAACTGCGGTGTAGTTTTGTCCGGTGTTACTTGGAATATTATTTGACCATGTGTTTTGCATATTTATAGGGGTGTTGGAGTATTATTTTACCATGTGTTTTGCATATTTATAGGGGTGTTTTTTCATAATAAAACAACAACACAACAATTAAAAAAATAACAATGTGCCTGGAGCACTATTCTACTATGTGTTTTCCATATTTATAAGGGTATTTTTTGAACAAGTAGATGTTTTGTCCTAATTTATTCAAAAATTATTTAATTAGTGTAAAGACATGAATACAGGGTGGCAACAATTTACGTGAGGCATAGAAAGTGTTCATTATTCATCTTTCTTAAGATGAGTGCTCGAGTAAATTTATACGCTTCACGTTTCCGCTTCAAGATTCTTCAGGGATACTGCAGCTTCTATAAGGATCTCTTCTTCGAAGACTTTCGAATTACTTTTCTCCTTTCTATCGATAGAAATAAAAGTCTTGCCTGAAGCGCTGAAATCGCCTGAAACCATCAACTTTATTGAATATCAGAATCTCACTGTGGTTTTTCGATTGCAGTAATTCAGTGGAGTTGCGTTAAAAAGATTGAAGGCGATTTTTAAGTTTTAAGCCACGTTGACAGTAAAAAACGCCTCTCTACTCATACTTAAATGTATGAGTAGAAAGGCGTAAGTAGAGGTATGTTAGAATTTAAGTGCAAATGTGTGGGTTGAGGTATGAAAACTTCAAAAGAATGAGTAGAAAGGTGTGGTTTGAGATATGAAAAGCTTAGGTGAAAGACTAAGGAATGAATTTTCAAGCAGATCGTTCCAGAGTTGAATCCATAACAGTTCAAAGTCATCACTGAAATACAAGTCAATCTTCAGGGATACTGAAACCATCAACTTTATTGAATAAAAGTCAGAATCGCCTCATCAACTGAATATCAGGTTTGGTTCGATTGCAGTAATTCAGTGGAGTTGCGTTAAAAAGATTGAAGGCGATTTTTAAGTTTTAAGCCACGTTGACAGTAAAAAACGCCTCTCTACTCATACTTAAATGTATGAGTAGAAAGGCGTAAGTAGAGGTATGTTAGAATTTAAGTGCAAATGTGTGGGTTGAGGTATGAAAACTTCAAAAGAATGAGTAGAAAGGTGTGGTTTGAGATATGAAAAGCTTAGGTGAAAGACTAAGGAATGAATTTTCAAGCAGATCGTTCCAGAGTTGAATCCATAACAGTTCAAAGTCATCACTGAATACTTTGAACTGTTTCGCTCCGGACGTGTCGAGCCCTCTCAAGCCCTTAAAGTCTTTCTTGATATCCTCAGCGATGTTTTCTAGGCTATTTCTTGTTTCTCCTATGTACTTGGAGCACTGTAGCAGTCTCGTTCACCGACAGACACCAGCGGCGGGTGAGTCACCCGACGACGAGAGTGCAATGAGGACCGAAGATAGACAAAGAGGGTAGTAGGCGGCGACGGCGGCAGCGAGAGTAGTGGTAGGGGGAAGAGGGTGCGAGACGGCGTGCAAAAAACCGCGCGTTCGCGCTGGCTTGGTGTGTCGTGAACGAGATGTCCGTCAACGTGGAGGAAACTTCGAAATTTGAAATTATTTTCGTATTTATGTCCTTTTAATTTCCTAAGTTCTAGGCATTTTTGACTGTGAATTTACCATCTCTATTGTTTTTCGCTCAATTCTCTCATAGGATACCGCTCAATCGTTCTGTTTTGATGAAAGTGGATGGTACGAATATCAATAGTGAAATTTCGTCCACAGTTGTTTGCTGGTCATAATTCTCTTTCATTTCGAGCCCATATACTCTTATCTGGTCGTATTCTTTCTGCTCACCCTTTATTGGAATATATTTTCAGGAATTTTCTTCAGTTAGCTCGTTTTCTGCTTCCAGGAAAGTTTACTGGAAAATTCTCACTGTACGATCGTCAGACACACTTTTCACTTTATGGTTTCTCCTTGTTCCGAAGTTATAGGATCATTACTAATAGCTCCGTTCTACATCGTACTTGATCTGCAACTAAGAAAAAAACAAATTTTGAAACTTCCAGGCGTCTCAATCAACCATAAAATACTCGAGTGTGAGCACAATCTACGCAGTGGAAAAGATGAAGTCGTCTTCATCACAGAAGAAGCGAAAATCTGATGTTAATGTAGGTGAATCTCGATGGCGCTTCTTTTTTCTTCTTGCTGAATTTCTTTAAATTTTCAGCTCGAAAACCCCTCAACACTTCCACCGAAGAAGGAACGACCATGGTATGCGGAAGAGGTGAATTTCACGTCAGATGCAACTTTACCTGCTAACATTTTTCTTATTTTTATCCAAAATTCTTTATTTTCATCGTTTTATCTATGTCCTATTTTCTTTGTTATTTTATCTAAACTTTCTCTAAAGCAGTGATGTTCAGGTGTCCGGTGGAGGAACTCTGTACAAAGAGAAGGACAGACGGAAAAGCATCATTGGCCTAGGGAAGGGCCTGCTGAAGAAGATGCGGAGCTCATCTGCTCTTAAGGTATTTAATTACGAAAAAATTACTAAATTATCACTTTTTTAGTTTGAGAATTGATGTATTTTATGTTTTCTTCTTCTGTACTGCTGCAATTCACGTTAGAGAGAGTTTAATACACAGCTTGCTACTAGTTTGCTACTTTTCATCGGTGTCTCTTAGACGCTTCTTTAAGGTTTTCAAAGTTGAGAACTTCCAGGATTCCCTTTGTCCTATAAAAACTTCAGTTTCTGTCTCTGTTAATTCTTTCTCGATATTCAGAAATATCAAAAATACGCTGTATTTCACTTGTAAATAAGTTTATTTAAAGGAAAGAAACAGCCGCGATGCCACCATGGCTTCGGCCTCTGCAAGCACCAGTGCCATGCCCGTATTCAAACAACCGGCTCTCAGTGTCGTTCTGGATCCAATGCCCGACGATCGCTCTGTTCGAAGCGAAAATTTGGTCTGTCAATTTTTCTGAATGAAATTTTCTTTCGTTTATTTATCGTGTTGTCGATTTAGAGCGTGCTTTCAAACGACAGCAGCTCGCTACCGGCTCCATTTCATCGAAACAAGGAACTTGCTAAGCTGCTGGATAACACGACAATAATGAGTAATAGTAGCCAAAGTTGCGGTGAAGGAATTTCGGTGGGTCTAAATTTATTTTATTTTAGCAGTTTAAGTCTTCTGTACGTATTCCAATATGCTTCACTTTTGTTGTACTCAATAGTGCAATAGTGCAAATAAATATGACGTAAAAATATGGAATATATAACCAAAACGTGACAGAAAATTTTGTTATTCCTGGGCCTTTCGGCACGTACTCTCCTAAGTAGTCTATGAGAGAGTAACAGAAGCCGGTTATTCAGTCTAAATGAGTGGACGAAGTTTTCTTTCATTTGTGCTTATAAAGTAGTCATATAATTCTGATCTGGCTCGCATTAATAGGTTTCTATTTTGCCCAACTGTGAAAATGCTTTTTTTCTGTGGACAAAATGAGATCGTAAAGGCCAATATAGTAGTTTTGTTGCCTCTAATTTCTGCGCTACCATTGTTATGGCTCTCTCACGATGCCTTGCAAACCCATTGCTATTATCTTTATTTCCTCTGAGCTTTTTTTAGTTTCTTCTTTTCAGTTCTCGTTTTCATTTTCAGTTCACCACCGAGTCCTGCTCTTCTGAGGAGGACGTGTCCCATTTGGGAAGCGCTGCATCCTTATGCACTCCTGCCAGAGAATTTGGCAGAGGCAAATCTCATCGCGGCAGTGCTCGAAGTATGCCGCCTGAATCTGACCTGATTCGAGGTCTTTGCAACAGGTACGCATGTAGTCAACTGGAACGACTCTATTCTCTCTTCGTTATAACTTAAACTGTATGCTTTCCTTATATAATACCTGTTAATTAATTTTTTAATTGTTTGATATTGCAGTGCTATTCGCCGCACTTTGTCCTCAGCTTCTGACAGTCTTGCTAGCCCACAGCGATTTACCAGAGCTCGATCCATACGCCTTCGAGAGAAGCTGCTGCTGAGCGCTAGTATGGCTGAGTTGCCTGAAGAAGAGGTTAGTATAACCTACGTAGTATTATAGTATTATCTCTTATAGTATTACCTTTCTCGTCCGATGTCAGTGTTTTGCGAATAACCGAGCATCTCCAAATATTTGAGTTATTACCTACATATTTTCTTATCGTGGTTTCTGAATTGTCGGGTAGATTGTTGCTGGATTTGTCTGGGAAGGCGAAGACGAGTGCGTGGCGCATCCTTCAGTGATTCGCCAACGCCTAACGCTTTACCCTTACCTATACTCTGACTATTTTTTCACAACTCTAAAACTTCCTATTGAAGGTAGCGCCTTTGGCTACTTGCGAGGACACAACCGATGAAGTTAGAACTCCTCTTCCTGAAGCAGAAGGATCGAGCCGAAGGAGTGTAAGTAGACTCTCCATGTTTTATCTTAGAATTTTTGAACATGAAAGTAATATTATTGTTTAATAATTTGTTTTCAGAGCCTTGTGTGGTCAACATTGCGTTCGAAATCTAGAATTTTCAGTTCTAAAAAGCGTGGTGAGAGTGTTACTACACCGCATTCAATGAGTGTCATAGGTACGCCATATGTCGCATTCAGTTCTGTAGTTCACATTTGAAATAGTGTTCTCCTGTTTTTTATATTGATTATATCCATGTGGATTTCTGCTTTTTTCATTTGTATCTTCATTAAAGGTATTACCTTCAGAACCACAGCCGGCCGAGCGTGATAGCACGCCGTCGGGCACAAAGAGCCTTCGTAGGGCGTCAGCCAGCTCGTCGAGCATTCAAAAGAAGGTGTCGTCGGTGCTGAGGAAAGGACTTGGATGTGAGTTTTTATAGTTCTTTTAGTTTTATTCCGCAGTTCTAGTTTCTTTTTTGTTAAATTGTTTTTTATTGAATCTGATTTTTATCGCTGTTATTTGCTCCATCTCCGTCTCTCGGATGAGCTTTGCTCATGGAGCGATGACAGTTTGCATAAGTTCCATTCTCTTTCTAGGCTTATCTTTGTGTTTCTTTTCTTTCCTTCTCTTTTCCGATTTTTTTCTGATTTTTTTGTAATGCCACTTCTCATTTCTCAGTTATTGTAGCAAGTTTGGATATTAAATCCAGGTAATCAATCAAAAATCTGACAGGTACCCTTCGCATCATCTCAATCAGTCTCAGACTGTCTGTTATGTAGAATTTTATAGCAAATATATTGATCTATATTGATGTGCAGGATATTTATTGCTGCAATTTGTAAACAATACAATCTATGCTCTAGTGCGCGGATCCAACAACAATCTCGCTGCTGATCCGGTCCCCCGTACACCAGCTTCTATCATCAAGCGCTCGTCAACGAATTCAAAGGACAGATGTCGATCATCGGCAACATTCTCGAGGCGTTGCAGTGACGGTGAGGATCATCAGAGTTTTTTTTTTAATTTTTTGAATTAATATTTTGTTGCTTACAGTGTCCAGTGTGCTGCAAATGCAGGTGCGCACCGACCAGAAGAAGAAGGATGCAGGTTGGTTCTGCTAGTGGATTTCTCCCTTTGAACTTCAATTTTCTCTTTATTTGCTCAATTTTTGTTTTGTTTTATTTTCCTTTTTATTCAGAAGAGGCTCAGATGTTCACCGAGAAGGTGATTCTGGCAAATGAGCCCGTGTTGGACATTTTGTACCGTGATGGGTATGATGGTATCGTGGTCGATGTAACTGCCACCGGCCTACCGGTGTCTACCATCGCCAAAGAGGTACTTGTGGGAGCCACCGGTGTTGAATTGCACAAGAATGGCATGTTCAATCCATATAAGAATGGCATACTGAAGACAACACCTGATAAGCCGGGTATGTTTTACCCGATTTCCAGAGGCCATAGATCGTGAATGTCAATGAAAAATTTTCAGACGTAATCTACATCGTGAGTGAAAAGGACGAGCCGACCGATAAGCGTGCGAGAGTGGGAGCAGCCACCGGAATGAGAGAAGCATTTGAGAGTGGACGGCTGAAGAAAGTGGTAAATTATGAAGAAATCGATATATTTTATACCTTGACGTTGCTCGGGGTCGGGTAAATTGTTACCAGGCTGGTAGGATGAAGAGACGGATTCGAAAAGTGGCAGGTTCTGCAAGTGGTTGTATAGGCCAATTACGTATTCAGCGTATCTCTACGATTCTGAATGGAACACCAAGGCGTGGCCCTTTTTGGGGACTGATAACGTCGGGCACTTTACCTTTACACTACTTTATCTGTGAAAATGTTCTTTTACAGTTGCTGTATCCGTTCTGTATGTCTCAAGAGGAACAGCTAGATGACTATGTCGTCCAGCAATTCCTCCTGGCCTCGTTCAAGGCTTTCACGTGGACTCCGAAAGCGAAAACGGTGCGTTTTTTCTTATTATTGGGAAAAATTCGGTTGTTTCTTTATTTTTTAAATTTTATTTTAGTATGACGGAATCATAACTCTGACCGGTGTATCAAAGCAAAACTGCGAACAAATGCAGCGACTCTACGAAGATCTCCTGAATACGGAAATTAGACCTCGGATCGCCGCTTACGAAGAGCTGCCAACTTCTCCTTCACAACTAATTCGAAAAGAAAGCACTAAAAGTGCTCAGGAAAAGTTGACCAGTGACGTCTAGTTTGAACTCACATCGGAAACTGTACGCTTTGATCTGTATTTTTCGTTTTTTGTTGTTCTTTTCGTTTTCAAATGTTTTCAGAATCATCGTATTGAATATGTCTTTGACATGCGCATAGCGAAAATTTCTTTGAAAGATGTTGTGAATTCTGGTTTTCCTATAAGTACTTGATCGCTTTGTATTTCTCCAATTGCAATGTTGAGCTCAAAATGAGCTCATGTAGGTGGTCCTAAGATTTCAATCGACTTTGATTGTAGGCTGTCAACGATGTTGTAGGCTTCTTGATCCATACCTGTGCTTTTTGAAATGCAATAAAGTTGTCATAGTATTGGACTTCCGTGGTGCACTAGCAAGAAGCGCTCCTGCCACGGGTACGATCGAGTGGTCGATCATATCCGAGCGTTCCATCCCTCCAGGTCCAGATTCATGAACGGACGAGCGGTCTCCGAAACCGCGGCGCAGCCAGAACCAGACGGCAGAGTCGATGAGAGATTGCGTTTGACATAAAAAGATTAGGATAAGCAGACAAAGGCGGGCTCCGTTTTGGCTACATCTCGGTGTTTATCGGGGGTTTACCAATGGTGAATCTGGGCCCTGGAGTCGAGTGAATTGGTACCGGACTTGCTGAGAAGATGAAGTCACCCATTTGAACTGATCTCTGCAAGTCACTGTACAAGCCAAAGACGCATTCACTATGCCTCCACTATTCCGAATGGAAGACGAGTGCGGGGCGCGTTCTCAAGCAAGAGGGCAACGTCTACCACTTTGTATTTGATTTAACTAGTCACCATTAGTATCAGGTGACTGGTATTTACTCATGGTAATCGCCCGTGGTGGCAGTGGCTGAACCAGATGACCATTAACCTCCCCAGGTAGGCCATCAATTTGATTGATCCCTATGGGTAAATAGTATAATGATGGGGTAATATCAATAAACTTTTCACTTTAATGGAATGTTTTTAAAAGAGCTGAATTGTAGCAGATTCCTGGAGCGCATCGCCGAAACTTGATGACCCGATGGGGTGTATTTGTCCCACATACCCTAACTCACCCAATATGGTATGTGTCGTGTAGCATCGGATCATGACGATCCCATCTCAAATCTGACCCAGTTCAAACCGATTGAAGCCGCGAGATGCCCCAGCTGGGTGTGTGCTAGTTTTCAGGAGGCCGTATCCATGATATCATCCACATACCATCTTTTCCGATGACGATGATGATCGGAAACGGCCCGTTTTTAACGACTTGACTCCACCCCATCCGTGGAGCAGCCTCAGTGTCCTTTCCAGTCGCCCTGACTGACGGCCTTGACTGTTAGTAGCCGGTCGGACAGCTCCACCGACCGACCACTCCTATTGTTCTTATTTGTTCTTCATTTTTTGTTATCCCGTTGTAAAGTCTGGCGTGAAGAATGGTGATCGTTCGATGGCGCTCTCATCCAAATCTTTCTCCTTCCCTACCTACTCCCTTTTTGATCTCATACTCGTCTTTCAGATAGTTGCTAGCTTGACTACTCGAATTTCTTCCAGGCATTTCTACTAGGATTTTTAAGGATTTTCGCATTTCGTAAGAGATCTTCTGAGTTTGTTCACGAGTAAAAATGTTCTCATCATCCTCACTAGCTTGCTGAATTTCTAAAAACGGTCCCTGTGATTTTTTTCCTATCTTTACCTCCTGTTATACTAAAAATTTGAACGATTTTCTCCTGTCTATAGTTGATGGCTGCTCAGAGGAAATCTTCTGATCCCCAAAATCTTCCCCGAAATTCTAGAAATGACGGAAAAACACACAAAATAAAAAAATGTTCTCGTCATCCTCACTAGCTTGCTGAATTTTGAAAAACAGTCCCTGTCAACGTTTTCCTATCTTTTCCTCCTGTTATAGGAGCGAATTGAATGATTTGTCTTTGTCTACGGTTGATGGCAGCTCAGAGGAAATCTTTCGGTTTGTCGTTTATTATTCTGACTATTTTCTAGTTTTTACAGCGAGAAAAGTTGTTTCGTCGGATCCGCCTCTTGTCGAAGTAAAACCCCTGGCCGTGGATTACCCGACATTAAACGTTGTTTTCGAAGGAAAATGATGGATCACCTGTGAACCTGTGACCGATAATTAATGTGTTTGGTGTTAACGATTGCCCATAGTGCCACCCATTGACCCTATTAACTATGGGAGCAAAATTTTAATTAAAATCTAAGATTAGGCGAAAATTTGGAAGATAAATATATTTAATTCTGAATCGCAGACACTCTTCTACTTCCACACCTAACCACTAGACTTCTAGCTTCTCCAACCTCTTTCACGACTCAAAAAGCACGACTACAACTTTTGAATTTTTTTTTTTTAATTCTGGGATCTCTTCGTTGATAGATAAGCTTCCTGTTCCTCGATATCTTGATAGAAACGTCTCACTTTGTCTTAATGTCAATTCGTTCCGTAATGCTAAAATGCGTCTCTAGCTCCCATTCCCAGAGAAGGTTCCCTACAAATCTTCCTTTTCAAGTGTTTCAGTTTGGTGTCTCTATTGGACTTTTCTCATAGCCTTCTCCTGCTACATCGTCCTTTCTCCACTTGATCATTCCTTCACTTATCTGGCACTTTGATTTGACTTCTTGTTCATTCGGCATTTCTAGAAATTCAGAGATCTTTCCCCTTCCCCGGTCTCATTCGCGAACTTCAATCTATTCCTTAGCCTTCTGGGACAGCTACACTCTTCTACCTCCAACCAGCAGACTCTTTTGCTTCTCCAACCTCTTTCACGTTTCAAAAAACACGGCTACATCTCTTGAGATTTTTTAAATTCTGCGATCTCTTCGCTGATAGATGAGCTTCCTGTTCCTCGGTATCTTGATAGAAACGTCTCACTTTTTCGCCGCGTTGACATGAGAAAAGTGAAAATTCGAACGTGAATCGAAGCCAAGGTCGGGTCGCCATCCACCTTGGTGATGAACAAGTCCTTGGCGTTAGCAAAGCACACAATTTATTACCCAGTAAGGCCAGATCGACCTTCGTGTGCAGCTGCGCCATCGTGGTGGTGGCGGTGGTGATGGTGGTCGTAATCGGAGCTTTGGAACTCGTTTATCGTCGTTTTGTCCGGCCACTGGCAGGTTTTCACGACAGTTGTAAAACTTCTGAAGCTTCCGTTCACCTCGATGATCTGGTCGTCGTTCCTTTTCTTCCTTCTTTTTCGATTCCCATTCATTCCCTTCGGTCTTTTTCAGAGGCGCTAGTGCCATCCGAGTAGAAAATGATCGCCTTTCTCCTGGTCTCCTTGCTGGTCACAGTTTCCGCTGTCCCTTTACAACGTAAGTTCCGATCAATATTTTGTAGTTTTCTTATTTTTCAAAAGCCGATGTGATCGCGTAACCTGAACATTTTCAAAATATTTTTCAAATATGCAAAATATGTAGGTCAGAAACCAATTGGAAATTGTCAATTTTGCATTCAAAAACTTTTTCCAGCCGCTCAACCTGGCGATGTTTGGTCACAGATTTGCTGTGAGGTGAGCATCAATTTCTAATCATTCGCTTATTTGTTACTTATTCATTACGTCGAATAAGAGCTCACTTTTCTGCTAGTTTTATTCTTTGGACATTTTATTTTTTGTTCTTCAAAAACTTCGAAAACATAACTTTCTCAGTGAAAATTACTCTCTTTGGTGACAGCCGTGTTTGTTCAGGACAATGATCTCAACAACAACGGTGGAATCAATTTCAGAGAATTCAGCCTATTCACGTTGAATCTGATGAACCTCAATCGGGCAGGTAGGTGCTGCAATTTTCAAATGAATGACCTTTTTTACTAAACTTTATCCATTTACTGTTTGTTTTTACTAGAATATCCTTAACGTCGGGGCGTCATATGATAAGGACACGCATGGTGCAGTGGTAAGAGGCGTTACTGACACCCGCATGGTCGATCGATCCTCGCCCGTGCCAACCAAGACTTCCATCCCTTAGAGTTTTGTGAATTGGTACCAGACTTTTCTGGGGAGGTAAAAACACTGACTTGGTATAGCGGCTGGCCCCCACAAGTCATTGTGTAGGCCAAATACGCATTCACCATGCCTCTACGACTCTGAATGGAACCTGAATGCGTGGCGCGTCCTTCGGGAACTGATCAACGCCGAAACCACCTATCCTGAACGTAAGATAGGGATGGTTCATACTGCAGTAGCTGGGTCGGAGATGCTTTCTACCTGCTCTTCCTTCAAGTAAGGCACTTACATCGTTTTCAAAATTGTATCTAACCAGCCACTCAGGGACCTTCAGGCCGCCAAATGGACTAATGAATAATAGCAAACATATATAAAACATTTATAATAACAAATCAGACGAAGAACAAAAAGCGTGCAGCAAAAGGCGGCGAGGAACTGATGGAATACGTCACTGGGAGTACGGCAACAGGCAATCGCAGCGGGACCCTAGAGTTGACAAACAGATCTTTTATTAGGATGGGGGTTTCACTGTAGATTCGGTTGAACGAATTGATAGATAAATAGATTTATTTATCAATAAGTAAACTTTGATTTTTCTTCAGAATTAGAGCACCTGTTCCTCGCCGGAGATGCCGATCGTAACAGCGAATTGGACGGCGAAGAATGCACACCGATGCGAGCGCTTCTGAAATCTACTTTGAGAGAGAAGAGCGATATCTTGCTCAAAGTACGATAATTATATTTTTACGGAGTAAAAATTACCTTCAAACTTCTAATTTCTCTAGCAATACGATACGAATGGCGATCGAAATCTCTCTGAGGAAGAATCCGGTGTGATGGCCAAAAAGGAGTTCGGCGTCGATCTTTCCGAGGCCTTCCTCCTTTCCGACCAGGTTTCTTAGATATTTGTTTCAATTTTAATATTTCACGGGGCCCGCGTGGAGCAGTGGCAAGAGGCGCTACTGACACCCACAGGGTCGAGCGATCGGTTTCCGCCCGGGATAAGCAAGCCTTCCATTTCTTCTGAGTCGGGTAAATTGGTACCAGACTTGTCTGGGAAGGTGAAGACATAGAGTGGCGGCAAGTCATTGTGTAGGCCAACTACGCATTCACCATGCTTCTACGATTCTGAATGGAACACGAATGCGTGGCGCGTCCTTAGGGGAACGATCAACGCCGGCACCTTTTCCATTTTGGTATTAATATTTTTAAATGAATAAATAAATAAATAAATATTTTTAAATTTTTTCTCGTTTTAGGACCGAAATCGGGTAATCAGTGCCGGTGACGAGATGCTGGATCTGATGATGAATCTGCGAACGCAGGCCTTGGTGGACGGACGAGCCAGACTTTCAGTGGGCAAATAGATCTTGTTCAGTGGCCGGTTTGGTGTGGTGAAGTAATAACTAGTAGTTTAATCGATTTAATAAAATTGTTTCGTTCAAAACTAACCCGTCGAAGTCGAATTGAAATTGATCGATTCGGAAATTGATCGTTTGCTCGATCGATAGAATTGATGTCCTTAAGGTGGTGGTTGTTTTTGTCGATCTGGTGTTGGTGCAGAAATATTCTTGATACAAATAACACTAACAAAAAAGTTTCTATTTTAGGCGCGTAACACCGACATGAGATTCCTGCATGATGAAATTTAAACCATTCCGTCGTTTTCTCAATTTTTTTTTCACATTCAGAAAATCGCTATGTACAGCGCTACGTACGTCGCGTTCCATATGAGACGCGCCATGCACACGTCACGCTAAGAAAAACTTGCTGCGAATGCAAAAAAAAGATTCCTTAAACGTTTCCCTAATCAAGACATTCCTTGAAAAATTGATAAACTAACACAAATTATCGTATAGCAACCATCTATACCGAACTGTTAAATCGGTACAAAAACAAACTTCAGAAGTTCGACACCAACAAAGACGGCAAAGTGAGTTATGAGGAGATCAAGCACGATATTCTACGAGTTGCTGACGGTTTCACTTTGAAGCAGGTTTTCAAAGCGGTCGACCACGACAAGGTACATACAGTGAGAACATAGAAAATGAAAACAGGAAAGAAAAGAAAAACAAAAAAGAATGGGAATGAGAATGCAAACTACGAAGAAGGTGCATCATCTGAACGTATAAAACACGATTTCTCAGAGGCAAACAGACGTTCTGTCTAGGAAATACTTGAAGAAATCCTAACTGAAGTAGAACAGTGCACATCTGCTCGCAGCTTACAGGGCCGTTTCAGGACTTCTACTTGACACCACAAGAGTATCTGGCACTGTGGAATGAACTGGAAGTCCGCCAGAAGGTAAGAATCTATCGCCTACATATTACATAATATTCTCCCAATTCAACAAAAATCAAATTTTATTACGTGCGGTAATACCACATTTATTTATTTACTTATCTATTTAAATGCATCATAGGACGCGCACCAACCAAGACGAAAGTCAGAACGTGAATGAATACCATTAGCGAAAGAAAAACAAGGAGAAAGTGATTATGATGAACCTTTCAGTGGATATGAGGCGCGACGAAGACAAAAAATAAACTTTAAATAGAAAACGAAGTGACCCACATGTGGTGTTAAAAAGTACAGAACTAACAACACAACTCCAACATAATGACAAACTAACAAATTTACGAGATCGTTCGAGAAGCACGTCATAACATTAACACAACTCCTATCTCAGCATTTCACTTCAAAGGTCTGGGAACCTGTGAATCATTTTCCTAAGTGAGCAGATATGAATTTTGAAAATGCTTTCGAATTGTGAAGACCTAGTATTTTTTTGCTCAGTATGGAATACTCCACCCCCGCTCTGACCGAGAAGAAGTTTCGTTTGAGCTTGGTCTGCGGCTTCAATAATATCAGCTTTTTCTTTAAACACATATGAGAAAGACAAAAGCAAATAATATACGCTGATACCCGGTACATTCGGCAGAGTAAAGTGCCTGGTTCCGAATTGAATGAAAGGAAAGACAGAAATAAAAGAATAAAATCGGAAGGTTAATCTGGATCCCTCTCATTACATAAGTCACGGAAGCTAAATTGATACTCGTGTGACTGTCTTTTTGCTTTAATTTTGCGGATTCACTAGTTGTTAGAAAGTGTAATGTGGTGTATTCGTGCAACAAAGTAAGGAGGAAGGAGTGTAAGAGGGAAAGAAAGGAAAAACGAATTGTTTAGCAAAATTAATACCCTTACAGACGTCGAACATGGTTGTAACGCCGAAGACGATCGACATGGCTATGACTTCGGACACCACTAAGCCGTTGAGACGTTTCCAAAGAGTCTCTAGGCCCACTACCGAAGAGATCGAGCTCCAAGAGACATCAGCAACCACTTTGGCCTCTTCTGAGGGTACTTCTTCACAATCGGTGATGGAGACCACCGCTGAGATTGCTGCTGAGACCGCCAAGGAGGCCACCACCCCTGAGGCAACCGATGGGACCACCTCGCCAACGGAACCATCGTCAACCGCTCTAACATCTACTGAAATTAAAATTCGAGCAAAGAGAAACGCCGATGGACGTGAGTTCCGGGTCCTGAGAATGCCAATGATTACCGTAATTCGAAAATTCCATTAGTCTTTGCAGATATGATCAGGGTGGCTCCATCGAGAGTGATGCACGAGCTCTCGGTCGACGATGAGCCTTTGGTAGAGGAGAAGTCGTTCGATGTCGAGAAAACCAGCCCAATAAGGTTCGAGGTTTTACGTAGAGGGTAATGGTAAAGTTAGAGGTGTTGATTAGTGCCCCTAAGATTGCGCCACGCAGTCGTCTCAAGTTGAAGTTTTACAAGGTTTGTTTCAGGAACATGCGAATTGTTCGAGGCAGCGTAAGCCGAGTGAAACGAGAAGACGACACAGCCGCCCCACTCGTTGCTCCTAAAGAGGTACGTTTCTTGAAAATCTCCATTTCCTCTGTTATTTTTCTCAGATAAAACACATCAAATTTTAAGGTGCCGAAGAACGAGCAACTGAAAAAGCTATCCAGTATCCAGAACAATCTGAGCGGTGGCGGTCGAGCACCATCGATTGATCTGTCGGTCACTGTCCCCTATGACAGCAAGGATTTCGAGTAGACATTCAAAACCATTAGCTTAGGTTTAACGTCTAACAAATTTGCTAAATTTGGTGATATTTTAGTTAGAAATGACTCTGGGCAATATATTTTTGTCTCCCTCATTTTCAACTAACTACCTCAATTTCATCTCCTAGGGCGAAAGCAATGGAAGAGTTCAGGTTCATGTACCAGCTCTTTACTTCGTATCTCTTGAAAAGCTAATAAGAATGTCATTTGTTTCTCTAAAAGGCGCTATTTAAATCATTTTCTTGTGTACTGTCTCGGTTATGGTGTCACAATAGTTTTTAATGACCTGCTGGTATATTTTTACGGTTGCCTTCAATAAAGATGTAACAGAAAGCCGTTCTCTCTTGTCGCCGTTCTCTCTGGTTTTACTAGAACTTTTCAAGAAGAGGAGAGAAAGGAGTCAGATCGTCGGAGAGAAGCCACTCAACTACCCTTCTGGGTAAAATAAATCGGGAAAGACAGTAGTACCAGAGCCCTCAGTGTCATCCCTACCATATAATAAGCGAAACCCTGCTGTTTATTTGGATGGATGTTTGGATGGATGGATGGATGGATGTATGGATGTATGTCAATTCATTTTTCTAATGATTGGTGGTGGTGGCGGTTGGTGGTGAGTCTATCACGGCTTATCACTGAAATCATCTTTAAAATCACATTCTGACACCGCAAATGTTTGAGCAAAAAACATTGAGTGTTTCAGGGAAGGGGGTGATTGCTCCTAGACCTCAGATTCGGGTGCTATGTGGGTTGGGGGTGCAGGGGTGGTGGTCCGCAACTTTACGTCGACTTTAAGGTGTTATCATTTTCATAATTTTTCCATCGTTTACGATCAGCTCGGTCGGTTTAAACGTGTTTGACATCTGAACTCGGCGCTATGTGGGTTGGGGGGTGCAGGGTGGTGGTACGTAACTTCACGTCGACTTAAACGTGTTATCATTGTTATATCTGCCATTGTTTGCGATCAGTTCGGTGAGTTCTGACATGTTTGACGTGTAAACTCTTCAGAATTGTTCACACTTTAACATGTTAACCAGCATAGAGTCGACGTAAAGTTGCGGACAACCACCCTGCACCCCCAACCCACATAGCACCCCCATCGTTTACGATCAGCTCGGTCGGTTTAAACGTGTTTGACATCTGAACTCTACACAATTCCTCACACCTTAACATGTTAATCAGCATAGAGTCGACGCAATATTACAGACCACCACCCTCCACCCCGCAACTCACATAGCACCCAGATTCGTAATCAGCATTCAAAATAACCTACCTCCGCGATGTCTTAGCCAATCTTTGATTTTGGCAACCTATCGAAACTCGTTAAAAGAAGTCAGAATCGCGATCGGCATTCCTCAAAACAGATGCCAGGTACGTGATCAGCCTTAACATGTTAATCAGCATAGAGTCGACGCAATATTACAGACCACCACCCTCCACCCCGCAACTCACATAGCACCCAGATTCGTAATCAGCATTCAAAATAACCTACCTCCGCGATGTCTTAGCCAATCTTTGATTTTGGCAACCTATCGAAACTCGTTAAAAGAAGTCAGAATCGCGATCGGCATGCAAAAGTACCACCTTAGATGAAGTTTTGACAAAACCAGTGACCCCAGATTGACCTCGCCGTTCGCTCTGCACTGAGGTCTACGGTCGAAATTTGGAAAACGGATGCCAGGTACGTGATCAGCATGCCAGTGAATCCCCAGTGTTTGAGACAAACTGAAAAGAAAATTTTCTGCGACCTCAGAAGTGCGCTAAGTGGAACAATGTCGAATTTCAATTGATCGAAGTGCAGCTCAACTCGACGAGCAGTATAGATTTATGTCGAGCCGACGTTGACGGCCGATGAATGGCTAGTATCATGATACTTACTTAGACTTAGTTCCTCCCATGCCGTTGAGCACATAGGGCAACGAACTCTCTCCACCGCTGTCTGTCTTGGGCGACTTCTTCGCATTCCTGTCTGGGAATATTCATCATCTTCAGGTCGTTCAAAAATGTTCTTCTCCATGTGTTTCTCGGGCGACCTCTGGGTCTCTTTCCGTTCGGCGGGATCCACTCCATGGCTAGTCTTGGCAGGCGACACATCGACATGCGCAAAATGTGGCCGGCGAATCGTAGTCTTCGTTCAGCGACAATTTTGGCTAGGTCTTTTGAACGGCAGCGACGGAGTAGTTCCACGTTCGTTATGCGATCAGCGTAGCGTATTTTCATTATTCGCCTCAGGCACTTGCAGTGAAAAGCGTTCAGCCGTCTGACGTTACTCGTTGACATCTTCCATGTCTCGCTAGCATATATCGCAGTAGGGACAACTATTGATGAGTATAACCGCAGTTTTACGTCGATTGAGATTGAAGACGATGTCCACAGTGGCCTTAGTCGTTGAAACACCGCCGTCGCCTTCGCAATTCGAGAGCGAACCTCGACGGTAACATCACCATCGGTGGTAATCGTGCTTCCCAAGTAGGCGAAAGTATTGACTACGTCCAATCGACCTGTTCCTACGTATACATCTCCTCCGAAGGTCCCATTTCCTACGTGCATGACCTTTGACTCCTCGGAACTTAAACGCAGTCCAATCTTGCTTGCTTCATCGCCAAGACATTCAGTTGTTCTCTGGAGCGCAACGCTATCCTCGGCCAGAACTGCAACGTCGTCGGCAAAGTCCAGGTCTACAAGGCGTCCGCCGAACCATTGGATGCCTCCTTGCACTGCAGTGGTTGTCCTCCTCATTACGAAGTCCAAGGCGATGTTGAACAGCATGGGTGATCGAACGCACCCCTGTCGAACTCCTGTGGTAACTTCAAAGAAATCAGTCTTTCCGAAATTCGTTTTCACACAGCAGGTGGAGTTCATGTACAGGCTTTTAAAAGTCGTGACATACGCCTCAGGTATTCCGTAAAAACCGAGAATTCTCCACAACGATTCGCGGTGAACACTGTCGAAAGCTTTTTTGAAGTCCACGAAACTAATGTGTAGCGGGTGGCGGTATTCCAGACACTGTTCGATTATGTTACGCAACGAAAAAATTTGCTCGCAACACGATCTTCCACTTCTGAATCCAGCTTGTTCCTCACGCAGCCGACTGTCAATTGCATCTCGAAGTCTTCGCAGCAAGACGGTGCAGAAAACTTTACCCGGCACCGACAACAGAGTGATGCCCCTCCAGTTCCCGCAATCTGATAAGTTTCCATTCTTTGGTAGTTTCACAGCTACACCTCCTCTCCAATCTTCTGGCACGTTGGATTTTCGCCAACATTCGTTGAACAGAGTGGCAAGTTGCTTCAGTACCAATGCTCCTCCAGCTTTCAGCATCTCCACTGAAATCTCGTCAAGCCCAGGCGCTTTCTTGTTTTGGAGGCATTGCAGTGCTGCCTTTATTTCGTCCACCGTTATGCGACCAGTAATGACGCTCAACTCTTCCATGGCCTCACCGTCATCGAACGACAGTGTCACTGTTGGCTGCGACTGGTTGAATACTTCGCGGAAGTGTTCAATCATGATAATAATATCATGATAATAGCCAGCAAACCCATGAGGGCCGGTAGGTCTCAATTATTTTTTACTTTCGGCAAACAGAGGTGGGCTGCTCTAGACTACGAGTTCCTGATAACTTCCCACCTATTATAGTTTCCAGGTGTTTCATATTATTCTCCACTACTTCAATGGATTCAAATAGTAATCAAGATCCAAACATGCCACAGGTGAGATACCAATTTGTAAGTAATTGGGTTTAAGGGCCGCGTTAAGAGGTGCTACTTCCAATCGAATGGTCAGCAGATCGATCCTTGCCAAGGCAAACATGCCCTAGTGCCCTAGAAGTCATTTTAGAAGAAAATATTTCAGATTGGAATGGTTATAACGCATAAGGTGGGGCGCTGGAAAGTGGTGCGACATATCGCGACCGGTCCCTTTTCGAACGTGTACGTCGTGGCAGACGATAACGATGGTAAAATCAAATACGCTATGAAATGTGAGAAACAGGAGGGAAACATCAGGTGTGCTACTTATACCCTGAAAATTTAGGTATAAAATATCCCCGAGACGTTTGCAGGCCAGTTCTGAAGCTGGATGTGTTGGTGCTAATGTCGGTGAAGGGTTCCATCGGATTTCCGCTTTTCATAGCCGCTGGTAGGACGACAACGTACAGGTGAGCCAGGTTACCTACCAAAAACTTCGTGGGGCTATTTAGTACTGTAAGTAAGAGCTTCTTAGCTTGAGGGAAGTGCCATGAGATCAAATGACTGGCGGGACCACTGTGCTAAATTGAATGGTTTACAAAATGTTTCACTTGGTCCAATGTCTACCACAACCAAACAACCAGTCACTCGTAGTGGAATGGATTAAAGGGGCGAACCACCGAACGGACCGATTACTACGATTATTGTTTACAATGGAATACATTTATAGTGGCGAGACTTTTCCATACCCAAACCCACCGTGATGATAGCAAGAATTAAGCTGACTAACACATCTTCAGTGCTCACTGGTCTCCTTGAGAGACCCAAAGGCTGACCACGCAGCTCTCCTTCCTCTGATGAATTCTTCCTTCATGTCGTCGTCGATGTTCGTGGAACGCCCCTGGTAGACAAAAGACTTCACCTCGGGAAGGGAGATCCGTCAAGTTCGGTGTGTTGTCCTCTATCGCACCAGGAGTTCTTCATGAACTGTGTCTTCTTCCAATTGATGGGCAGTCTAATCTTCCTTCCAGCTTCGTCTAGCTCTCGGAGCATCGTCTCTGCTTCTATTGTATTTTTCGCGAAGATGACGATGTCGTCCCCAAAACGAAGGTTCGAGAGGAATTTTCCGTTCACACGTATGCCCTTTTCATCCCCGTCGAGCGACTTTATCACCCACTGCAATGCGGCAGTAAACAGCTTGGGCGAAATAGTATCGCGCTGCCTGACGCCCTTCGGTAAACATGGAAATGATAGACAGAGACTAAGGAAATTATCATCGATGATCCCCAACTCATAGCTGTAAATGGGGGTCCCTCAACCCGGCCTGCTTGAGTGACCTCATCACTTCAACAGTATATCTTGTGGACAATAAACCTTTTCCTCTCTCTATCTCTTCTAAACGTTATCCACTGAACCATCCGCACACATAAGTAAAAGATAAAGGTCAGGGAAGCCAAATTCACAAATGGTCTCTGTGAGATGAGAGTCTCCTTTCAGGTATTGCGTGATGCAACTGGTCGGTCCAGATTTGGGCAAGCTTCGTCGAAGCCTCGTAGCTAAAAGGTTTGAGAAACTCTTTTATCCTCACTATACCGAATTTTTATAAACGTAGACCAGATTCTCGGTGCCAACAGCCTTGAGAGTACTGCAACAGACCTTACGGAGACTCGAAGTTCTTCACGATGCCGGCTGGCTTTGTAGGTGAGCTTGTCAATACTCTGGTGAATAAAAGTGGCATGCGAATTCAAAAAAAAAACTTTGTAATCCAAGCAGAACTAAATTTGAAGAGAAAGAAAGGATAATGAATTTTTCATTCCAGGGACGTCAAGGCGCCAAATTTCGCAATCGGTCTAGGACAGGAAAGCGGCATCATCTACATGCTGGACTTCGGTTTTGCAAGAAAATTCAAGTGCGTGGCGCAGTTTTTCATATCATCGTCAAGTGGCCTTATTCTTTAGCCAGGTTATTCCAATACTTTTCTACCTCAGGGAACCAAACGGCCAGATCATTCCGCCAAGAGAAGCCGCGGCACTGCTGGGAACATTTCAGGTAAGGCTGTTGATTAGTTGAAGGCAAGGAAAAGATGGTTCCTGCCAAATGAAAAAGAAAATAAAAAACACACCAAAATGAATGAAAATCGACCTGACACCTGTTTTCTAGTACACGTCGCTGGCGAGCCACAATCACAAAGATCAAGCACCGAAAGACGACCTCGAGAGCTGGTTTTACATGGCTGCTGAGCTATTGAAGGGTAAGTGAGACCCTACATGGGAACCACTATAAAATTTGGGTAAGGTATCCGTTGACTCCAGGTCCCCTGCCATGGTCGAAAATCGACGGTCACAAGGAACATCTAACCATAGCGGCTCGTAAAATGTACATTCGAGGAGAAGGGCGAGCCGAGTTCATCGAAGGAATGCCGTCCGAGTTCAACATCATTCTCTCGATGATTGACGAGCTGGGGTGAAGATTTCCTACTGATTTTCGTCCTCTCTCTCTCTATCGTTCCCTATCGACTGCGATCTGTTTAAGTTTCTTCGATCGTCCTCCATACGATGTCTTTCACGGACTCATCGATCAAGCAGCCGAGAAGCTCGGTATAACACTTCACGAGCCCCTTGATTGGCAGGTATATTAGTTCTTACTGGTGTACTTTGAGAATTTCCCTAAAATCATGAACTATGAGAAAGTACTAACGGTCGAAATAGGAATGGAAAGTTGAGGTAATAAGACCTCAAGGGGACGAATCATAGCACTCATAAATAAAGTTGCATATGTCGTTACAAAGCCAGCACAATTCCATGCACACGCAACGCACACGCTCGCAAGCGGAACTCGTCTTTCTTTCCCTACTTGTTTAGGCACTCACACGAGCAAATAAGGAGTACGATATAATGAGGTCGTGCTCGTAAGTTCGCCTCTCTGGCGAGTTAGAATCCTACAGGGGAAGTAAAGAGGAAATAGGAAAAGGGATGGAGAAGAAAGAAACGAGAGGCGATAATGAAATAGAGTAGAGGTTGAATTAGCAAGAAAATAGAAAATAGGAGTAAACAGTTCCTCTTATCAAGAAATATGTAAGGGTATGAACCGAGAAAATGAGTCAAAGCGTTTATTGAAAACTCTTTCGGATGTATATGATTGACGAGAAGCAAGCGGCTGAAAAGATGAACATTTAGAGCAGGTAAAGATTACCCAGATTTTTGTAGATTTGGGTAGCCAAAAACACGGGCAAACGTAGGCGTCTGCGAGTCCGCTCGAGTAGCTAGCTGAATAGTAGATTTGCGAAAGAGGGAATTACTGAAGAGAATCGATGAAAGCATAAAACAATAATGTAAATATTGCAGCAAAACGTTCGAGTAATCAAAAAAGCGGAGTTTGTCGGCGAACTCGGACAATCGAATTTGGCGTCGATGAAAATGGATGAAGAGGATGACGAGGAGGATTCTGAATCGCTGGATGTGACCCCAATCGATGTTGTTGAATCTGTGAACGCAGGCGATGTAAAGGAGGCTGTGAACGCTGGCGATGTAAAAGAGGCTGTGAACTAGAAGAATTAAAGATTTTCTGTTTTCGATGTCGTAAAATACAAAGCTTAAAGGTGTTTTAACCTTTGTCTGGAGGGTTTTCTGACCAGGATGCATCAAGGTGTTGGAACTTTAAACCAATGGATGACTGATTGAGAGAGCATCAAAACTATGGTATGACGAAATAAGTTCATGAGAGACGGCTACCTGCCGTCGGAAGGATAAATAAAGAGGAATTAGGGAAAGAGATCGGAAAGGGTTGAGTCGAGATGAAAAATGAATTATGGGCCACTCATCAAAATATGCAATATGAGAGTCTGAAGCAAGGCAAACGGTTTATCGAGGGATCTGATTTGTTTTATTATTACTGAGTAATACAAAGAAAAGTGGATAACGAGGGAGTCCTGCTTCTGATTCGGAATAAAGATTAAGAGATGAGCGTCAGAAAATGATTTGAAAAATAAGAGGGAGGAAAGGAAGTGACATTCGAAAAATATTCGTGACACACAAAAGGTTTGAGGTAAGAGACGACCTCGACAAGGTTCGAATAAGGGCTGAGCTTCTTTCGTATGGAAAGTAAATGAAAACTATTCATAAGAAATGATCGCAAGAGTGAGAAGAAAAGAAAAATGTATACAAATCTTGCGTTGCCATGTACTAAGCGTCAAGGGAAAGATGAACAGCTTAGTAGAGCTCGACGGAATCTATGATTTCCGGTCACATTCTACTTGATCAAATTCTGATTTATGTACCTATACTTCTTATGGATGAAATATAGTAGGAAAGTATAGTAAAAAAAAGCAGTGTGAAACTCTTGAAAATATGCCGCTATCACAGCAAACCTGACCCGACTTCCTGACCCGATCAGCAGCCACCTCCTATCGGCAGTTTGCCTGAGGGGGTTTTGGTAGTTAGACAACAATTCCAGGTGGTGGGCGCGTGATTGCCACTTTTATCATCGATTATTCTGATAATTCTCTTTATAGCTTATATCATAGCACTTTTCCTAGCGCTTTCTCCTGTCATTAAAATTCATATAACAATCTACTGGCTGTGTCTTGTTGCCACCTCACCTTTCTGATTTTTTGTTTAATTGCGATTCATATTGTTGCGATTATTACACCGATCGATGTGCGAAATATTAGGTTCTTCATTTCAACCTGCTCCTTCGTTGCGATTTTTCCCCTGACGGCCTGCATTTTACTTTTTTTATGGGTGCTGTTAACAGTGATATAAGTTCTAAAGATTTTTTGCTCAATTTCAGACCGATGCACGCTCCGTCGAGGTCTAGACTGAGCTCGATCAGACTTATCGACGGATCATTTTTGTTTCTTTCCTTTCAATTTCCGCATTATTTGAGTCTTTTCCAACTTTTAATAATCTCTTCCCACTTTATGAGATGTCTCTGATTTTGTAGAGTTCAGTACATGGCGTATTCCGAAACTACCGATCGGCGCCTGGTACGTTACGTTGCAGTTTATCATTTGTGTGGTCTGTCGGTCGATAGCCGCTTGATTCCTGCACTTATAAGGTTCCAATCGCTTTAATTTTCAAACCTTAACCTTTTCAACCTTGTTTCTGATAAGGAAAATATCTTATTTGGTGATTAGATCTAACATTTATACTGGATGTGTGACCAGAAAGGTGTCAAACTTTTGTTGACCCTTATTCTTCAGCCAATTATGTGAGTAATAAAGAGAAGCCAGTTTTTAGGTTACCACGATCGGTTCGGAAGATTTTTCCTGTTCCTCTCTTCTCAGCTCCTTAAAATATTTATCTAGTATTCATTTATTCCACATTTTCACATTTTGCATCAATTAAACGCTTTGTATTTCATAGAAATATATCAGGTAACGGAAACCACATAAGGAAGCACGCGAGTGAACAAACTAGTTCTAACTCGCGAACTCGCGATTCCTTGAATTTTGACTGAGACCTACGAATTTCCGGAAAATCCAGCGTAAACCTCCGATTTTTCGAAAAATCCAGTCAAAGAGCGGCTTCGCCGCTCTTTGACTGGGCCCCGTGAGTACTACTCTGTAGAAGCATCACTTTAATTTACTTTATTTATCCAGCGTAAACCTCCGATTTTTCGATTTATTGAGTATTTATTAAATGCTTGTGATTTATTTATTTATTTATTTATTTATTTCAAAATCCAACCCAGAACAAAGGACCACTTAACAGAACCAGTAGCGAAACACTGCTAGATTCCTTAGCTTAGAAAACCCTGAGGAGCTACCAAGTTTCAGTGTTGAAACCCAACCTGCAGTGGGTTTCAACATTGAAACTCGGTAGACTCGGTAGACTTCCAGTGTTGCCAAATCTAGGAATACTCCCCTGGGAACCGCAAAATCGGACAAGTGCAAACGTTCGTGGTGAAAGGCGAGACGAAATATCTCGGCGTAGTCCTCTGTAAATCATTTCAATGACGAATATTCTAGACATATTTTCTCGTAGATGTTCTGCTATGGTTCCAGTAACCCGAATATGTTTTTATATAGCCGTTCTCCCTCGATTTTTGCAGCGCAAACATTCGAAACCCTGGAGGGTTTCTTTTCATCTTTTCTACCAAACGAACCGAGAACTCGAAACTATTCTGTTAATTACCGCTTTTTTTGTTTTGCGGGTTATAGACGAAAACTACGTAGTTGAATGACTGATATATTTAGAGATGCTAGGAAACAGAAAGACGCGGGTTCAATTCCCGTCCGATGTCAGTGTTTTGCGAATGACCTAGCATCTCCAAATATATATAAAAAATATATGTATAAACCCAAAAATTTTCAAAATTTCCGGCAGTGTTACAACTGTTCTGATGCTAATGGCTGTGAAGAGAGCAAAAGTTGTGGATGTGTGCTCTGTGGACGGGTAAAAGTTTGCGTTCCCATTCCCCCCGTTTACGCTTCGCTGCTAACGTCCGGTGAGCAGCTCGGATTTCGTGTCACACAGACACAAACAAGCATTCTCGTCTTGCTTCCTGTCCAACTTCCGTAAAGGGCAATATCGTGGACTGCTAGAACTTTCCAAGGTCATCTCTATCAAGTATTCACGTCTCAGCAATGACACAATCCTAGACGAAAAGTAGCAATGAACAAATGAAGTCACGACCTATATTGCTGTTTTGGGGCTGCTAGATCTCTCAAAGATCATTTTGTTTTCCTAATTATTTGGCTGATGTTGCTGTCGTTGTATGAGCACTACTGTCAGCAATTCTACATGTGTTTTCCATTTGTTTTCTGAGTTGTGCGCACTTCGATGCAATTTTAAATAAATAAATAAATAAACAAATAAATAAATAAATAAATAAATAAATAAATAAATAAATAAATAAAAATCATCTCCATTGGTAAGGTGTCAAAGATTCAACGTGTATGGCTAGGTTTTTTTTTGATAGTAGAGCGTTTGTATTGGTACCTGTCTAATTAGCTGAGGTCAGTTATTCCACCACACCTTTCCACTGCCACTTTTCCACCGAATACATTATTTGCTTAGTTCAGCCAGGCTTAGAGAGGCTTTGAGGCGCAATAGATACCACGGGAAAATACTGGTAAGAGATCCGGTCGTGGGTTGTTGCCACGATCGTATAGTGTGCCATTTTTTTGTTGCCGATAAACAACACAACAGAATAATGAGCGCACAGAAACCAGTAAAGTGGTTGAAAAGGGTAACGAGCTTTGTGCTAGGTTGCCTCAGTAATATCTCCCCAATGCCAATTAGAGCATTATTACATTTTTATTATTTTTTATTATTATATTAGGTCGTCGGAAAAGTTTCCCGCCACTCAGTTTGACCGCTCACCAAAATTTTAAAACGGGTTTCGGGATCTCACATTTATAACCGTTATGTAGGATGATTTATGAGTTACATATACCACAGTGGTCCTGATTCAGCACTACAGGTATTGCAGAGAAAGTCGATATTGATTGTAGGTACCTTAAGCTGCCTTTCCTTCACGAGCTCATAAAACAACGCGTTGAAGAAAGCCCAGTTAATGGGTTACGCATCATGGTAGGTCCTTCAGTTGTCTTTCTTAGTGCAGCAAAAGTTTGGTTTCGTGTGTTCAAAAAGGCCCATTTTGGCTTCAAAGAACAACAGTAGTGGGGGAGGGTAGTTGCTGTTGCTAAGTGGGTCTTCTGGAGCTGGCTTCAGAGGATGGCCGGCGTAGTAGCCGTGAGTTGATAGAGGAACTCGAGAGCCATATACGCTCACAGGCTGTCCGTCTCCGAGGCTTCAAAAAGACAAGGAAGTAGGGGACATAGTTGTGGCATGCTTTAGCGGCCACTATTTACAGATGGTGACGGGTGCATGCACGACCATTTCAACTTTTCGAAGAAATTTTCATTCGCCCGGCAATTTGGTTAGTGGCATCAAGGAGTGGGTAGCGTACACCAATCACACGCAAAATCTCCTGCTGTTCACTTGCAGCAAATCAGCGAAAATTTCAAAACCGCAACTCCACCCGAAATGGTAGATGATCGGTCTCCAGCTGAACTGCAAATGAGGCATTCGATAGGAGCTGCTACCTGCAGATGCTACTGTCACCAACGATGTCTAACATCGCCACTTCGATGGCGACGGAGCAGCCGTTAGCGGAAAACATAGGAAAACCTTCTTCAGTCACCATGACGCGCATTCACCTATTGAGAAGGAGACCTTTTAAAAAATTTCAAAAATATCCGACATTTCCGATGACCTATCCAAGACATTCGTCGAACCTTGCCCCAACAAAATAATATCTGTTCCATTCGTTTTCCATTCAATTACTAGAGAACCAGCTCGACGAGTGAGAGTACCTCAAAACGTGGCTCGCCGAATTATTTTCATCAAAACTCTACAAATTCTGGAGAAGGAGAGTTCCAATTTTATCTGTTATATAACAAGATGTTGTTGATGGTAATCATGCATAAATGTGCCGGATGTCGAGTGGAATAAAGGAGAGGAACAATTTTGAAAACATTGGCAAAAGTGGCGGGCAACTTTTTCGACGACCTAATATATTATTATTTGTTATTTTTGTTTTTCAATTTTATTATTATAATTTTATTGATTATTATTATCTGTTATTATTGATCATTTTTATTTTTTTACTATATTTATTATTTTTATTATAATATTTTTTTATAAAATTGGGACATCTGCAGGTTGCACTTCTTCACCAGTAGAGTCGTTGCGCTATACCTACGGTCTATTTGAAGAGAATTAGTTCCAAGAGTCTCAACGCTTTCAAAAGAATAGCCGATAAATTCCACAAATCGTGATGACATTCCACATTCTCTTTACACCCTTGCTTTGCTTAATGTTCGCTGTTGGCCCGTCTGTAGCGTTCTTTTAACGTTTCTAATATTTCTGTCATCATAAGCTCATTTATTTGTCTATTAGGCTACGAAAGACGTAGGTTTATCATAGGCAGAATCTCGCAACTGTATGATCTTCAGTCGTCCTTCCACAGCCTTCCGATCTCCTTAGATTACGGGAAGTGGCGTTTCGAGAAGAGCTTCTCAGATTTCTTCCTTTTCTCATTATGATGTGATTGAGAGGCTGAGCACTCTGAGTAACTCTGAGCACTTGTGAGCAACTTTCGAGGATAAAGCTCGTTGTATATTTATATGTACCAGAAGGTGTAAGCTAGTTGGCCTAATTGTAAAACAAAACCCAAATATAACGAGATTGTGACTTGAAAGGCTGATCCGATTGATACCATACAATACCGCTCGTAACTTCTGTCCCAGAACGCGTCGCCCACGCACCTGGATGATTTTTAGCGTCGAAATCGTTCTCTGGGAACTTTGTGCAAATTTAAAAACACCGTTCGATTCGTCTCCACATGCTGAGCTCAAATATTCCTTCACATTTACTCCAGCTGTAACAGGTGACTCAGCTATGCGCGGTTTTCTTCGGAGCCTTGCTAATTGTTTTATGACCACCCGAACGTTGTCACTGGAGTGTCCTAGGAACGTCTTGCCTACAGGAGACTGCGAATTGTGGAAAATCGAAATTCCCCATCAGATTTGACTTCACCACGTCATTATCATCGCTTTGATACCAAAGATGTCCTCAAATGGAACTTTTCAGTCGATACAAGAAATGAAATTTTCCTAACTTTGAACACACTTTCCAAGATCACTTTATCAGAACAGAAAGGCTTAGTTTTTGTCATAAAATGATAGTTGTCTCATCCTATACTGAAGCCAATTCGGACAACATACAGACGGTTGTGGAGATTTTCAGCCTGAATCTGCACTATACGGTGATCATTGATAGCTCTTGTTGTTGTCCGTCTTCAGCTAGCGATTCTGAGACGATGGAGGTGAACATTAGAGCAAGTTGACATTAGGTCAGATCGAACGACTCTACGTTTGGCTAAAAAAGCGTTTTGAATCGGTTCGGATAAGGAGCGGCTGGCAATACTTTATTACGAGGGATTGTCGTTTGGGTTACAATTTTGTCCTAAATTAGCGGGTGAGGGCAGGTAGTAAAGCCTGACACGTTTGGGAGACTGGTATTGGCCTCCATTTGACTAAGCAGCATGGGATTCCGACGTATCTCCTCTGTTTTCCAACGATACCTTTTTGTTATCGTAGCTTTACCCCTTTGGATTTAATCCTTTACCCATCACTCAAGCGTTGACAGCTAACGTGAAATAAATTGACCATCTCAGGTGTATAGTGAATCGGTCAGTCCGACAGCTTTGTGTGTGTTTTTCGTGTCGTCCCCTGGCTTAGTTAGCGGTAATCGGGTGTCCTGGTTGGGTCGTAATGCGTTTTCTCACTCGACAAACACATCGCAACCACCGCTGTCATGGAAAAGTAGACATCGACGGTCTCTGAAAAATTTGCAAAAAAATCCCTTGTGATTTGTAAAAATTCTGCGTTTTTTGGTTTGACCCGGGTTTTTCGAATTATCCAAGCCGTTTTCGCGTAAATGTTATTGGGTATCGTTCACCTCATACTTCAGGAATCGGTACATCATCCAACAGTTTTCAGTTGCCTCAGACCCATTTGTTTTCTTTGCACCGCTACTTCTTTCCTTCTATCTGCCGGGTTCTCTTCTACATGTTATGTGGGGTGATCCAGAAGTTTGTGTGCATTTTGGACTCTGACTTCTTTTATTCATTACTCAAGAAAAACAAATAAATAGTCAATAAGTTTAGCATGGTTAAGCACAACTCTATACAATATCGCTGGCAGTGTATTATGCTCAACCTTGATAACCCTATTTGTCATTTATTTGTCTTTTTTTGAGTCATGAATAAAGGAAGTCAGAATTTGAAAGCACACAAACTTTTGGATCACCCTAATAGCTGTCCGTTCGTCGTACATTCTAATTTATGAGAAGAACGTACAGAAACGCTGCGCTGCTCTGCTTTATTCTCTTTTGTAATTTTATTTACCTTCTTATGCTGATTCATTTTGATTGGCTTTCATCTTCTTATGTCGAAACATTTTGATTGCAACTTTAATCTCTCTCTCTCTCTCTCTCTCTCTCTCTCTCTCTCTTCTTCTCTCTCCTCTCTCTCTCTCTTCATACACATTTATAGGATATTTTCTCCTTTTATTCTTATAAAAGCTCTAACTCTAGTGCCAAAAGTTATATGATGGTCATTGAGTTCGTTGGCTTTCTTTGGTGTTTGGTTTTGTGATTTTCCGCTTGCTGTTATTTTTTGAAAATTTATGGTGTACTGCGCTAGCAAGATATCCTGCTCAAGATTTTTTCGTGAGGGTAATCTGACACGTAGAATGCTATGGTGTTCTTATTCACCCTCGAGATCGCGCCGTTGGTGTACTCTCAACTAAATTTTGAGCGGACTCATAGTCAGCTACTCCACAGTTAACATTTTTTTCATGTTACGAGACATCTTCTTCAAATTTTTTTTCTTTACGTTTGTGTTTTCATGCGCTCTTGGCAAGCTATCAGGGAAATTTGGGGCAGACCTATGATTCGGCATCAAATTTGTTCGAAAATTCCTGTAATCTTGCGTTCACGAGATATTTTGCTGAAAATTACTGCGTAAAGGCAGTAAGGCATGTACTTATATTATCTAGTGGTGAAATACCAACTCACTAAAAAGACTGTTTGATTTAGAACGTTTATAAAATATGAAAGAAAATTGTTTGCCAGAAGTTTAAATAGTTTTTTTTCTGTTAAAATTACAAGTCACCAAAGAAATTTTTGAGTGAGGAAAAATGTATGTCTCTCTTATATCAGATTCAGCACATCAGAAATTGACTTAAATTGACGTATTTGATAAATAAATAAATAAATACTTTCGGCAACGGTCAAAGAAGGGTGAAAATTTCTGCGCGGCCGAAATAGATTTTTGGCGCTGGCTCTCTAGGAATGGACGCAATCCTGAGAACACGTATTTCATCTTTGGAATATTTCTTTGAATGGAAGCGTCTCTGCCCTATGCGTGTCTTTGCTGCTGAGTATGAACGAGCCCTTCAGATATTGCCATTCATTAGCATAAGTACCGATCTATTTTTCGTTTTCCTCGTTGTTTCTAAATATTTTTGGCGTGGTTTTTTAATAGGAATTGATTCTAAAAATAAAATTTCTATCGCACCAATTACACTGTTGCGTACTCTGCGTCTCCGCCCCATCATCGGGCATAAGTGCGATTCTTTGCTGCCGAGTGTAAATTTATAACCAAGGATATTTTCCATGAAAGACTATTTACAAACTGACGTGCAATCTAATTTAAAGGAGCGGATACGGATTGGGACCAATAAGACGACATTTAGTTCACTCGAGCTTTTTGACAACGACTGGAGTATAAGCATCAGGAACATACGTGACCTGCACCCGGATGTAGGAATCACAAATAGAAACGAAGACGATCATCTCTACGATAAATTTCTTAGCTTCGAAATCTGATATACGCAAATTAAACATGTTGGTGCCTTCCATCTACTGCAGAAGGACGTTTAGAGTAAATAAATTAAGGAGAATCAATTCACAATGGTTACTAGAAAAGAATTGCACAAGAAATTACAGCCAAATATACTTAATTTTGCGAAGCGAAACAAGCGACTGCTACTATCACCGTTGAAGAACTGATTCCACCCTTTTGTTGTGCGTCCACTCGTTAGTAAAAAAACAGTGTTTTTCTGCCCTTCTGCTGAATTCTAGATGTCCATGTGACTCGGTTCTTCGAACAGGCAAAGGATCAGACAGTCGTCAGTGTCGATCGGAATTGATTTTTAGGCCTAGTTCGATGAACTCCGCGCAACGAAACGCATTGCTAACGGTTGACCCGTTTCCGTCGCAAAGCACCGCCGCCTCTCAACTTCAAAGAAAGTCGGTTGACGATCGGCCCGAAAAACCAGCTCGACGACGGTCGCCTCCGCGGCGGCGACGAACACCATTCCCATCCAATGCCATTATCTCATTCGTCAACACACTTAGCCGCGGCTTAATCTCACCTAATGATTGACTCAATTCGAGAGATTTACGCACAAAAAAGTCGCTTGTCAACATGCAATCTTAGGCTGTCTGTTTTGAACTGATCTAATCGTTTTGTTCAAATAGATTTTAATTCCACCATCTCCTTCATCTACTGGCTTATCGGCTCAAACCCATCTCACATTAAAGCCGTAATTGACTTCCTTATAGGGGAACCTATTATTATTTGTTATCTTACTCTCCACCTACCCTTTTTGAATGTTAACTTTTCTTAGACTTGTTGTATATTAAAATAATCGTCTCTGCTTCCACTCTTCAGATATGGTATTCTTCTTTGATATTACCTAGTTATGTAAATCCTACAATATAAATCTTAGATGTAACTTAATCAGAAATCTACAGGGTGTAATTAGCGAGGACGCCTAACGACCTTGAGTAGTCTTTGCCATGCTGAGGTCAAGGAACACACGCGAGAAAATCAAAAATTTTAAATTTCGACTGTGCTCCATTCACCATCGAGTAGACCACGCTCTTCTGATTCCATCCACGGGTTTTTTATTCAGTACAATTTATTCTAGAGCGATTTATGTCGGGTGAAAAGTATAAACTGTTTATATCGTGTTTTGGCGGAAAATACCCACGCTACTGTACTTCTATTGCGTTTTGTTCCTATCCAATTAAACCCTTAGAAAAATGCAGTATTCCCTTTATCATTATACCAATTGTTACCATTTTAATTCGTCTACTAGCCTAATTGGAGTGATATCGGTGTAGTGGTATGAGGCGCTACTGACACCTTGCGATCGAGTGATTGATCCTCGCCCAGGTCAACCAATCCTTCCACCCCTTCGGGGTCGAACAAATTGGTTCCTAGTTGTCAGGAAAGGTGGAGACACTGACCAGAGCAGTGCCTGTCGCTTCCAAGTCATTGTGTAGGCTCAAAATTAGCCCTACGATTCCGTGTAGGATCACGAATAGAAGGCGAGTGCATGGCGCGAACATGTAGGGGGCCTCTTGAACTCGTATTCACCATATCAACCTTTTCCTAGCCTTATGATTTTTATTTTTATTTTCTTTGTTCCTTTTTATTTATTTATCTTTTTTATTTTTTATTTCATTCTTCTTTCGATTCATCTTCCAAACTGCCACGAAAACATGCAACGAATATATCACTTGCACCACAGTGTTTAGAAAATTGAAAAAAGATTTATTGGCTGCAGTAGAAACGCTTTGCATTTGCTGGCTTTTGCAGCTGGTTTCTTTCCTCTTTCGCTAGTCGCTTATCTATTTATCTACTTCATCGAAACTAATGACGTGCAATTGAAATCGGAGAACTGCTAATCGAGTTAGGCAATTTGAAGGACATACAAATTAAAATCGAAAAAAAGGCTATAAAGCCTTCATTCGCTGAACTTTGTGCGCAATTAGAAGCTTGCCTTCACAAGGACATCATTGAGGCGTGTTTACGACGTAATGGTACCGGAATCCTGCTCAGTTGCCAGTCGCAATCTGTCGCTAATGTGAACGCTGTTCTGTCTTGAAGGCTACGGCAATTTTCTTCTCCTTCTCCTTCCTGCCTTTAGTTGATTATTCACTTAAATACATTGGTAGCGAGGTAGTCGGGACGTTTTTGCCTTTTTGTTTGCCTTTTACCTTTCCAATCAACCTAAACAGCTTTAAAAGATATTTGAAGATGCTAGGTTATTCGCAAAACAATGACATCGGCCGGGAATTGAAACTGCGTTTTTATGTTTCCGGTGGACCGCACTAACCACTGTGCTACCGATGTACGTTGCGAATCCCCTAGCATCTTTCTTAGCCCGGTCGGGCTGTAGCTATCAGCACTCACCCGTAGTCACGGGAATGAACCGGTAAGTCGATATCGGCAGTTACCAGTAAAGCTGATAGTATCCTTACTATATAATAAGCGAAACCCTGTTGTTTACTTGGATGGATGTTTGGATGGATGGATGGATGGATGGATGGATGGATGGATGGATGGATGGATGGATGGATGGATGGATGTCAATTCATTTTGCAAATGATTGGTGGTGGTGGCGGTTGGTGGTGGTTTTATCTCTGCTTATCACTGAAGTCATTTTTAAAATCACATCCTATGATAACGCACTTACACTTCATCTAGCCTATATTGTTTGCCGAGGTCGGTGTTACTTCATTTGAGATGGATTGAGGTAAAGGGGGGGGGGGCATGAGTGAGTGAAAGTGGGATAAGTCAGGAAAGTAAGTGAAAACTCGGTGAAGATGTCGAATGTGCGTCAAACCTTGCAACACTGTCGAAATTTCAGCTGATCGAAGGGTGGCTTAACTCGGTAAGCAGTATAGATTTACGTATTTCTTTATTTACCTGACGAAGCTGACGAACAGACGTTTGGCGGCCGATAGGCCGTTGAAAGGCTGGTTTTTGATATATACGAAAATATTCTGCTATTTGCCGCTTTTTGTTTAGCGGTTTATAGAAAAGAACTAGTTGAATGACATAGATATTTATAGACTTAAGAAAGATGCAAGGGGCTTCGCAACGTATATCGATAGCACAGTGTGGTTCAATTCCCGTCCGATGTCAGCGTTTTGCGAATAACCTAGCATCTCCAATTATCTAAGTCATTCAACTAGGTTCTTGTCTATAAACCGCTAAACAAAAAAAAGCGGCAAATAGCAGAATAGCTTTGAAAGAGTTCTGGACCAGCACTTCAAGGTGCGCCTCAGTTGTTCCTGAGCCAATGTCCTTATATTGTGTTACATTATAGCCTTATTTTACAATACGTTCTCTCCTTTTATCAAGCTATACATTCTGCTTCTAATTGTCTTTTACACCTTATACAGTGTTGCGCGGTTTTTGGTTATAGTATAGCATGATTTGAGTACTATACATGTTATATTGACATGTAAGAAATGTTAGTTTAATCTACCTCATGTAATCAATCGCTATCACATTTGGCGAGATGCACGGCGCGCTCTAGATGCACAAGAATGAGTGACCATACGTAACACAGCCGAAGTAGGCTAGGAGGATAGATGACTGTGGATCACTCAAAGACGCTCTATAATTCATCCATTCATCCTGCCGGTAATCTTCATTTTTTCTCTTTTTTACTTGTGGCAATGTCCGAGATCGGAGCCGATTTCGGCGCCTGCTGTCGTAAAAACGTTGCTGATTTATGGGTTCCCGTTGAAAGTCGCGCCAGTTCTCGGCGAGTAGTCAGCCGAATGGGGTGACGGACGAGTTTCCAGGGAGTCGAATGCTAATTCTTTCACATTCAAAACGAATGTGCTCCATAAATTTTGGGTGCTGAGTTGTCACTTGACATATGAGCATTGTATAATAGTTTTAATTTGGCTTGTCTCACGGCTTCCTGGAAAGGCGTTCCTCTCGGAGGTATAGTAAGATTTGTGAAAAAATAGGCTAATTTGGCTCAAGATTAAAAAGAGTAACAAAAGGTTCGTAAAGATATTGACAGCGTTGTTTCAACAGCAACTATTGTTCTCCGCATTAGTTTGAAGTATGAAGGTACCAGCCATTCAGTGGCCTGCCGACCGACAAACGGCTGCTAAACACGTAGTAAATAAAAACAAAAACTAACCACTAATAGACTGAAGTAAAAATTTGAAATAAAGGAAAAAAGTTTTACGATTACACGATGAACAAATAGCAAAAGACGGCGAGCTGAACTGATGAAATGTATCGCTGGGAGTACGGTAACGGGCAATCGCGGCGGGACCCATGTGAGCCACCCATTACAAACATCGCAGTGTCGCTTATTATATTGTAGGATCACTACAAACCTGATGATTCTGACTTACTCTATACCAATCGAAGTTACGGTATGGCGGGAAATTTGAATTGAAATGTGTACGGATTTAGCTGGCGCACCCTAAACACTCTCCTATCGTCAGATTTCGGAGGATTGCACTCCTTCAAATCTAGGATTTCTAAGGTTCGTGGTGCACCGGTAAGAGGAGCCACTGAAATCTGCACGGTCATGCGATCGATTCTCCACCAGACTAACCGATTCTGCACTCCGTTCAGGGTTGGGTAAATTGTTACCGAATTTTTTAGGGAAGGTTGGCTCAGAAGTCATTGTATAGGCCAAATAGACATTCACTATCACGTTTACGATTCTAAATGGAACCCGAATGCCCGGCGCGATCCCACGGGAATGAACCACGCCGACCATTTTAGCCTTACCTTTATTCATTTCATCGATTAAAAAGGTTTCAGGAAGCAATAAAATTCGATTTACTTATTTGTTGTCAACAAAATGAGAAAAGTTAATGCGAAGGATTGGTAGATAGATTCAACATTTGCATAGGACCCTCGGGCGAACGATCCTGGTCCAAGCTAGCCGAGCCTTCTATCCTTTCAGAGTCGGTGGAATTGGTACCGCACTTGTTCGGAAGCTGAAGGCTAACTTAAAGAGCTGCTGGTCCTGCAGTTCGTTCTATAGCCTTGATGCGTAAAACGATTTCGAAAAGGAGACGGATGCACGGCGCGTCACTGGGATGGTGATTACTCTACTTTCGGTTTGTTTCTCACGGCTTTCTAGAAAGGCATCCCTTTTAATGGTAGGATAAGGCTTGCAAGGAAACAAGAAAATTAAAAATTTACATTGCAAAAGAAAAAAACAAATTCCGGTTTTTATTTTCATATATTACATGTATGTCGATCCCAAGTATCCGAAAAATCGAATGATTTCCGCCGCGTCCAGCGCGAACGCGTTTGATGACTGAGGCCCTTCTGTTGTACTCCGTACTAGTGGGAAGCATTTAGACAGCGATAAGGGTATGACTAAAAACTAGATGATTTTGACTTACAGTATACCAATCGGGAACTAACGAAGTTATGGTATGCCGGGAATTTTGAATTGAAATTTGTCCGGATCTAGCTGGCGCACCCTGCATATGCATTATCTTATTTTGATTAATAAGCGAAACCACGATGTTTGTTTGTCAACTCTAGGTTCCCGCAGCGATTGCCCGTTACCGTACTCCCAGCGACGTATTTCATTACTTTCTCGCATTCTTTTGCTGCATGCTTTTGTTCTTCGTTTTATTTGTTATTAAAAATATTTTATATATGTTTCCTACTATTCATTAGTTTATTTGGCGGCCTGCAGGTCGCTGAATGGCTGGTAATTTTTATATCTTGGGGTATCCCTCACCTTCTTGTTTCTTGTTCTGCCAGTGGATGGGGCAAGAGCTATTATTTGCGCCGTAGCCAGTGAAGCGCGGCCAGGAGAAGAGCCAGTTCACGGGCCGCTTCTTGTCGGCTACTTCAAGCTTTCCGCGCGAACAGCGGCCACTCGATGCCGTTTTCGAGGGTCAGTCGAAACTGCTGCATACATCTTTATATAGTGGCATAGAATGCCTAGCTACATATGCATGCTTTTCGGACACTTCATCACAACAACCGCCCTTCCGACTGCTCCAAAACTCCGCCAGCTTGTACGATTTTCACTCCATTTTCCGTTTTTCTATAGCTTCCCAACCTTACAGTGTCCTACGGTTTGATTTCCCCGGTTGTTTCCTCATCCCGTAGCTTTCTAATGAGATAAATCTGTCAAATGTAAGCTGATTCCACGCATAGAAGGGCTACGGGATGAAATAGTGATAGACATTACAAAAACCTCTCAAAAATATAGGTATGGTACCATTTTACCCAACTGTAGAGGGATGAGGAGCTTGGTTATCTAGAGGGATCGATCGCTTGACAGTACGGATGGAAGTAGCACCTTTTACCACTGAGCCTCTTCTACTTTCATCATACAGTCGACTGATCGATGACAGCCTAGGCTAACCAAGCCTTCCCTCCATCCATGGTTGGGAAAATTGATACCAGAATTATCTGGGAAGGTGAAGACACTGACTATAGCGGCTGGCCGCACAGGTTATTCTATAGGGCCGATACATATTCATCACCTCTACGAGTCTGTACGGAAGACGAGTGCATGGCGCGTTCTCCGATAACTGATCGATACCGATCACTTTGTCTTTCTATTTGCCTATCGAATTTCAGAGATTAGGCTGAGACGAGTAAGGAATGGGAAGCGTTAATGGCAATTATCTCTGTATTTTTTTCGTTTTTTCATCACAAATGATAGTGATCAGTTAATGCACAGGTTTTTAACTCTTGGGTATCTCATGGGGGCTGATGACGACCTACTACGCGTCCCAATTTCATGAATAGAGATTTCTTCAAAGAAAACTCTGGCCGCTGGTTGGTTTCATTCCATTCCTAAGGATTGGTAGTAGAATTTCAGAACGAGGACGTCAATGACATAGGGTGTGCTGAAGTGGGTATAAATTTACGAGCCAGTTACGCAGCGGTTTAATTGACATGGGAGTGCCGACACTACCGTTTCTGTCTGGATAAACACGAGTTTCATTCCATTTCTGTCGACGTCGTCGTCGTCCTCATTTACAGAAACCATATCCCGTGACAAATTGCCGAATCCAGTCCATCGAATTGGCGTCGGTGATTCCATAAAGGGTCTGTTACGGACGTTTTTCTCGCCCCGACAATGTCATAATGGAACACGAAACGGGATGACCACGGCGGTCTAGTTACTAATGTGGTCTCCGTTTATATCGGAACCCAAAATGGTTGCCAATAATTGGTACTCGAAGGAACTGAATTGGTGGCGAAAGTTGTCGTTTTTTTAGTTGTTAGTTTTTACTCTTTGAGCTGCTAACGTCAAGCTCAATTGACGATCATTTGCCATTCCTTGTTCCATGCTCTCTTGGCCAGTGATTACTAGTGATAATTTTTATCATTCAAATTGTCAGATTATCTGGGCAGGGAATCCTCGGCTGCATTTTAGGGAACAACGTGGTGGCTCCACTTGATTTCTAAAAAGTGTCTCTTGGACGGAATACCGTTCTGCTGCTCAAGTCTTCTCAAGGGCGATGGTGGCATATCGGTAAAATTCTCTATTTCCACATGCGCGCTCGGTCGATCGAATTTGGCTGAGCCTAACTATGCCGCTGTTCTCTTCCGGGTAAAGTGGTACCAGACTTGTCTGGGAAGGTGAAGACATTGACCTTGTATAGCGGCTGGCTCGCAAGTCATTGTGCAGGTCGAATATGTATTCACCATGTTTCTTCGAAAGGAAGCCGAATGCATGGCGCGTCTTCTAAGGACTGATCAGCACCTCATTTACCTTCAGATTGTTTCTCATGGCTCTCTATGAAGACATCCCCCTCTTACTCGCCGAAGGAAGTGTAAGGTTGTAAATGAGCAAAATTTTAATATTTTAGAATTTAAAAATTTATGGAAGTATCAAAAATATTTAGGGTGTACGAATAACTCACAATCAGTGGACTCTGTGACCTCAATGGTAGCTCCTAAATCATGGAATTGAACGATGAACTACACCCGAGTCCTTTCTTATTATAATTTTTTATGAATTGGTTTTTGAAAGGAAAGTTGGTGATATTCGAAAACCACGACTGCCCTTGAAGCTTGGCTTTTGAAACATTCTGGAAGGTTTTACTTTTTTAGAACCTAATTCATACAAATTACAATATGATGTAAAGCCTGCCCTCAGCTAAACTGAAATATACAGGGTGATCCACATGAAGTGTTACGCGCTTTAGAAAAGCCATTTTCGGACACTCCTTGCATTTTTGCGCCTTTCTATCCCATTATTCATATTTCCCGTTTCATTTATTGCTAATATGGCCAGCCATATTCCCGTTTCCCACTCAAACATGGTTTCACTAGAGGACCGTTCGGCAGTGGTCGCTCTGTTCAAACGCGGTCTCTCTGTCTCCTCGATCTCAAAGTCGCTGAAGCTCCATCGCGTGCAGGTTCATCGAGTCGTCAAACGCTTGGAAGAAACTGGAGAGATCACAAACCTCCCGAGAGGAAGACCACAACGATCTGTGAGGACACCAGCTCATCGAAAAGTCGTCAGGGACAAAGTCAACCGGAATCCTGCAAGGAGCATTATGAAACTGGCAAAGGAGCACAATGTAAGTTACACAACCATGCACAGGCTGATTAGAGATGATCTGAAGTTGTATCCTTACAAGTTCGCCAAGGGTCACCAACTTGCTGACGGAATGAAGGCATCAAGATTGGAGAAATGCAGAAGGATGGTGGCCCTTACGCGCGGCTCTTCACGGACGAGAAGATTTTTACTGTGGAACCGCTTCAAAGTGCACAGAACCAACGGGAACTCTTGCCAAAAGAATCTAAGCGAGCAGTGAACATTGGAAGAACTCACTTTCCACAGTCCCTCATGGTATGCGCTGGAATATCGGGCTTAGGTAAGACTAAGCTTGTTTTTATTCAGAAAAATGTTAAAATCAATGCCGAAGTGTACCGAAAGCAAATTTTGGAGGACGAGGTGTTACGTTGGGCACAAGAAAATGCTAAGAACATCAAGTGGACGTTCCAGCAGGATTGGGCGCCAGCCCACAGTGCCAAGAAAAACCTGGAGCGGTGTGAGGCCAATTTTCCGAGTTGTTGGACGAAGGAAATTTGGCCTTCAAACTCGCCTGATATGAACCCTGTGGATTTCGCCATCTGGTCGATCGTAGAGCAAAAAGCCTGCTCTTCTAGACATGGGTCACTAATTTCACTGAAATAAGCTCTGGAGAAAGCATGGAACCGGAGATGATTGCACGCATTCTCCAAAATTTCCGGAAGAGATTGGACGCTTGCATTAAAGCCAGAGGTGGCCATTTCGAATGTGATGTGTGAAGTGTTATGAAGTTTTTTTCCTTTTCCGATGAATGCACTTTTATCTTATTTGCTTCGTTTAATGATTTGTGTAACACTTCATGTGGATCACCCTGTATGTAAATGGTTCCATAAAACCGCTCGTTTTTTGTGTTTTGGATTCATTTAATTTACCATGTTTTTTTTCTTTGATTTTTTCTGTTTTTTCTTTGAATTTCCCGTGTGGTATCGGTTTTCTGAGATTGTAAATATGTGAGGAATTCGCCGTTCGACCCCGTTACCAAAGCGGGGGGTCGGGCGGCGAGGGTGTGGGTTGATGATGGTCGTTTACGTGGGGAAAGGGTACCACGTTTAACCGGGCGCCAATGACCCACTTGACGACGCTCGACGAGGTTTTTGTTGGGCCTGCCTGGCTTTGGCGCCTCCTCCAAATAGCCCTTCCTCGTGCTCTTACCCCATCCATCCCCCACTACCTACCTGAGTGTGTGTCGGCCAGTCGGCACACAAGTGTTTTCGCTGCCTAATCTACTCGTCGCCGAACGCCTTTGACGACTCCCGGACAGCGGCAACAATCGACAAACCAGCTAAGGTCATTTCTCGGTTAAGCCGTATTCTGGATATTGATGGTGGACTATTTATTTATTGTAGTATACGGTTGAGGGTCCGCATGGTACAGTGGTAAGAGGCGCTGCGCGTCACCCGCACGGTCGAGCGATCGATCCCGGCCCGGGCTAACCAAGCCTACTATCCCTCCGGGGTCGGATAAATTGGTACCAGACTTGTTCGGGAAGGTAAAGGCACTGACTTGATGCAGCGGCTGCCCCCCCCCCAAGTCACTGTGCAGACCAAACACGCATTCACCATGCCTCTACGATTCTGAATGCATGGCGCGTCCTTAGGCTGTCAGTTAAGTAACTCGTTTCTTCCTTCTGGCTAGGTATGACGCTGCTACCGCTTCTGTTTCATAATTCATCCGGACATTTCGGGTAAGTAAATGTTATCTGTGATTAGACATACCTATAAGATGTCAACAAAGGGAATAACGAGATCGAGAGTTAGGTATATCGGCTTTCATAAACGAACTAAAACTATGCAGAATAAAAGGCAATAGTTTCAAAAATTGCATCAATTCACTGATCACCTATCAATTTCTATTTCCAAACTAGTTTTTATTTTTCTATTATTATTGTACGATTAAAAACTAAACGTCTTGGTGAACCATTCCGGCGCTCGGTTAGCATGTCCTCTCTCAGTCGCCTGGAAAAAAAGATCTATACATATTTTTTGTCGTCTTAATATCAGTGTAGCTTAATTGTTCATTATTTATTGGACTCGCATGGATGTGGAATTGAACCAATATAGTTTTTGAGAATTTGAGAATTCATAGAAAATTGTTTCATTTGTTAAACAATCCATATTGCACTTGTATATGTGAAGTACGTAAAGTTTGTAAATATAAATATAAATAAATATGAACAACTTTCATTCAAACAAGATGTGGCGAGAATAGTTTTGACGGTGACGGTTTCGGAGATTTATGCTAAACTCTGGATCGATTTTCACTCACTTCCTTTGTAGACGCATTTTGTCTTTTCCTTTTTTTGTTTCTCTATCTCATCTTCGTGTCATTCTCTTCGGTGTTCTTTCCGTCGTTTCAATCACACGAGTTTTTTGCAGCGTTGACTCGTCAAAACCAGCAGTGCTTTGACTGGCCTTGAACGAATCTCCATCGCTTTTCGTTTGTTCGAATTCACTGCTGGCAGTGCTGTTTTTTTTCGTTTTTTATTCCGAAAATTTCTTTTCTCATCGCGTATCTAAAATTTGATTCTTGTTAGAAAGAGAGCGAGGGATTTCGCACTTAGAAATTCCTTCCCAACGGGCGGCAAAAATAAATTAATTCTCTACTTTCGTGGCCTTAGGACCAGGAACTTCGAGGGTGAGCCCAGTAGATGTTCGATGAAATTGCCTAGAGGCATCTGTCCAAGATTTATGTTCAAGTAGCACCGCGTGAGAAGCAATTACTCATAACTCCAAATACTCGACTTTAGGCACTATCATTTCTACGGGTGAAAGACCAATTTTCACGACCGCCGCCACCCCGTTCCCGAACATTTCTACCATAATGGAGCATTTTTACCGAACATTTTTACCCTGGAAGCGGTGCTCCATTAGATTTCATAGGAAAAGCAGCTTTTCCCTCGTGCGATTCTGGGCTAAACGATTTTATGGCGCCTTTTTTCCGCGTTCGCATAAATCCAACCAACCTGAATGGGATGGATTCGTTGAGGAGAATGTTGCCTTTGGGGCCAAGATTGCCCAGAAAAGTTTCTATACAAAGGTTTCCATGGGTAAATATGTAGATACCGTAGCAGTGAATCAGAGGTATATGTAGTTATCTAACAGATATATCGATAAGGTCATTATTCGTTTCTATTCTAGTTTAGCTAGTATGACTTGTATCTAATATATTATAAAAGGTAAAAGGTAAAGGTACCGGCGTTAATCAGTCCCCTGAGGACGCGCCGCCGCATTCGTGTTCCATTCAAATCGTAGAGGCATAGTGAATGCGTATTTGGCCTGTACAATGACCTGCGGGGGCCAGCCGCTATACCAGGTCAGTGTCTTCATCTTCCCATACAAGTATGGTACCAATTTACCCGACACCGGAGGGATGGAAGGCTTTTTAGCCCGGGCCGCGATCGATCGCTCGACCGTGCGGGTGTCAGCAGCGCCTCTTACCACTGTACCACGCGGGCCTCTAATATATTATAATGAATATCAATAGTTCAGTTAGTATAACTAATAATCGTTTAGACATAAAGATCCGTTTTTCCGTATAATTCGAAGAAGAGTGAAGCCCATTTGTTTATTTATTTATTTATCTACTTACTTATTTATTTATTTTCTTATTTACTTGTTGACTGGTTGATTTATTTGTTTATTCGTTTGTTGTACCACATAATGGCGCACTAATTATAACAGCAAATATTACAAAACAAATAGACCATGTCATAATCCAAAAAAGTAGTCTGTGGAGCGGAATCTCCATTTTCCTATCTTTTTCTAATTCAGAGCCCTTTATTGTTAAATATATTATAATATTAATTAGTGACCACGGTAGACTTACCCAACAAAGGTCGCTTGCTGTCCTGCAGTAACTAAGCGGACTATTTGCCGAACACTTCCAAGTTTTTTTCCAAATTCATGTTCATTTGGATTTTTTTTTTTTTTTCTGAGTTTTCGAATTTATACTTGTATATTTTTATTCTCCTCCCTTGCATTCTAACCTCGTCGGAGTTGATCATCTTGGAATTTCATCGACATAATTGGGTAATGTGCGCAGCTGTCGGCCTCGACGATCATTTACATAACGCTGGCTCGTTAGCGATGACGGCTAGCTGGCTCATCATCTCAAATTTCCTTCTTTTGTCTTCTTTTTCGTTTCGCATTTTTCTTTTTTTCCTGCAATCTCAATTTAACGTTTTTATAATCACTACAATTCCGTGAGATGGAGAGAGAGATGAACTGTTGCGGTCTTCAAACTTGAAACTTTTTCATTTAATCTGTAATGTAATAGGATTTTGCTTGAGGTCCCAACCTACCCGGAAATACCAAGAGTTTCATTTCATAATCAAGGTGTAATCAAATCAAGAAAGAACATAAGTAGAATAGAAGCGAATAATGAAAAAAATTCAAAAACACAATCAGTGGAGTATCTATTTGTGGCTTGGTATTTTTTCTTTTTTTCATTTTTTTTGTGTTCTTTCCTCCTTCCGAATTTTCAGTGGAGCTTTTAGGGAGACGGGTCTTCTTGCAAAACCGCTTCCTACCTAGATTTCAAACAACTACATATAATAGCTTCAGGTATCTATCAATCCAATTTTCACCCAATCAGCAAAATTTTCGGTGAATTTCCTTCCTAAAGATTCAGTGGTCGTTTTCCTGTTTGTGGGTTACTGGTTAAAATTGGGACCTATGCTGGATTCGAATCAGCATCTCCTTCCTACAGAAGGTCTTCAATGCCCTACAAAGATCACGCCGTCGTTGCCTCTTCATCTTTCTCCCCTCCTTCCTTCTTTGATTGTTTCTCTCCCATCTCCCATCAGGAAAGAAGCTGAAACCTCTACGGAATGCCGCTGAACCTCATTCGATTAATAACTGATCTTCAATTAGGACCAATTAATTAAAGTTCTAAAAGGTGTTCTGGAGTCGAAGTTTGCATAATTGGACATCTATTGGATAAAAAGCGGGAGCGGTGGGCCATTTTACGTGGAATGATCGCAGAAATTGCCTTGTTCGCCTTGAAATCGGCGACGACGAACTCGTCCAGCCAACTGCCTCGATCAGGCGTTTCGATGGGAAAAGTTCGAGTACGCGCCATGCACTCGTCTTCCTTTCAGAATCGCAGAGGCATTGTGAATACCCGTTTTGCCTATGCAGTGTCTCGCCGGTGCCAGCCGCTGTACCAAGCCACTGTCTTAACCTTTCCAGACACGTCTGGTACCAATTTACCTGGAGGGATGAAAGTCTTGGTTGGCTCGGGCCAGGATCGATCGCTCGACGGCATTTTTTGAAAACGAGTCGCTTACCACTGCACCACCCTTGAATTACGCAACCATTTTTTGAGCATCTTCGGACTAACGGACTAGGATTAGAGATTTTTTCGTGTTTCTTCGGTCGATAATTCCTATATTTTGTCGTATTGCTTCGCAGACCTACAATTTTCCCATAATCGCTGTCACAAAAACCTGTTTGTCGTGCCTACCGCTGCTTTTCTGTCACAATCCCTTGTAGTTACATACTTCTATCCGGTGCCGACAGCTCGTCTTTAATGTCGCTGCCTCAGCTATGACTTATAGACAACCATATTCTTATGACATTACGGTAGCATCTTGTTCGGCCTGCTTTGGCTATATTTATGTATCTTTTATCCGCTAAAATATTCCTTTAGTGTTCCTTTTCCTTAAATACTTCGAATTTTAACTTTTTTAATTTTGAGCCTAAATTTAATAATTAGAATTATATTAATAAAAATTGAAAATTCATTTATTTATTTATTTATTTCAAAGCACGAAATATTTGCGCAGGACATAACAGCACGCGAAAACAATTAATTAATATTCCTTAAATATTTCTTTAATCCAGATTTCCTGGACTAGGAGGTGGGTTTATACTAAGCAGCAAGTTAGCGGGGGTATGCCCAACAATTTCCGGTAAAAATAACCCTTTGCCTCGTTATACCAGAGATCAAAAATTTATCTGAGACACGTTTTTTGTCGCTAAAACCCCGATTGCTCTTTCTTTTGAGTTCTTCTCCTTTTCTTATAGGATTCCCGGTGTCTCTGTTATTCTTTCTCTTTCCTGTGGTTGCATGTGAACTAACCGAGGGGGGGGGGAAAAGGGTGAAAACCGGATGGAAATGATCATCGTGACGGATGATTTACGGTATCCAAACGACACGTTGCGGATCGTGGGAACTCCGACTGACCGCACGCGATCCGCAATGTCTTCTTTATCCTTTCCGTCAACCATTCTTTAATTTTTTCTGATTATTTGAAGACGACGGGAGCGCGTGGTGCAGTGGTGAAAGGGGCTATTGGCACCCGTGTGGTCGAGCGATCGATCCCCACTTCGGCTAACCAAGCCTACGAACCATTCGGGGTCGGGCAAAATTGGTATCAGTCTTGTCCGGGAAGGTAAAGACACTGACTTGGTGTAGCGGCTGGCCTGCGCAAGTCATTGTATAGGCAAAATACGCCTTCACTGTGCATCTACGATTCTGAATGGAACACGAATGCGTGGCGCGTCCTTAGAAGACTGCTTTACACAGGTACCTTCACCTTCACCTTTGATCTTTAATTGATTCTTTTTTGCTTCCTATTTAGTTATTGGTAGCTCACTTTCTGTAGAAAAATAGAAATAAATAGAAAAATTAATCGAAGTTTCCTCATTGAGCGCTATGTTCCTCCTACACCCCTGTCTCGGTCAATCCTTGAGCTCTAGCGCTGAGCGCTCTCCTAGTGGGATAATTAGTTTTTCTGTGGCTGCTCGCCGTGCTTTTGGTGACGATAATGAGCTGATGGTCCAAGTTCTCGCTGAGCTTCTCTCACTAATCCCTTCCGAATCGCCGTCTGATGACGGGCGTGACCGAGGTGGCCCGGGTTGCCGATGGCACCCTGGGCCAACGGCGGGGCCCACGGACCAGTCGCCCGTACGCTGTGGTCCCTAATAACTGCAGCTAAGCACACACAACACCATTCCTCTGATTTGCATACTCTCAAGGGACTTAATTTGAGATCGAAAACTGCAACTGGCCTGACGGACCAGCGGCGGCGTATGAATTGCGATGATGAATTGAGTGGCAATGGGTTCGAAGTGCTCGTCGCGGTAGTAGTCGTAGGATGGGAATCTGCTCCTGTTCTGAAAATTATTGTAATAATTAAAATTTAAATAGTACAGTGTGAGGAGGGTGAGTTCTATCCTGTTTCACTTTTTCGCACTTGACAGTATGAAAGAATCAGCAGAAGTTCTACCTAGGGACGGATAGCATTCCCTTAGGTTCGTCAGAAGGGCTAAGAGTATACCTTACCTTGTGAATTTTCTTTTTTTGAAGAAAACTATTAAAGGAAAAGAATTGCTGCATAGTTTTTGTAGCAAAATTTTGAGAACATAATGGAATTAATGAGTTGGACAACAGCGATCAAGTAGAGCATTAGTTTTTTAAGAAATAAGTTCATGTGAAGTGAATTAACGACCAGGGCCCACATTCATCATTGGCAAACCCCGATAAACCTCGAGATACAACTAGTGAACGGCGCGCACCTTTCTCTACTTATCCTAAATTTCCTATGTTAAACGCAATCTCTCATCGACTCTGCCGTCGGGCTCTGGCTGCGCGGCGGTTTCGGAGACCGCTGGTTCGTTCATGAATGTGGGCCCAGGTGGCTTAGCGACACGTTTTCAATAAGCCTAGCATCATCACGTCGCGTGGTGCAGTGGTAAATGGAGCTGCTGACACCCACACGGTCAAGCGAGCGACCCACGCTAACCTAGTTTTTCGTACCTTCGAGGTCGGATAAATTGATACCAGACTTCTCTAGGAAGTTAAGGACATTAACTCTAGCAGCGATTAGTCCCGCAAGTCGTTGTAAGCGAAATACGTATTCCTCCAGGATTCATAATGGAACAATTTATAGTGGAAGGCAAATGCATGGCGCGTTCTTAGCTGACTGATCGACGCCGATTAGTTCATTACATTTTCAATCCAGCGTTATTAAAACAATAACCCTTCACCTTCACCAAGGTTCTACCAGCTGAATCAAATTAAATAAATAATTATTAAATCAAGCCCTGCAGACCATTGCTTGGGACAGTTTCTATTCCTCGGATTCCTTCGGCCGCATATTAATCACCCACTGGGATTTAAGGGGTGCGGTAGGCCCTTTAATTTGGCCCGAATGGCGGCAGCTCCCGTTGCGGGGTCAAGAGGGCTTAGAACCGCCAACGACATGTTGCTCGAGCGTAACGAGTGCAAATGCTGAGATTTGCTCGTTAGTTGTCTCAAAAGCAGGAGAGGGTGCCATAGACTGCGAATTTAAGCAACTACGATGGTTACTATGAATTTCTATTCTTTGTGCACGGTAAATCAGACTCTAGATCATCTTATTCTGATTGCAACCATATATTCTATAGTCAAAATAGTAAAGTTTGAAATGAGTTATGACCAAGCGACAGAGGGGCGGGTTAATCTGTCGCCGACAGCTTTTTGGCGGAGCAAAACTGTGAAATATTGAAGCTATTCTGCTATTTGCTGCTTTTTGTTTAGCGATTTATAGACGAGAACTAGTTGAATGACTAATATACCATTTTTTCAAAATGGACAATTTTCAAACCAAAATATACGTCGTTCAAACCAAAATGGACGTTTTCAAACCAAATTGAACGTTTTTGCAAATCAGAATAGACGTTTTTCAGATCAAAAAGGTCGTTGTCCTGCAGGCCCTGGTTTGAAGAACGTCCATTTTGATTGGAAAACGTCCATTTTGGTGTGAAAAGTGTCCATTTTAAAATGAAAATGGTATATATTTGGAGATGCTAGGTTATTCGCAAAACGCTGACATCGGACGGGAGTATTGAGTTTGTTATTCCAGTCCCTCATTTTTCATGTTTCTAACTTTAAAAAAGTCGAAATCAGTGACGTCCTTGAATTTCAATCACGGAGAAGGCTCCCTTAAGTGTTTTTTCTTTTTTCTTTCTTCTTCGACTCTCTTAAGTTTAGCGATTCAATTTCGTTTATGCAGTCCGGTTTCTTGGCTACAATGAAAATCGGAAAAGCGAAGTATAACGTGTTTTCAGAAGCGTTTCTTCTAAAACAATTATAATGAGCTCAAAATACCTACCATTTCTGAATTTACCCATCCCTTTCGTGACTAAAAGCCACTCAATCTAGACTTTGATGCAGAGAATTTCTCTATTTCTATCCCTTTCCTTATAATTTCCTATTGCCATTCATTGTTAACTTTCTTTCCGTTGTATCAGCGACTGGAGATTTGAATAAATACAAATATGCATAGAAAGTCTCGCGATCCAGCTGGGTACACAAATTAATTGTTGTTCTTCTTATGGGGCCGAACCATTGGGTAAGAACTGGGCCAGCCAGCTGGCTTCCGACTTCTGGGTGGGTGGGGGCGGTGCCACCGATGAGATCGGGGGCCATTAGGGCCTCTCGACAATTCGGGGGTGCCATCTTCGGCTTCAAAACGCAATTCACCAGAGCAGCTTCGCCACTACTAACAAGCGCTACTCGTCAAATCATCACTATACACATATGGAGATCGCCAGCTGTTTGTATACTATACTTTGTGAACATTTTACTGAGTGGAAACTGCTGGTCAAGTGGCTAGTGGCGCGGCTTTCACACACTCGATCGCCGTTCGATCCTCTTACCGGCTCACCCAGGCCTCTCACCTTCAGAATTCCGATGGGAAGGTTGAGCTTATGATTCGTGCTCCATCTCACCCCTTTAGAATTGTCAATAGCACTCTAGTGCACGGCGCCTTCTGAGAAAAATCATTATTTTCTTCTTGTTCAATTCTCCACATGTGGTCTCCACATGTAATAAACGTTAAATACTATTACGATATTTTTTATTCGAAATTTATTTGTTGTCAAATTTTTCTTTTACAAACCATGACTGTGCCGGCTGTCTTCCTATGTTTCGCTTCGAAAAACCGATTAGTTTTTCCATCTTTTTGATTTTTCGATTCAAAGCAGTGGAATTTCGCTCCTTCACTCCTTGAGGACCTCGTTTTCTTTTGTCTTTTCTCACGTTCTCCATGTTCTTCCCAGCGTCGATTCCTCCGCCCCCATTCTGTCCTCCTCCGTGAGAGGCTGCTTTCCGTAAACGATTGCAAGAATGCGGTTATGAGTGCAGGTTTGCGATCAGCATCGAGGTCAACTATTCAGCCCAAGCTGACTCCTTTGACCCTGATTTCGGCTAATTTAGCGGAAGGTGCATAGCATCTTCTTAATTGCTCCCACCGCTGTAAAGATATTGTTGTGACCAACTGACACAAATCGTCGGACGAGTCGTCTCCATTGTGGACGACTTCCTTGAGTACTTTGTCAAATAGTATGCAAATTAACTCAATTTCTTACGGGTTGGCTAAATTGGCATAACAGTGGAATGCACTACTCGGACGTTTGTTCGATTGAATCTCGGCCAAGCTATCCGAGCCCTACATCCCTACTGGATCGGGTAAATTGCTACCAAACTTGTTTGGGAAGGTAAATGATTTGGTATAGCTGCTGACACCCACAAGTCATTGTATAGGCCAAATACGTGTTCATTATGCCTCTACGATTCCGAATGGAACACGACTGCATGGCGCGTCCTTGGGGAACTGGTCAACGCCGATGCGCTTCCCTTTGGTCTTTATCTTTGATTGATTCTTTTTTCTATTTCTTTTTTTTTTATTTTAAATTTAATGTCTATTTTCTTCTTTTGTTATTTAGCTATTGATGGCTCATTGTCTCTACAAAAATAGAAATAAATAGAAAAAGTAATCCAAGTTTCCTCATTGACCTCACTGTTCCTACGTTTCCCTTGTCTTCGTCTATCCTTGAGCTCCGGGATCGGGTAAATTGGTACCACTTTTCTGCGCGGTAAAGACACAGACTTGGAATAGTGGTTGGACCCCGCAAGTCATTGCACAGGCCAAATACGCATTCACCACGCCTCTACGATCCTGAATCAAACACGAAAGCATGGCGCGTCCTTAGGGGATTGATCAACGCCGGCACTTTTACCTTTACCCTTACCTTTACTTCGACTTGACGGTGCCGATGCGTGAGATCTCCAAGAAGCGCCGAACACCGACAGTCGCTGATCATAATTACGGTCGTGGTGCGTGGCGCGACCTTCCCGACGTGTCTCAGTGAAGGGTGCCGAGCCGGTCGGCCTTGACAAGTCCACGCCCTGGCTGCGATGAGTTATTCAAGACACATACCGGTAAACACCTTAAACTCCGCGCTCCAGACCATTAGGTTTACCGCGAGTTGTCCCACATACAAACCGATTGCTCTTAATTTTTCTGTGGCTGAGAGACCCCGTTTCCTTGTGAATCACTCCCAATCTTATCACCATGTATCCTTCTTTTATCCTCGATTTGTGGTCTTGTTTCCTTTTTTGTTTTTTTTCTTTTGAAGTTTACTACGAGCGCATTTTTTGCAGAGTATTCAAAAGGTTGTCCATGAAGCCAGTGGACTGGAGAATTACCTGAAATATCTGCGAATTGCTTATATTTATTTTTATTTATTTATTTTATTTATTTATTTATTTATTTATTTCTTTATTTATTCATTTACTTACTTACTTATTTATTTTTTTATAATTTGCAGTTACAAAGGGATACAAAAAGTATGTACATTCAGAACAAGCAAATTAATTCCATTAACCATGCTAAAATGGGATGAAATAAAAAACTCACTGTCGCCTATTGAATATTTGGTATTTAAAGTCTTTCACAGTCATGATAGGCATCAAAGCCATTTTGTTGCATCACTCTCTACTCCTTCATCCGTAATTCTGATCTTTCTCTTCTATTTTTACTTTGAATTTTTGATGCTATTTATTATCGAAGGCAGCGTGTGCGCTGCTATCAGTGTATTACAATACATACTTCTATCCATCGCCTGTCTACTTTTTTTGATTTTATTCCTGAAAAATATTTGTATCGATGAGTACCCAGAGGAACTCTGAAGAAGGCTATGCGGTACAGAGCCTGTGTAATGTTGAAAATGGAGAAAAGAGCATGTAATCTTGCTTGATGTGCTTCCTACTTTTCTTTGAATTCTTTTCTTCTAAATGCTGTTTCCGACTGCTCTGGTAAACTTTGGGAGAGAAAATAATAAGAAAAATTATGAAACGAAAGATGAAATAGTTGAATAGATATAGTTTTTTCGTTATTTTTGCAAGGCATCGGGTACAGTACCCCGATTGCGCACTTACCGTAACCCGGTGGCATTTGCGGCGAGCGCGTCGCGGTTGCGTCGCGGCTTGTTGTGCGGCCTGCAGTAATCCACCAATAGCGCGGAAGCGCTTTGTGTCGTACGGTATACCATGCCGACATTCCCATTATTGCTCCAACCGTTGTTTCTTGCGACAAAACCCTTCGTAACGTTTTAATTTTGTATTTTATTCATTTCTTTTCTTTTTTGTACTATTTTATTATTGGTATTTTAATCATTTGCTGATTGATCTGGTTCTCGTTGGATACTTTCTAATCACAGGACTTTGTTTTTTTTCATCCCACTTCCATTTTAATAGTGGTGGAACACTCTGTGTGTACTTATAAATTCATAATTGAATTTATTTTGGATTAGAAAAATCATAAGCCTTTTCGCGGCCATTGTTATTCAGCTCACTCTTCGGGTTCATCCGTCTAAACAGCATCTGATAGTCAGCGAGGTCTAGTTGTTGAGGTCCATTGGGAGCGGAAGATGCGAGCTTGATGAAAGTTTGGCGATTTGTCTACTTTTGCGTTATAATCTGATAGCTAAAATTACAGATTTTTCTAAATTCGATGGTAGAATCAGGGTTTAAAGACTCGAATACCTTCACCATATACCCACCTAAATTATAATAGAACTTGAAGACTTGTTCTGACTTTTCTAAGAGTGTCAGAGCGATAGCCCAAAAAGCAGCAAGCCTTCACACCTAAAGCAGAGCCGTCCAAAAGCGCTTTGATGGGCTATTGGCGCGAAAAAACTGTTCCTTCCTTGAGTGGCTAGAGTTCGACTCCACTTTAGGTATCCGGTTCCTCACTAGGTACCTTACCAGACTCGTGCCCCATCAATATTCTCAATACTTCTCTATTGGAGATGAATGTTATTTTTTCTACTTGTTTCCTTATTTTCTACATTCTATGTTGTGAGTCTAGTAGAAAGCCGAACAAGCTTTTCACTTGTTTGTTTACTACTTCAATCTTCAGTGAAATAACTGACATGCAATAGAAGAGAAACAAATACTCTTATTTAGCGCCGGATTTAGATGGGTCTGAGTAAATAATTTATAAGGTTTTCCCAATTCACGAACGAACAACAATGCTAACATATGGCTTGGCGGACGATCACGTAATTGTCGCCAACCGAGCCTGCAGCCTTCTCATGCATTTTAATCGGTCGCATCACGTCGCATAATTCTTCTTCGTACCTCTTCGGAAAAACCCACCCATATACCCGGCGAAAGCTGGTAAACGTTTCCAGATACCCTACTGGTCCGGCTGTTTCTTTTCAAGCAATTCCTATGGGAAATTTCTGGATTTTCTGTACTTTCCTATGCTTCACCTTTATAAAAACTAATTTATCTTCACTTGAGCTCGCAGTCGCTCGAAAGCCAATTTCTTACGCTAGCATTCTTCACTGTCTGTTTTACCTGCTTATTTAAGGGCCGCGTGGTGCAGTGGTGAGAGGTGCTACTGACACCCGCACGGTCGAGCGATTTATCCCGGCTCGGGCTTACCAAGTCTTCCATTCCTCCCGGCTTGGGTAAATTGGTACCAGACTTGTCTGGGAAGGTGAAGACACTGACCTGTGACCTGCCCCAGCAAGTCATTGCAAAGGTCAAATACGCCTTCACTGAGCCTCTACGATTTGAATGGAACGCGAATGCGTGGCGCACCCTTAGGGGACTAATTAACGCCGACACCTTTACCTTTACCTTTGTCCACTTATTTATTTGCTTATCTATTACACCGCATAGGGAAGAAAAGACACCAGTTGAAGATGCAGAGATTACTATTCAAGTAAATCAGGTCATAATTTGAAAAGATTTTAGACAAAGGAGTTGTGTAAAACAATAAAAATTGGAGAGGAAACTAAGACCAGGTAGATTAGTCACCAATCGTTGTTATATTTATGTATTTTTCAAATACATATACAGCTTTGTTCTGATTATTATTGCTAGATATTTCTACTTTAGAGGACTACATATATGTAGATCATCGCTGCCCCGCCCCATAAGTCATTTTTCATGCGAAACACGCATTTAGTATGTTTCTACGGTTTCGAATTGAAGACGGATGCACGGGCGCAGTTCTCAACGGACCAGAATACTTCATTTTTCTCGTGAAGACGATTCATCTTTGTTGTTTCTATTCGTCCAGCGCAATAGGCTTCTGAAGTGCTAGAAAAATTGCGGCGAAAAACTCCGCCCGTTTCCGTCTATATCTGCGCGCTTAGTCCAATTCTTACTCTTTTTCCTATTTGTTTTTTTTCGAGTGAATAAATTTTCGAGCACCTCCATAATTGACCATTTCTATGTAGTTGATTTAGTGAGTTGTTTTTGTTGCTTTTGTTTCTTTTGTTTTTTATTTCTTTCTGTTTACCTTTTCGTTCGTTTTCTATTTAAGATTTCTTTGCTTCTGTTAAAAATTTCTAGGGGTGAAAGACGGGATACCCGCTTTTGCTTGAAAAATTACATCACATCTTGTCCTTTTTTCGGCTTGAAAGTCGAAAAAACTCAATCGGCTCACCATTTTTCTTTTCCTCCATTTTCCAGTTTTTGTTTCTATTCTTTCGCTCAAAAATTTTATCCGCGTCAAGCAATTGTTTTTAACTCGTTTTAGTTATCATTTGTCGCTTCGTTCTATGCATCTATTTTTCTGAATTTCTCGTAAAAATTCAATCATATCTGGTTAGGTTTCTGATTTCAGGCCACTCAGCGATGCCCACGCTTCGCTGCTCCTAGTTTCTAGTCGAGGATGCTGCTGCTTCTCTATGTCTTTCTTACCTTACCCTGTTCTGCGGTCGTCAGTATCACCTTCGTCGTTCCTGAATCGGTTCCAGTTGGCCATGTCGTGGGTTACGTCTCTGGCCGACCTACCCTGGCCACTCAGCCGAAGTACTTCGTGGTGTTTCCCGACGCGCTTTCCGAGCAGGTTTGTTCCTATTCTCAGCTTCTATTCGATGAAATCTGATCGCTAAGAATCCGAAAGGTCTCATGACCTTTCGCGTAACTCTATTCGGGCCGTCTGCGCTATAGTTTTTCTGTACGACGGTCTAGGACGCCTCTGAAAAACCGCCGAACCGTTCGAAGAATTTCACTAACCTTGGAGGTTACTTACGCTCGATTCGTTCTATTCTGAGCCGCCGGTCGGCCGGCTCCGTTCCTAACGGTCGCCACGGCCCTTCACCTCCTCCTCCTCCTCCAGGTGACCTTGTAGTTGGACGACGGCTGCCTCTTGGACAATTATGAGCGGGTGGCCAGACGAAGACGCGCCTCGTCGTCGTACTCTGCCGTAAAGATACTTCAGCGCAACGATAAACCACGACAACAATAACGCTAAATCCGACCGGGTTTGTACCAATAGATCCCGCCGACGAGAATGGACCTGTTCCGAGGTCTTCCGAGGTCGGGTATGGGGCGCTTAGATGATAAATTCACTTGGAACTCTCCAATTGAGACATTCAAATTACCATCCAAAAAAACGCCTATTCAGGGAAGCCCTATCTTCGGGAATCCATAAACACCTTTTAGATCAAAGCAGAATGTCACAAAGAAAGTGGGAAAGAGTGAAAAGATCAGTGTCTGAAAAGTATAAAAAGTGCGAAGTTCAATCAACCAAGACATGCCTGAATTCACTAGCACTTTTTCAATTTTTTTCGGAATTGCTTGGAAATTTCATAAACTATTTGGGCGAATTCTCGTTGAGGCAGTGGTCACGTTGGCAGACCGTCCAGGTTTTCATGAATTCCAGAAAAGGGCTGACGGTCCAAAGGAAAGTGAGCCCCCTCGGAGTGGTAAAAAGAAAGGAGGATAGGAGAGGAATTCCTTGAATATGAATTTCAACATGAATGTGTTTACGATTTTTCTCTCTATAAATCCAAGAAGGAAACAGCCTAGGCAAATTCTTGCTTTTATTTGTTCTAGTAGGGATTGATTATTTATGTAATTTTTAAACATTTCTGCTAACTAGCCGATTCATTATTTCATCTACTATCATTATCTAATGCTACAAGTCATTTTAGCACTCATTTTACCCTCTTAGTCGCTGGCCTCCTGGAAAAATTTACTCGAAAATCTGAGGAGAGATCGGAGGATAAAGGAGAATTTTATTTAAAATTCTGAAAATTAAAGTTTAATTAAAGAACAGTCTACTGGTTTCGTTCGGAGTTCACATCCTGCCTCCTGGTAACAGTAGTAATGCTTTTAAAATGAATGTTCCGGTATTTATTTGTTCCAACGTAGCATTCATAGCATAAAATAATCAGGGAAATAAGTGAAAGGGGCGATTTTATTGACTTCATCAGTAGTATAGGTACATCCATAGAGAATGATCAGGTGATTAATGACGTTAGTGACAGTTGTCCGTGTCCGGTCGCCGGTCAGCCGTCGTTTATCACTCAGAATACATTAGCGACGGTGTGACGGAAAGGGAACCTTTCGCACTCGGGGGCGATCACCGGTCGCAAATAACAGATGTCATCTGGCACTCTTCTAACATGCAACGTCGCTAATTGACCTGACCGTTTACCAAGCGGCTATGGAGCCAAGGGAAAATGCCCAAGGGAGTCGTCATTAGGTAATTATTTTTTAAGGAATAAATTTTTTTGAAGAGGAGAGCTTTTTATTTCGTTTTTTATTATTTATTATCACTTTTTATTTTACTTGTTATGTGTGTTCTGTTTTCACCTATTCTTTGGAATGGAAAAAAAGATGAGAAATAAAATTCGAGAGGAAAGATTGACCTCCTCCTCTGATAGCTACCCAGAGTGGCGAAGTAGAAAAAGCTAATGTTCGGCTCTATTTCTCTCCATAAAAAAGCTGCCGAACTTCAAAAGCGCCCCAACTTGACGTCATTTGAAGCTGCTTCGGCTACAAAAAAGTGGCTGAAAAAATGCCTGCGGCTATTTTGAGGCTGACGAGTAAAGTACTGGCAAATTAACGATACACTGAAGGGTGGCGAGGTGAACATCGCCGACTCTGATTCGATTTACGCTCTCCGGCCATCGCCTCGTCGTCGGCCGAAGCCTGAAGCCTCAGGCGATAACGAGCAGAGGGGGGGAGGTTCTCTGAAGGACCACAAGGTCCCTAAATATTTGGAATGAATTGTGGTTATTCATTGGCAAACTTTACTATGAGATGAGCTGACATCTATCTACCTATTTATTTATTTTCTATACCACACAGATGTGTGCTAGCCATCACACTAAGTGGTTAAATAAACGAAACAGCGATAAACCTGATGCATCCTATCAGAATCTTATCAGAAATCCTTATCAGAATGATGAACTTGTTTTGAAGTACAGCAGTGGTCGGCCAATATCCACTCCTGACCTATGAACACAATCGATTATTAGGTCCGATAAATGTCCGATGGCCCATGACGGGTGGTGTCGAGTTAATCTAGCTATTTTCCGTTTTTATTCCTGTTCTGGTTGTTTTCTTTGTTTTGCATTTATTTAACTGTATACTCTTAAAATCAGTAGTACATTTCGGTGAAATTCCTGTATATCGATTGACTGAACTTTATTTTTCCTCATTTCCCCACCTGAATTCAGTTCTTTAAATTTTTTAAACTTTTAATTTTTGCATGTTTTGTAGGTGATCAAGGTCGACGAAAAATCTGGGGAAATCGCTCTCATCGCTCCGCTGGACTACGAAAAGCGACAAAAGTTTGAGATATTGGCCGTGCCGATCGAAGGAGGCGATGGAATTCAGGTGAGGTGGTACTTTGTCTTCATTCCTTTGAAAAAGAAGCGCACGAAAGATATTTTAAGAGAAAAAGGGTGCAGTTTCCTTTGGTTTCTCAATTGTACTTATGAATTCTGTCAATTTTAATCTTATAGTTAGTTTTATTTTTTCTTGTTGTTTTTCTTGCGGTTGGTATTGGTTGAACTCGATTTGGGGTTTTTTTTCCATTAGTGTATTCTCAGGTGGGTCTACGCCCGCGTCTTAGATAAATAAATATTTTGTATACATATCAGCCTTCTTTAGCGAAATGTACCTCGAAATAAACGAAAGGTGCCAGGAAACGTGATTTCAAGCGGAGGAGCTATATTTTTTCAATTCATTTTTTCTTTTGAGTTCTGCAAGCGTTCTATTTCGAGGAGGTAGGCGACGATTTCATATATACATAACTAACTTAACTAGAACAATATACTTAACTAAAACTATAACTCAACCATAACTATGCATATGCATGTACTATAGTGACTTTGACCTGGCAGAATTTTGAGAGAAATCGAGAGAAGAAAATCGAAAAATCGATTCTGTGAATCTTTCAGGTCACCATCGAAGTCGAAGACGTCAACGACCACGCGCCCACGTTTTCCGATACCAGAATTAAGGTCTCGGTTGTCTCGCCTTGGACTTTTATTTGATTTTCTCAGTTCTATTTGATATTGTCTTTCCTATTTTGCACACTAATGTGTTTTGTAGATTCCATTTTGCATTTTACAGCTGGAAATTTCCGAATTCGCTCGAATCGGAGCCGCCTACCCGCTGCCACGAGCTGAGGATGCCGATGGGGCTAATTTTACCGTACAGAAATATCGAATTGCTCAGGGCAACGTCAACAACGTGTTCAAGGTGTGTTCTTATGGAAAATCAATATCTAATCAATATCACGCGGCTAAAAATTATGAATAAATGAATATATAAATATTGTCGACGTCTAAAGGGCCGTTCATACTCTGCAGCAAGCAGCAGCGCAGGCGAGCGGCAGTAATTGCAGCGCGGCGTACAGCGTCCCTGCGAGACTCATTCCATCCCTCATAAGTGTTGCGTATGTACTAGTGATTCTCAAAAATCTCATCTGTCGCTTGCTGCTGTGCCACGTCCTCTGCGTCTCTGGACCTAAACTAAACCAATCCATTGTTGCCTCGTTGTCTACTAAGGAGTGAGTTAGAATAAGTGTCACAAACGCGCGTGAACGTGCAGCGTAAGAAATACTGATAACTGATAAAACGCAGAATTGTTGATGCAATGCTTTGCTTTCGTCACGCTTTTACCGCTCAACGAAGTGTAAACTCAAAAATGATAAATTATTGAATACTTTATCTACTTTATATAGTGTAATTAATCGTTTCAGGTAGCAGTACGACCGGTGAACGGTGAACTCTATGCGGATCTGGTGGTGAACGGTCAACTCGATCGAGAATATCGCGACAAGTACGAGCTCATCGTGGAAGCGATCGATGGCGGGAAACCTGCGAAGTATGAACACAGCTTTAGATCTTAATCTTTCTCATTTTTTTTTATTTTTTCGCTCAATAATTGAAAAAAAAACTCTTTAATTATTCTGTCAATCCAGGCAGTCTTTATAGATCTCGTGGATTTCCAGGACGCTTATTACTTTTCTATTTTTTTATTTTATTTTTTACGTTTTTAGGATCGGCCGCCTCGTGGTGCACATATTTATCCTCGACGCCAACGACAACGCGCCGATATTCGACCAGCCCCGATACAGTACCTCAATACCTGCGAATCTAACCATCGGCTCTCAGATTCTCACCCTGAAAGCCACTGATGCCGATGTGGACAGCAACGGACGAGTGGGATATCGGTTTCAGAAGGTATTCGTCATGTTCGATTCTTTGGAAAAAAAAATTGTGGAAAAAGAAATTTCCGCTAAAAAAGTAGTCCTTGTTGTTCAGAAAAATAGAGATGGGGATCATCTGCTGAGACTATCTGACATTTCTCAAGAATAACAGTTATTGTTATTTATTTTTGGTTACTTCCGACAAATAACATTTTTTATTAGTCAGCTGGTTGTAATTAATTGCTCACGAATATTTGGTTCACATCTATCCTCATTTGTCATTCGGAAATTAATCTATGTAAAAATGCTCCTTCATCGAACATCATAAATCAAAACCCCTGAGGCGACCACCCGTGTGAACTCTTGAGACTCATATTTCATAGAAGAGCATTATCTCCCTCCCGAAGACCTCGGTGATGTGGGGTAAATTGGCTTTAAAATTAATGATTTGAATTGATCGAGGTAGAATTTCAACGAACATTTTTTTACTTGCGTGACATGCAGGACATTTTTTCTGACGAAAGCCTCACCCGATTGAAAAACAGTTGCTTTGAGAATTTCGCAAAAAAAAAATAAAGGTTTTCAGACGAGGCTCGACACTCCGCCGTTGTTCTCTCTTTCTCAAAGTGGTGTTCTATCGACGGCCTCTCATCTGTTACCCGGCGTCGTTCATGATCTGGTGGTCGTCGCCTACGACGGAGGTGTTCCTTCGCTGGAAACCACCGCTATCGTCACCGTTACCGTTCAAGGTATGAGATTTTTTGGCATATATGAGTTGTGGGAGGACGCGTGTGGTGCACTGGTAAGAGGTCTTGCTGGCACACACACGTGCGATGGATCCACGCCCCGGCCTACTAACCCCTTCTATCCCTCCTGGGTCGGTGAATTGGTACCAAACCTTTCTGGAAAGGTAAAAACACTGAAATGGTATAGCGGGTGTCCCCTGCAGGTCATTGTATAGGCCGGACACGAATTCACCATGCCTCTACGATTTTGAATGGAACACGAATGCATGGCGCGTGTTTCGAGGACTCATCAACGCCGAAGCCTTTGCCTTTTTACCTTTTCATGAGCTGCAGGGCATGAGCCTATCTTTATAGGCAAAATTTTGATGGAAACTGACAGACCGAAATTCAGTTATCGATTCAACTACTTATCTAATTATCTAATTATTCATTTATTTATATTTGTTGAGAATGAAATTTCAACCTGAACAGTCGCACAGAAGCTTGCAAAGCTTCGCAAAAAATCAATAATGAATAATCGATAATCGATAATGTTTTATTTAGTTCTCCAAGTCCACAGAGCATTTTCGCAAACACGATCCGACTGTTTATTTTTCTTTCAAAAAATAGAGTTTAGAGAATAAAAGGGCATATCGACAATAGAATAATACTACATTTTTTCACTTTTCCTTTTTTCTGTACTTTTTCAGAAATTATGGATAGTCACTCCGGCGTAGCAAAGCTGATAAATAAAATGATAAATGATGCACTGAGTTAAATTTTAGGAACCTCACTGTCAGCCCCGGCTATCGATATCATCTGGCTGACCGACACGGCGATGGCACACATCCTGGAGAACATCACCTTGGGCACGATCATCGCTCGGCTGAGTTTGAACGAGGAACAGAAGAGCAGGTGAGAGCAGCACCTGATGAGAAGGTCAACACCGGGAACTTTTTGAATTTCCATCTACTTGTATCTATTTTTCTGTGAACGAGATCGTCTGCTGCAACACACAGCTTACAATTTGAGGCCACATCGATCAAATTCAAATTTCCGTTTCGTTTTAGTGCCGTCAGTCTCAGCGGATGTCCTTCACTGTGCCTCCGTCAGAGCCAGTCTCCTTCGGTCTACCTGCTGCTCGTCTGTGGCCTGTTCGACCGAGAATCATCGCCAGAATATCATCTGAAGTTCAGCCTCAGGCGGGGATCGGAGCTGGTGCTTGATCATCCGGTTCTTCTCACTATTGGTTCGTTTCGTTTTCTTTATTCTTTTTTTGTCGAATTTTCTAGCTGCCAGATGGATGACCTTGGCCTGTACCTGAATGCTCAGTTCCTAAAGTGCCCATACCCTGTTGACAAGATGGACATCTTTTGCGCAATTTTCCAGTGAATCCCTCTTCCGGACCCTAGCCCCTCTTCTTTTTCGGTATTTCACCCCATTTTTACTCAGGCTTCAGTCATTTTTTAGGCGAAGGAGATCAGATTTTTTCTCATTTTTGATTCCTCAGAGAAATTAGTTTCAGAGTCAAACTATGATTCAGTATTTTCTTCTATAGTTTGAACATACTGATAACCTGTGCCGTCAATACTGATGCTTGTGGATTAGGTAGCTTACAGATCTGTCCCAAGAATTACTTGTTGATTCTGAACTCAGCCATTTCCAGGACCATTTGCTCTTTATTTTACAAAATTCCTAGGACTTTCGTTAGAGGGCCCGCGTGGTGCATTGGTAAGAGGCGCCAGTGACACCCGCGCAATCGAACGATCGATTTTGCCCGAGGATAACCAAACCATTAATATCTCCCCGGCTGGATCAATTATTATCAGACTTGCCCAGGAAGGTAACACCGACTTGGTTTAGCGGCTTGCCCAGCAAGTCATTGTATAGGCCAAATACATGTCCACCATCTCTCTATGATTCTGAATAGAAGACGAGTGTGAGGCGCATTCAAAGGCGCTGATCAACGCCGACCCTTCACCTTCACCTTTCCCTCTGATTATATCAAATATTTCTGCATAGTTCTGCTTTTTAGGTGATGTCAACGACAACTCGCCCAGCTGGCCTCAAACGCACATGCATATCAGCTTGAATCGCTCCATATCGGCTTCGGATCAGACGTCCATTCTTACTGCTACTGACCCTGATCAGGGTAGCAATGGCCGGATCCGATACAGTATACTGGATTCGGAAGTGATTTCTATCGATCCAGATACGGGAAGGCTAAATCCGTTGAAAGAGGTTTGTTCATTTGTAATTTTAGCGCTCGGGGTTTCTGCTCTTCATTATTCTTCTCAATTTTAAGGTTGTTAAATTGGAACGTTCTTGAATAAGCCTAAAGTTTCTGTCCTTATGCCTTGTAGGGTGGAAGGAATACTGAAAAATAATTCAAAAAAATGTTATGTTCTATAATGAGAAAAGTTGGAGAAAACCAGCCGTTTCAGCTGGACTGCTCGCTGGGCTCAGAGATTCGGTTCAGAGTTCGTGCGGCCGATGGTGGAGTTCCCAGTTTGTATTCAGGTCTGTTCCAGTGCCTATCGATCAATACTTATTTATTTATTTATTTATTTGGATGATTCTGTTCAGTTTGTTTTGTTTTGTTGCTATGCTCATCTCTTTTATTTTACCCACTTTGTTGGGTTTTACGTGTTTCAGTCGTAGTTGCACGCTTTGTTACACGGGTTCTCATGTAATCAAGCAATCAATCAATCAATATAATTCCATCGAGTTCAGATCTACAAGTGACCGCTGACCTTGTCGACGGTTATGGGCGACCGCCACAGTTCGAGAAATCACTTTACGAGGTCGAACTCGCCGAGGACAGCGACGTTGGCACCTGTCTTCTGAAGGTACGACGTTTAATTACCCTCCATATTTACCCTGGCTTGGTATGTGATACGCAGCTGACAGTTCTCATGCATTATTTACCCGTTACCCGGACATCCTCACGTCATTCGTACCGACGTTTGTTTACCCATCAGTTGATCGAGGGGTCAGACGTTTTCTAGAGGAAAACGGAATATACCGGGAGAGATCCTTGTCATGTCGATCATTCAAATCATTCTTCATTCTCTTCATATTTTCTCCAAATATCTTTATTTTCTCCAGAGGCACAAAGTAATTAGAAACTCAGAAAATAAGCATCTACGAGGCACAGTGGACACTAGCCGTAATGAGAAATTTGGCTTAGAAAAGTCATTATTTCATAGAATATGGAAAGCTGCCAGAAGGATCAGAACCGGAAAGGAATACCAGTAAAATAAAGGAAAATACAGAAATCTGAATGATTTTTCAACGTTCTTCTTTTCGCAGTGATTTCTACTTCTAAAGCTATGTATTCTCATGCATTAGGGCTCTTCAAATAGACCTGAAAATCCAAGAGAATAAATGAAAATCTCCTTTATAGTTTTCACTAGCTCTACCAATCAGGTTACCGGAATTGCTCGACCACTCAACCTTTTACTCACTTCCGTCTTCTATTCCTTGGCATCTGATTCCTGTTCCTCCAAATCTTGGAATTAGAGATTAGGATCTTGCCCTCCCCTTGGTGATGGTTAAGATTACCAGTAAAAGTAAAAGAGTAAAGGACTAGAACCCATAGAACCCAGCGGTAACCGTGGTTTGGTGCCAACATTTTGCCTCTGTCATCACAGCAGGATGAATGTAATTAATAATTAAAGTGACCTTCGTCGACCATCACACTCACACATCCCTGTCTATCTATACCCTACCCCTCGTAGGTCAAGATTCAGGGTAGTTTAACGACTAAAGGGGTATAATTTGCTCTATAGTAACCTGATCTTCTAATTCCCAAGCAGAAATACATGAAGAAGGCGTTTCTTAACTATCCGATCTAACAACACCTCTATAACCGCTCTAAGCTTTTTCTATTAATCGTGTTCCTTTTCTAGAAGTGGATGTTGTTCCTATTTTTCTTTTTTCGTCTTTCTTTTCTATTTTTCTCCAAATCCCGGTGTTATTTGGTGCTCTTCTTCGCCGAAGGAGGCCTTTTGGCACTGGGAGTTCGAGGTTTTGCAGTGATGGAAGCATCTGGCTTCGATCGAGACTGTGATCGTGATCTCGATCGGCCGGTTGGTGGTCGAGCGGCAGCTTCATCCAACATCTCCAACATGTCAGCTCCTTTCGGCTTCTTCTTCTTAGTCTCTTCGCCTGATGACGGGGCGATTTTCATCTGAAATCGGCAACTTCTCAGGAAAATGTCATGAGAAATTCTCCCTGCTTCTAGACGGATTAAAGTATTAGTGTCAGGCGTGACGCTAAGCATTTGCGTCAAAAATCCTCGAAAGATTAGAGGCGCGTGAACCTCGGCTCAATGTCATTAGGCTGATGGGGAACGTGGAGGATTCTCTATTCTTTTTCAAAAATAACGATCTCAAGGCGAAGAAGAAGAACAATTTTGAAATATTGAAGTCAAAGATTGAGACTGTTCTATGTTCTGCGAAAGGGTAAAAGTACGCGTTAGCTGAAGCTCGTCCGGTCAAGATTACCAATTAAAGTAGGAGAGCAGAGGGGTAAGTGTTGAGCCTTAGAGGAAATTCTGATAAGGTCGACTAGATATATGTACAGGGTGCGCCAGCTAAATCCAGACAAATTTCAATTTGAATTTCCCGCCATGCCGTAACTTCAATTGGTGTAGTGTAAGTCAAAATCCTCTAGTTTGTAGTGATACCCTCATAAGTGTCTAAGTAACCCACGCGTAGAGGAAAATGTAGTCCACAATTACGGTTATCGGTTTGAAATGAATTCCTTCTCCTTGCACAACAACGAATTTTTGAAACAGAATATTTTCGTCTTGCCTGTAGTCTATCTAGCCCTTTCTTAAATTTTTCCATACTTTTTCGATTTTTTCTAAGTTTGGTTTCTTAACTCTTGGAAGATTACAGTAATTTTCATAGGTCTACTGGAGACTTTCTGATTTCTGAATTTATTTTTAAATTCTTAGAAACGGCTTTCGGTGATCGTAATCTTTTCAAAGATCAAAATATCGGTTTGGCTGATTTCTATCAGAGCGAGCCAGTCATCTCGGGTTCTCCAACTCCGAGATGAAAAAACGAATTTGTGGCCTCTTTTATTTTTTTGTGTCGGGGGGGGGGGCGAAAAATGGTAGTTCCCTGTGAATTTCTTTTAGACATTTGTTCCGCAAATTTCGGCTCTTATTTCTCACCGATCTCTGTAAACTTTAAAGCTCGAACTTTGATGGATGGATGCTCTGAAATTTAGAAAAATAACTTGAAGCTGCAATTTTCTAATTTAAAGTTTACTTCGATTTGAAATCTATTCAAACTCAGTTTTCAAGAACACCCGTTTTGAGCTTAGAACGAGAACTCGTCTTCTCGATGAGAGACGATTTCTCGTCGCGAAATCCCCTCGGGGACAATCCGTCCCCGAGAATGAATTCTCCGAGCGGGACATATGGATTTTTTTCACATCAAACGTCGTCGAAGCGAAAACGAACAGCGGATTGGGGACCACCAGGAAGCTTAATTGAAATAGCTTTTGAATTAGCAGATATTAGCGCTCAAATCCAAAACATCCATCGGTAGAAGTCTGGTTTTGAAGCGTAGGGGAAATAGTAGCAGAAATTTGCCGTGCAAATGGTGGCAATGGATAGTTCAAAGCTGCGTTTATACTTTACCTCCGACATCGCCGACGACATTGTCTTTTTGTCTTTGGCGGCGTCGATTTTCAGCACATTCTTCAGCATCGCTTCGGTCTCTTTCACGTAGGTCTTCTCCTCGCTCGTGGAGTCGAACATGTTCAGATCGACCTCACCTTCTGGAAAAAAATCGGCTAAGAAGCATATAAATTGATAAAAATGGCACAAATTAATGAGATTTTTATTACGAATTATTCAATTGCCCTACTGACCATCTGAGGAAAGTCGTGGTGTAGTGGTAAGAGGCGCTATTGACCCCTGAACGGTCGAGCGATCGGTTTTTCCTCGAGCTAACGAAGTTCTTGATCTTTCTCGGGTTGGGTTAATTGGTACCAAACTTGTCTGGGAAGGTAGATACACTGACTTGGTATAGCAGCTGACCCCCGCAAGTCATTTAACAGGCCAAATACGCATTCATCATGCATCTACCATTTTGAATTGGACATTAATGCGTGGCTCCAGGGGACTGACCAATGACGATACCTTTACCTTTACCTTTACTCTAAGGGTATGTGCGTGCAATTTTGTATTGCCTGCTGCCCTAATCTTAATCCGGCATTTTCTCTAAGTGCTTTCGGAGCCGGCTTATTTTTTTTCGCAAAAATGTCGCCTTACACTGTAATAAACCTTTACGTTACAAAACATCACAGTGCAACATGATATTTAGTACCTGGATTAGCCTGCAGAGAATGAAATGCCATGGGTTTTAATGAAAATGGCCAGAGAAAAGGCTATCTACCGTATTTCTGCTATCCACTTTAATTTATAAAATAATGTCAATCGCAGCAGTTAAGTAGAAGTAATTTCTTCTAAAAACCGGCTGTCAACTTTTCCTACAGGACCCTACGGCTTTTATCTGAGTTATTATCTCAAAGGCGATTCACATTTATGATATCAAAGTGAGATAAAGGCGAAGCTGTTGATGTTGACAAGCATTTCGAGGATGCGCCGTACATTCGTCATCCAGTCAGAATCGTAGAGGCATGGCAAAGGTGTGTTTGGCCTATACAGAGCCTTATATAGGTAGATCTCCACTTTCCCAGAAAAGTTTAGTACCAATTTACCCGACACTGAGGGTTTCACGCAGGCGCTCACATACCCCATGGGTAAGACACCCTCTCCTGCTCTTCAAATATACCTTCCTAATTTGGTTTGGGTAAATAAGTGGAACATTTATGTTGCTACCCACTCAGGCTTTACAGTAATTAGGGAAACGGGATAATGAGGTCGACCTCGTTTCACCTTCCTTTAGAAGAAAAATTGGAGTTTTCAAGGAGCGCGTGGTACAGTGGTAAGAAGCGCTACTGACACCGGCACGTTCAAGCGATCGATCCTCGCTCGGGCTAACCAAGCAGTCCATCCCTCGGAGTTGGGTAAATTAGTACCAAACGTGTTTGGAAAGGTAAAGACACTGACTTGGCGGGGCGGCTGGCTCCGCAAGTTCTTGTATAGGCCAAATACGCATTCAGCAAGCCTCTACGATTCTGAATAAAAGATCGATGCGAGGGGCGTCCTTAGAGGACTGACCAGCGCCGAAACCTTTACCTTTACCACTATCTAGAGGTCGGATCCCCAGGGTAAGGTCTAATATAAACTGGTAGCTGTGCAGCTGTCCATTGTAGCCGTCCGCTTCAAATGACGCAGCAGCTGGCTACGTTACGGGGATTAACTGGAGAATTCCAAAGCGGCTTGTGCTGACTACGATGTGATATGGTGTTGCTAGGCGACGCTGATAGAGGCTGTTTTCTCGAAGAGGCCAACGGGTGCAACTCGCTGACAAGCGAAGCTGAAGCTGATGAGAAGCAACTTGAGTAGTACGGTAACCGATCGAAGTGGGTACGGTAGAGCTGGCGACTCACCTGTTGCCTTGAGCGAACCGCCGAACAACGATTCGAGCAGTTTCATCTCATCGCCGTACTGAACCGGTTCAACTTTCGCTGTGCCACCGCCACCGTTGATCTTAAATGTTTTTTTCTACTAAAAGGGGCAAAAACAGTAGAAACTAAGAAAAAAGTGCCGGAGCATCCTTGCCTCCGGCAGAAAATCCTCGCCAGCACTAGAATGAGATACACCTACGATTCGGACTTTTAAAAGAACTCAGATCAGCTAGAGCGCCATCTAGTCAGGAATATCGATTTCTTTTGGGTCATTTCCCAAGTTTTCTCTTCTTGAAACCTCTTCATAATGTTAGACTTCTTGAATGCTGCTGTGCCGAATGAGCTTAGTAAGGTGGATCAAAATTTATTTTGACTTATATTTCGTTGTCTTTTCGGAGGCCCAGAAAGTGGTTTTTACGCCACAAGTCTTGAGCCACATTTTAGGCCTCTGAAAACGACGCAAGGGTTGAAACATCAGCCAAAGGTAAAATATGATCCAGCTCACTATCCTCGTACGGCACAGCAGCATTCAAGAAGCTCTTAGGTCAATTCACTGGTTTTCCTCTCACAAAGGCAAGAAACGTTGGCTGATCAAAAGGTTTTCAACAATCTCTATCTTCAATCAACAAAACTAATTCTGAAAAGCACCGAGTCGAAGGCGCACGTGGTACAGTGGTAAGAGGCGCTAGTAACACCACCACAGCCGGCCGATCGGTCTGCACCGGAGGTAACTAAGTCTTCCATCCCTCTGGGGTCGAGCGAATAGGTACCAGACTTGTCTGGGAAGGTAAGGACACTGGCTTGGTATAGCGGCTGGCCCCGGGAAGTTACTGCGTGGGCCGAATACGCATGCACTACGTCCTCTACTATTCTGAATGGAAGGCGGGTGCAGGGCACGTCCTTAAGGCACTGGTGAGCCCTGGCGCGTTTACTTTTATGTTCTACCTTTACATCAGTATGCTTAGAATCTCCGAGTCCCGTATGAAGCTTGTGCCATCGCGTGGGCTTATCAAAGCGATCCGACTAATCCGATCCCTTTCCCCTTATCACCCCGTATCGCATATCGCTCAAGGCTGATAAGAGGCTCATATCACCATAGCGACCAGGCGACCGCCATTATCCGGCCTTTGTGTGGTGCTGAGTGACTGAGGGAGTGATCAGGCGAGCAGAACTGATTCAAACACTCACGTTCACGCTTATCTCCGTCGTGAAAATGCTCGTGCCCAACGTGGTCGAGCGAACCTCAGCGTCCAGATTACGGCTTTCCTGTAAAAAAGACCTCTTATGACAAGGACATTAGCTGATGAAAGTGCTCGAGCACGTCCTAGAACGTCTTAGGAGAGTTCTAGAACGTTCTAGAACGTTCTAGACCATTAAAAATCAGGGACTGATTATGATAAGTGATTGTGATGTGTTGACGGCTGATAATGGAGTGTTGAGGAAGTGAATATTGTAAAAATCTTATTAAATCGTGAAATCGGCTTCTCTTTCCGAAGAGTGGGAGATGCCGATAAGGTATGGTGATAAGTGATTGTGATGTGTTGACGGTTGAGCAGAAGAGAAGCGGAGGAAAAAGGTGACTAACCATGGAACACCAAGTCTGAGAATTTTGTCCTCATTATATAGCTATTATTTTTTTCAGTTTTTCTTAACTTGGATGAAGAGACAAATTGTGTTGCCTCCAGTTGTGTTAACATGTCATTGTGCCTGTTATTTTCTGTCTTTTTATGTTACTGATGTAATCGCCAATTTGCTAGTTTTTACGTATTGTCTATTGTGAATCGTTTCTTTTTGTCCCACCGTAGTTATTGGCTAAATAATTCCAAATCTAAATCTAAAAGGCCCTTAATGAAAAATGAGGCTTAATCATTACATTGTCAAGACCTTGTACTCAACATTTTTCAGGTAAAGGTTACCCTTGACAATTCTAGAATGATTTTGGATCATTCATAGTTTGAAATTCTGAAAGCTCTGATGTAGAGCGAGCTTCTTGTAGGAGCTAGTGCCTGCTCTATTCATTGCTGAATTTTCCAATTCTATTTCCGTTTTTTCTTCAGTTTTTCTCCAGCTTTTCTGAAGAGTCGTCGAACACTCTCTTCCTCATCAGTGTGCTGGAGGCTGGTATTGGATATATTTTGAACATATTTACATTTTACTTCTTTCCTGACAGATGTCAAGTTCAAGGCCTCGTGCTTTTTTCTAAAAATTGAAATTTGAGGAGAATACTCCATTACTTATATTTTCTCTATAAATAGAAATGAAAAGAGAGGTAAAACGTACCGGGTTCTTCAGAGGCACATAGGCTCGAGTGACAGGCCATTGAGTGGATTTTGTGAACTCGCCGTTCTCATAATACTTTGTTACCCCAGGGGTTTCGACTTCGGGCGGTAGCTCGATGGGCTCTCTGAAACAGCAGAAATTGCCTCAGGGCTTCTGTTGAATGACTATTTCAATCAGGATGTGGGCCGGAGAAATTCATAAGTCACATTCTCATTTCCTCTTCCAGCAGAACATACCACGTACGAACAACTTTTATCACTTTTTTCTTACAATAAACGTCTTCTGTCTTGATAGCTCCCTGGCTAGAACTTGCCTATCTTATCAGTGATCTTATCATTTAAGAAAACCTACTTCTGTGGCAGATAAACAAAATGCCCGTCGTCGAATTGTTTCTCGTCTCGTAACATCAATGACACTTTCACACGGCAGTCCTGGAAACGATTTTCTGTATTTCCTTCCTCTTTTTCTTTTTTCTGGATTTGTAAATGCTAGAACTGATGTTTTCAGAAACTGGCTTCTAGAATTTTCTAAAAAAATTAAGAAACTAAAGGAGCCCTACCTGGAAGAAATTGAGCAGCTGGCATCGCATCAAGCTCCATTCAGTGATTGATACCGGACCGTAGAGCATCAGAAACTAGAAATGCATCCCACTAGAATTTTCTAGAACCTTTCGTCATCTGAATTTTTTTATAAAAAGAGAAGACAAGGACCAAAATGATCCCCGAATTGGTTTAAAATCTGCTTTGTTTATCAAATTATCTAATATCTCGCCTCTCCAAATTCGCTCAGTGTCTTATTGTGAACGAGGCGTTTACCTCAAAATCAAGATCATCCTACTTCGCGATCAATCGATGCTGTTCTTCGCTGCGAACTATAAACACCAAGCTGGACCAAGCTTTCCTAATCCAGTCTAACCCCAATGAATAAATTGGATTCTACAAAATTCTACTAGATGTACTGGAAGATATATCAAGACTAAATATACTGAGGGGTTCAGCAAGCTTTGAATTTTCTTGTCTCTGAACAATGGCATCGATGTAAAAAAAATTCACAGTAGTAATTAAGTTAACATTTCAGTAGTCCATTATTAATTTACAACATCAATTCAGTTTTTTTGAATTAAAATTTTCAAGGTGGAAGCAGTTCTCACAGCTGAATTATATCTCGGTCTTTCGCTCAGATTTCCCACATACTGAGAATATCTATGGAATGAGGAGGTTTCATAAGGCTGATAGTGATTGAACAGTCATCTTTAAGAGGTCCGAGAGCAGAAGAAGGTGCGAAAAATGAAAAAAGGAAATGAGGAAAGCTATGAGAATGACTGAAAGAGGTGGCAGCCGGTGACGTCGAGACACAGGCTGGCAATAGACCAGCTAATGTTGGCCTTTGGAACAATTAGCTAGCTCATTGCCAACTCGGATCAGGACCCGACAGTGGATGAACGGAGGAACGGAGGAACGGAAGGAGTAGAATGACCGAGTGAACGAGAAAAATGAGAGGATGAAATAGGAAGCCTACCATTGCGTGGGCGTTCCGGATAAGTTCCTGTATGTCTTCCTCCTGTTTGGCGATCCGACGCATACCGCTCAGATGATTCATCGTCACTGTGAGAATCTGTAAGCTTTACCTTTACCCATGGGATTGCGTTTACCATGTGGCCTTACCCACCTGCTCCGGCATCACGACCGATTGGATTTGGTATTTGGTCATCATCAGGGTCAGATCGAACAACTTCTCCATGCTGAAACGCTTCAATGTCGTCCGTCTCGTATTTTCGGACAATTTCAGCTTTATGGATTTATTTTGCATTTTAGTGGGTTAAAAATTACCTGCTATCGCTGAGTCGCATGATACTGGAATGCGCCAAGCGCTCGAACATCGCTCGCATATGTCGTCTTGAGAACATGTGCTGGGGTCTGACAATTTTCAGATTAAATTTCTTTATTTTCCTTCAACAACAAATTTATATTTTTTGTAGAACGTCACCATTTGACTGTCTATTAAATTGTGGCGTTTGGTGCGATTACCATACTTCGGTGCAAATGCTGTGTTGTACAAAAATGAGTGATCCAAGGCCGTGTTAGAGTTTGTGCCCCGCGTGCGTGTGCGTTGCGTGTGGTTCAGATTTTTTGTGAACTTCTTCGATGTGGAACGGGGAAAACCCTTTTTAGTGTCGATTTAAAACTTGCTCATTTACGGTATTCGTCTTCCCATTTTTCAACAAATTTTCTTCGAAACATTTTCTAATCGAGGTTACGATTCCAAGAATCCCTAAGAATGAGCGACAATTTACCTCTATTAGGTATGGCAAATGGTAAGATTTTTTGCCAAGAAAGCTTTCTGTGGCATTCCACTGAATAGGCCCGTGATTGTGAAACCTCCTTTTAAGGTGAAATTTTTCAGCCGTGAAAAATACTTTCTTCATTCAAGTAATTCATAATTACTGTACATTATTTTTATTAATTATTATCATGATTACAAGCTGCGCACGGCTCTGCATGCAGCTCTAGCCCGAGCGGGGATCGATCGCTCGACCGTGCGAGTGTCAGTAGCGCCTCTTACCACTGTACCGCGCGCGCCATCTGGTGGTTAATGTGTACAAATTCGAAGGAGTCTCACTTGAAAATCTCATGCAGATATTTCTGTTTGAGCGTTTGACTAATAATGTCGTGTAGAACGAGATCGCCCTTCTCTTCGGAGATGTTCTTCTGGTTCTGAAAAGCAGTTGTCTGACTTTTTTCTTTTTTTCTGCCCTTCCTCTCTTAGTAGCGTAATTACATGAAATTGTAGAGCTATAACGTAATTGGGGGGTCGGGCTTTACCGCAGCAATGTGACAATTACATTAGAATTATGGAGCAATTAGCAACTATCGGAAACTCGCATGAAAATCGAGCTCTTTTCTTTTTCTCTTTTCTTTTTTCTCTTTTCTTTTTTCTCTTTTCTTTTGATGATCTAATGTAACCCTTCATTCTACCTCTGCAAAGTAACTTAGACCTATCTATGTTTTTTTTTGAGAACTAATTACTGATAGTTTATGAATATTATAGGTTACCTTTTCAGTGGAGCTCATTTCCGCTGAACTTTTGCGTCAAGGAAGTTGTTGAAAAGAGGAAGTGATCGTCCTACGCAAAAGTGGGTAAAACTAAGCTAGAGGGGACAAAACCCCTACTTTCAAGCGCACTCATACCCGAGCGAAGTTGTATTAAATCTATTCACCTGAGTAACAGCTTCATAGGAACTTCGGCAGGTAAGCTTTGGATCATTCAAACACTCTCGGAAAGTGATCTATAAGTTAGTTGAGATACTCCAGCTGGAGAGCCATGGGTCTTATTATTTCGTTTAATGGATATGCTCAATTTAAGTTTGTGTTTTGGCGTGATCTTTCTTACAGCATCAGGTGATTCAACTTAGGTAATTGGACTTGTAAACCAGATTTAATTCCTGAGGGCAACTAAGAAACAACGCCACTTCCGTTCTGGTAGAAAGTCTAATCACTAGTTTGCCTCATGGTTCTGCTCCATTTTTCTCCCACGAGGTCTTTCATAGTTCTCTAGAAGTCTTCTTGAATTGAAATTGCATTTTTTTCCAGAAGTTTCTGCACAAAAATACAGCAAAATCTCGCACAGATAATAGCAATAAAGATGCATTGAAATGGTAATAGGCATTGATGTTATGAAATTTTGAAAAAAAGGAAGTTTTCTTCAGAGCTAATAGAGAATTACTCTGCTGTCATAGTAGAAAGTATGAGAGAATGCTTTTGAATGTTAGGATGGATTTGAAATGTAATTTTGAAATGTAGGGGTTTAATTGAGCGTTATTTTAACGAGATTTCCTTTTTCACGTCTTATCCTACTTGAAAGATAATTGAATTTCTCAATTTTTCAATTTTCATTAATTTCGAATGTTTTTTCGGACATACCGGGCAGTTTAGGGTTTTATTTAACATCTAGAAATTCGCAATCCATTCAAAAATCATTCTAGAAGGTTCCGTACAGAATTGTGGTTCTTCTGATTCCACTCTCATCTTATCTTTCATCAGTCACTTCTGCCTCACCTGGCTGTTAGGTTGGAATATTTGGTTCAACGGAAACTGGGAAGAGGCTTGAGAACAGATAGAAGAAATTAATATCTTATCAAAGATCTCCGGCGATGCCTATGTTTAAAAACGAGAAAATTTGAAAGCTATCTTAGCTTTATTATCTTCCGTTTAATTATCACGGTCTCTAGTAATCTTAAATCCGCTAAAATAGGACTTACCTTGATCCTCTGCTCGAGAATATAGATCATCTCGCCGGCCATGTTCACATAGAGCAGTGGGAAGCATTTCAAGCTCATTGTTCGAGTCGCGAAGTAAAATAAGAAAGACAGTGTTCAAAGAGGAAGACCAGACGAGCTGGTTGAGCTGAGTATCATACGAGTGTACGCAGTGAAATGATGATGCAGCAGCACCAGTGTTGGTGTGTAAGTGGCCTCTAGAAGGGGCTGGAAAGCTGAATATGCGTTTCCATGACGACGTTCTTCTCGCTAATCAAAGCCGGTGATTGCAATTTTCACGCCCACCGGCCGCCACCCCACTTGCGGAAAGGTGTGAGGATGTGCGGCGCAGATTAGGCCCTAAGCTGGGGGCATATGTGCCCATGGTCTGCTCCATGCAGAGCTTCTAAAATTATGTTAATTACAGGTGAAAGCCAGCAATAGCCTATGCGGTGGATCCGGCCGACTGCGCTATGTGATTCAGGACGGTGGAGACACGGCCAAGGTTTGTCTGTGGTGATACGGTACTGTACAGTACCGTGCGGCTACGGTAGCTGGTCTGATTTCAGATGTTCAATGTCGAATCAATGTCCGGCACGATATGTCTGGAGAAGAAACTCGACTACGAGAAAAGCGTCAACCATCAGCTTACGATAGCCGCTATAGATCAGAGTAAGACTCAATTAGAAGAAGATATGTATTTATGTATTTATTTATGCACGTGGATTTAAGACCCACGTTAGAACAACAAAACAAATAAAGAAAAAGACGAAAAAAGTAAACAGCAGCACAACACTCAACACTAATAAGTAAGCAATGCAGGTTTGGCTCAACCCTTGAACTTCTGAATAAATGATAAAGTGGAAAGCAAAATAACCGTTTTCGGAATTGAAATCGATGTGGAGCAAACGATTACTTGGCTGAATGCCCCTTCTGAGATGGTACAGTGTTTCCAGGATTACTGAACTGCGAAGCGCTTGGATTCATCAATATACCTAGCATCGCTAATTTGCTGAATTTTATTTGTATATTTATTTATTCGAATATTCAGTCACCGATTACTAAAGAAATAACCTCACGGTGTTGTAATGGTGGTGCTAGGTTCATCGCCAAAATCGCGTCTCAGGCGGGATTCGAACCCGTGTCTCGCGTCTAACCGGGGCTCGTGCGCTAACCACTACGCCACTGGGACGGCTCGCCCCCCCACCTGCGACTACCTACATTAAACAATTTTAATTGCAACTCGATCAACTACAGGGGCTAGTTTGAAGGGACCGATCTTTTCCAGACGACATAATGAGGTCGACCTCGTTAGCTGGCAGCTCTGGTGAGCTCAGGAACTTTAATCTCAAACTCGACCGTTCGAAAAGTTTTTGGAAGTGATTGAATAGAATATGATATCAACCTGCCGTAGGCAAAATGCCCTCGGGGCACTCCAAGGGTAAGGAATTCGACGAAAACCACTCACGTCTAGATCATGCCTCATAGCTAGAGCAAAAGTAAAGACATTGTCGAGCTTTCGAGTATCAGGACACGAATCGAATGATGTTTTTGAAGTTTCAAATAGTTTGCCAACTTTAGACTCAGATCCTATTCGAAGCGTCCACGATGAGCTCTGAAATAGGAGTTGGTAGCGGTACTGTAGCATTGTTGGCTGAGAAAATTGCAACGTTTTGATGATATCTGTATTTGAAAGACAGAAATTTTCAGAAAAAAAAATTATTCGATTTTCAGACGGATCCACAGGAACATGTCTGGTAAGCGTTCGAGTGCTGGACGTGAACGACAATCTGCCAATCTTCTACCCAACCGACTACAACGCCACCATCAGGGAAGGTTTCCAGAGCTCAGCTGGCGCTCCACTTCTGGTTGTCTCAGCCACCGATGACGACGAGGGCGCGAACGGAGAGGTGAGGAGATTTCCAGCTACAACAAACATTTCATTTCCTTCACTGAAGAATCTGGGCGCTCGTAGTTTAGCTGTAAGAGGCGCCACTGCCACCCGAGCGGTCGAGCGATCGATCCCCGCTCGGCTAACCAAGCCTTCCATCTCTCCATGGTCGGGTAAATTGCTACCACACTTGTCTGGGAAGGTAAACACACTGAGATGGTATATCCGCTGGCTCCCTGCAAGTCATTGTACAGGCCAAACACGCATTCGCCATGCCTCTACGATTTTGAGTGGAACTCGAATACGTGGCGCGTCTATAGAGGACTGATCAAAGCCGACACCTATGTCCTTACCTTTACTGCTTTCATATATTTCAGGTGCACTTTTTCCTGAACAGTGGCAGCCCATCTGTCTACGAGGTGAACGAGAAAAGCGGGGAGATTTTCCTCAAGAAACCTCTCTCCAGAGGTCACTACGAGATTGTCGTCCAAGCCAGGGACGGCAGTGGTGCCACCAGCCAAGATCCGGTGAATTTTCACTTTTTTTTCGTTTTTTTGTTCTTCATTAAACGGCTTCTTCCCAGGCTCACGTTCACATTTTCGTGATCGATCCCGACACAACGGCTCCATCGTTTACACAGTCGAATTATGTGATCAAAACGCCTGAGGATATTCTACCGGGAATATCGATCGGGTCGGTGCTGGCTACAGGACCCGGGGCTATTCGATATAGGTGAGCTGAGATTTTTTCTGGAAAACTACAATCAAGAAGGAACGAAAGAATTCAAATATAACATTTTTATAGAATTTTTCGAGTTCTTCACATCTTTTTTTACTTTCTGCAAGTCTTGAGTCAGTGATCTGGACAGACGAGCAGATTTCATGGCCACATTTTTCTTTTAGGCACAATCTAAAAGTTCTACTTATTCAACTATTAAGAGACCCGCCAAGTCAAAATTTCACTATAATATTTAGAAAAATATGAGTCATTCCAAATAAAATCTCTCATAAATCAATAGATAATAAGTTTAAGCTTGCAGGTCTATGAGCCTTCGGTGGGTCTGAAGATTCTGATGTGAAGTGGTTCGCTTTATAAAGTTTTGTGACTAAGGCACAAAAACAAAAATAAAATATAGCATCAATGAAGTACGAAATAAAATTAAAAACCTAAAAGCCAATATAAATAAAGTGCAACATAAACGAGTGGGGGAATGAATAAAACGCAAACCTAGGAGGAGGAGGCAAGAACAGAAAACGGCCCCAAAATAGAAAATGCAAGCGCATGCCACCATTAACTGCCTTCGATCAATTCTCGAAGCTTCGAGAAAGGAAGAAAAAAAAGAAAAGGGAAGATGTCTCTTAGTGCGTTTACTAGTACATACTTGCCTTTGAAGACAACTTCTTTGTCTTATTATTCTATTATTTTTTTCTCCATAAGCTCGTGTTTCTAGAAAAATCACGAGATGTTCGTTAAAAACGTAGCACCTGTCGGAATGTCCAAGTGAAAATAATTTCTGTTCAATTCCGGTACTTTCCAATTGCCAAGGAAAAAAACGAAAAAAAACAGAAAAGAAGAAAACCCGTCTTTCATATCCGATTTCATCTTTGCACTTGCAGCATCTATTCTGGCGACCTCGATCATCAGTTCATGATTCATCCTGATAGTGGACGAATTACGGTGGCAAGATACCTGGATGCGGATAAAAACGACCGGGTGGTGCTGAATGTGAAGGTCAGTTATTTTTTTCTGAAATTTGTTAAAAATCGAAAATGTTTCGTCAGCATCAACTCAATTTCGCTTTCCTTTACTTTTCTACCTTTTCGTTTTCCTTTTCTTTTCTTACTTTTGTTTTCTTTTTATATCCTCCTTTCATTTTTTGTCGATATTCTTCGCATCACCGCGCGATCGAAGTATGGGCGACCGGTAGACTCTGTAAAAAATTTTTGCGATGAAAAAGCCATTAAATCTTTCGAGTTCTGATTTGACTACGCCTGACCGTTACTTGTTGACAAGTTGTCTAGTTATTGTTTGATGTAAAATTATAGGTTTCTTGATCAATAAAGTGAGCTTAGGTAAGGATAACTCCTGATTTTCAGGCTGAACTGCAGAACGGTGGCTCGAATCATACGCAGGTGCTGATTTTGATCGAGGATCATAATGACAATGCTCCGAAGTTTCCACTGGACATGCTCGAGATAACCGTCAGTGAGAATCAGAAGCCGCATGAACCGTTCTACATTGTCCATGCTACTGATAAGGACAAGAGGAAGGTACGGCTTTCATTCTTCTTTTTCTTAACTTTTTTTGGATCGCGTGGTGCAGTGGAGAGAGGCGCTCTTGTCACCCACACGGTCGAGCGATTGATCTCGCTCCGGGATGACCAAACCTTCCAACCCACGAGGCCGGGTAATTTGAAACCAGACTATGGCGGCTGGGCTTCGGAAGTCATTGTGTAGGCCAAACACGTATTCAGACAACCGACAGTCTTAGGGCATGCGAGTAGTCCTGACAAATATATTAATAAATCAACAATTACAAACAATTACAATATCTAGTGCACGCGTGGTGCAGAGGTAAGGGCCGCTGCTGACACTCGCATGATCGAGCGATCCCCGCGCGGGTTAACCAAGCCTGACATTCCTCCGGGGTCGGGTAAATTGGTACCAGACGTGTCTGGGAAGGTAGAGACACTGACTTGGTATTGCTCGTTCAAGTCACTGTATAAGCCAAATACATATTCACTATGCTTCTTTGATTCTGAGTGGAACACGAACGCGTGGCGCGTCCTTAGGGGACTGATCAACACTGACGCCTCTGCTTTTTACTTTGTGTGAACTGAAGTTGGGCGTACTACCGTGTATATAGACAAATAGAAATAAATAAATAGCGAACTAAATAATTAACTAAGTAAATAAATAAATGATTAAATAAATAAATAAATAAGCGTTACAGAACGGTGTCGTGGTGTACTCGATTCTCTCGTCACATCCTCCGTGTCCGGTGATGATTCAGCCGCTTACCGGACAACTACAATTCACCGACACCTTGGACTTTGAGACCACCACGAACTACCGGATTCGAGTGAAGGTATGCATCGATAATTCAATGAATTCAATAAAAGTCTCAGTTTTTTCAAACCCATTTATTCCGATCTCAATATTTACACCTTGAAATTGACCAGAGAATTTGTCTTCGGCTCCTTTTGGACACTTCATTTTCACCCTGGTCCATACCGTATGTTTCACCTCAAATTTATGTATTGTGCAGGGTATTTTTCGCTATCCTTTCTCAATTGCTCAGCTAGATCTGAATTTAATAACTAAATAATTATTTAAATGAATTAACAAATAAATTTGCAAGTTATCTCGCTCTTAAAGCTTGGCGTCGATGATGGTCTTCTTAATATGAATTTCTTTTGCCTCACAAGGTTGGTAGGTGGAAAAACTTTATTAAACGACGTAACATTTCATAAAAAAAGCAGAGGATAAAAGAAATTGATGTTAAGAAAATAAATGAATAGTTCTCGAAATTATTTATTTTCTTCCCAGGCCCAAGACCAAGGAGTTCCGCCACGTTCGGCCAATATGACGCTTATCTTGCACGTCTCCGACTTCAACGACAATTCGCCAAAGTTTGAACACGCCGTCTACGAGGCTGAGGTTCCTCCTTGCGTATATTTTCTTGTGTCTTTCTTTTTTTAGTAATGTTCCTCACGAACCCTTTCTGCCTTCAGATTGCCGAGAACTCTGCTCCGATGACGGCGGTGTTGAGGGTGAAGGCGAGCGATTTGGATTCGAGAGAAAATGGCAAGCTGCTCTATAGAATCACGAACGGATCCAGTGTGAGAACTTGAGAAATTTTTCCGCCTTCTATCGATTTTTTTATTTTAAAAAATATTTTCTCTGGTTTTCGAAATGTTTGCTGTCTCCGACAAATGTGGTGAATCTAGATGTTGGATAAAAGCAAAAATGTTCGCAATTTTAGTTGAGATACTACACCTGATGAGTCTTTTATTGATTTTTTTATCAGTTTAGGATTTTATTTTTACTTTCAGTCTCACTCTTGGTGTACTGCACAATCATGTGGATTTATTGGTAAATAAACAAATAAATTTTAGGCGTTCGGTATTGACGAGAAGACAGGTGTGATATACGTGAACGAGAACATCGACCGGGAGCTGAAGAGCTCTTATAGTCTTACAATTACGGCTCAAGATCAAGGAGAGGTTTGTGGAACTCCTCTATCCATTCTACCTCTATTTTTATCTATTTTATCTGAATGTTCTATTTTTTATATCTTTCTTTATCTGAATGAAATATTACGCTGATAACGTGCGATCTTTCTGCTCGTTCCCCGCTTCACACCCAAATAAAGAGAGGTGTAACAAAATAAAGGACAGAAATAACACTAAACCAGTAAGTAAATCAATAAATAATAAATAAATCCTAACCTCAAATACGAAGAAAATTAAAGTGTAGTAGTTCATTATGGGTTCGTGTGATATAAAAATATACTTTTATTCAGTTTCTTAGCCGTAAAGTTGAGTTGGAGCAGTGGGTAGAGAAATTTAGCACCGCAGTCTGTTGGGTGAGTTTATTTATTTATTTATTTGTTTACTTATCTATTAATTAATTAATTTATTTATTTATTTAACAAACGAACAAAATAAAACTAAATCTACTGTTATTGTTTTGTGAACATTGGGAAAATAAATCGCTATTAATCGTCATAAGTCACGAAAGTATACTAAAACTAATTTGCCGATCAGTACAACCTTTTTCATTTGATTACATTAGTTTCTTTTCAGATTATTTTTCCTTTTTTAAGCCACCGCTTTCCTCGTCGGCTACGGTTCGAATTTCCGTCACCGACGTGAACGACAATGCCCCATCGTGCAATTCAGTGACTTCGCTTCTTGTCCCCTACGACTCGGCACCGTCGACCACCGTCGGCACGGTGGTCATCTCCGACCCCGACACCGGCGCCAACGGTACCGTAGTCTACCGTAGTCAACAGTCCCATCCGTTGTTCATCGTCAAAGGAAACGGTTAGCAGAAATTTTCGCATATTGTTCAGTTAACATTCTTTGAGTACGCCTAAACCAAAAGACTATTTATACCTAGCAGTGCGGCAATTGGACGTGCTCTCCGCAGAACCTACAGTTCTTGAAAAACTCTGTGCAAAACTGAAATTCCAGTTTTATTACCGCTTTTTTTCTTGCGGGTTACTATTATGTACACTAGAATACGATGTTGTAACGATGGTGCTAGGTTCGTCGCAAAAATCACACCTCAGATGGGATTCGAACCAGCATCTCGCGCCTAACCGAGGCTTGTGCGCTAATCACTATATTCCACTAGGACGACAGCTCCCATAGGTGTTGAAAGAGGTGCTTGGGGAGTTGCAGTTGAGGTGAGAGCCGCCGTCTTTGTGGCGTAGTGTATAGCATACGAGCCCTGGTTAGGCGCGAGACGCGGGTTCGAATCCCACCTGAGATGTCCTTTTTGCGATGAACCCAGCACCGTTATTGCAACGCCCGAAACTGTCCGTAATTGCCTCACTGCTGAGTATGGACTCATTTCAAGCACCAGAGTGTAGCTTATCACATTTTAAAGAGCTCTCGAATTTCCTCTCCAGGTGACGTTCACCTCAGACGCGCTCTGGTCGATTCCGATCCGTCCGATATCCGAATGTCGATCATCGCCTCCGATCAAGGATCACCTCGAAAGTCCACCGTCTGTCATGTTCAGATTCGTATTGGACGCGGCACGTCGACAGTGAAAATTATCGAGCCGTTCGAGAAGTCGGTTATTATTTACTATTTACATTTACTTATTTGCAAAGGTAGGGCAGCGTGGTGCAGTGGTAAAAGGCGCTACTGACACTCGCACGGTCGAGCGATCTATCTCGGCCCGTGCTAACCATGCCTTCTATCCCTCCGTGGTAGGGTAAATTGGTCCCGGACCTGTCTGAGATGGTGAGGACTCTGACCTGGTATGACGGCTGGCCCCAGCAAGGCACTGTTTAGGCCAAATACGCATTCACCACACCTTTACGATTCTGAATGGAACACGAATGCGTGGCGCATGCTCAGGAGACTGATCAAACCCGACGGCTTTACCTTTACCCTTACAATATCTGACAAGTATGCTTTCTGATGCTTGGAACATGTTTTCCATTTATACTTCTACTAGACTGATTTCAATTTGTTTCCTCACTTGCTATATCGCATCTTCTAAGGATGCGCCACGCACTCGAGTCCCATTTAAGATTGCAGAGGTGTCTTTACCTTCCCAGATAAGCCTGGTGCCAATTTACCCTACCCCGAAGGGATGGAAGGCTTGATTATCCCGGGACGGGATCGACCGACCGTGCGGGTGTCAGCAGCGCCTCTTACCAATGCACCACGCGCGCACTGGATATTGTGGTTGTTGACTTATTCATATTTTTTCAGGAATATTCGCATGCCACAAGACTGTCGCAGTGGTTGTCTGCTTCGAAAACTAAACGCTACCGGGGTGGCCAAGTGGCAGATTCAAAGCAACGGTATTTTTAACTAACATTTTCAGTCGTTTCAAATTTGTAAAAAATAGATAAAACTAGATGAAAAATAAGTCAGAAGTAAATGACTAAAAGCCAACTAATAAACACATTTCATTCAAAAAAATTTGAAACATTCAAAAAAACAACAACACAACATAGCGATTGATGTTGGTCATCATTTTATCAAATCCTTTTTTCTCAGGTCATCGCATCGTAAGTGGTTTTGCGCGATGTGCTTGTCGAGAATGTATTCTAAAAAAATCCACTGTTTTTTTTTCAACACATTTTTTATCACAAACCCTATTCGTAAGGGCTGGGGTGGATATCAAATTGATAATTATTTTATTTTTACCTCATTTAAAATGCACGAAAGTGTGCAAAACGCAGAGAAATGAAATGAATGCCTTAGAAATAGTGCCCTCGGGTGTGAATATGCAGGGAGACAAAAAAATTAGAATCGAGAACTTATCCAGTTAGGAATGCTAGGGAATTGGAAGCAATATGCAATTTTGCTCTACAGGGTGCGGCAAAAATTCTTAGACACAGATTCTTGACCGTCAAACGGCAGATCTCAGGCAAATGAGATAAAATTTGTAACATTTATAGCCTTTGACCACTCACATATAAAAAAGCATCTAAGCTTCGAAATGACCTCCTTTCGCACGAATACAGAGATATTAATATTCTTGAGGGCATTCGAAACAGCTTCACTCGCAAGCTAATGATGAGGTGCTATGGTACTAACTACTACCAAATGCCAAATGGGATTGAACGAGCAAAAGTACTTAATTTACCGAGTCTACACTATCGAAGGAAAAAATTCGACCTCTTAATGATGTTTAAAATATTCACGGGCAGAGTCTCTATCAGTCCAAACAGCTTCTTCGGATCATCACTGACAATAACCAAAAGAGGACGGCTGAGACTAAATGTTTCTGTGGCGAAATCACGGACCAGAAATAGCTTCTTCACCTACAGGTGCTTGGTAGAATTCAACCGTATTTTGGAATTAAATCAGAATGTCCTCGGTCTTTCCCTGCGTGGTTTTCAAAACCTTCTAGCTCGTGTGTGAATTTTATGTAATTTTATTAGTGGAAATAATGCATTTTCTTACTTTTAATGAGTGTTTCGAGCTATGTGTATTTTGCGGCACACGTTGGCTTCTGCCGACGTCTTGAATAAATAAATAAATAAATAAATACAAGCCCTAAGTCTCTTGAGGAACGCGTCTACGGCGGCGCGCAGGTTCACCGACGCGTCTGGGAAAATCGACAGCCATAAGTCCTGGAAGACGTTTCGAAGAAAGAAATTCTTCCGTAGACTTTTCAACACTTCGAAAACACCACTCGGACCTATCAGCAAGAATCTGCACCTGCTCATAGTGCCGAAGTCGTACAGAAGTGGTGCGCCGACAATTTTCCTGATTTCATCTCAGCAAAAAAGTGGCCACCAAATAGCCCGGAACCTAATCCGATGGATTATTCAATCTGGTCCATATTGAAGAGCAAAGCCTGCGCAACATCCCACGCGAACAGTGATTCTCTTAAAGAAGCCTTGAAGAAAGCCTGAGAGGAAATTGATGAAGATGTCCTGCGTGCCGCCGTATACGCGTTCCCCAAGAGACGTAGGGCCTGTATTCGTGCGAGGAGGTCATTTCGAAACTTAGCTGCTTTGTTATATGTGTGTGGTCAAAGGCAATAAATGTTATAAATTCCATCTCATTTGCATGAGATCTCCCGTTTAAACGGTCAAGAATCTGTGTCCAAGAACTTTTGCTGCACCCTGTAGAAATTTGAAAAATATAAATATTAGAAACCCAAATGTTTGACTTCTTATACTATATAGCATTTACTAAATAACGGTGAACTAATTCTAAGCGAAATGATGGTACTACGATTTAGGGTAATAACTTTACTAAATGAGTAGATGGATAATTGATGAAAGCGGCATTTCAGAAGTCTCGAATCACTTCAAAATCACGGCTGGTAACTTGACAATGACCTCGCGACCGTCGGCTCCACCGCCATGGTCCCTTTTGCTGATCCTGTCCGACGTTGAAGGACGACAGAAGCATGTCTCCGTGCGAGTTCTGGAGCCGAATTCCGCTGTATGTTTTACAATTTTTATTTTTTAATTTTGATAAATTTTGAATCCAGAGATCAGCTTCGTCTCTAGGCACCGGCTGATCCCATCAAACTCTCCCCACTGCTCCCAATCGGCTCCAAAGTGGCCAGTCTAGCTCATGGAGCATCGAACAGCGGATCGTTCTTCTATGCGCTCAAGAATGACGTTAGTTTGATTATTTTCTCTTCTTCTTTACTTTTCTTTTTCTTAGCTTCAATCTTTTCAACTCAATCGATCGATATTTTAGTCGGAAGTATTCGAGCTGGATCAGTCCACCGGAGAGCTCTATCTTATGCGGAAAATTCGCGATCTAGCCGGTCAACAGCTATCGATTTCCTATAATCGAATCAATCGATCCACGTACGAATCTGATGAGCGGCTGATCGAATTCGAAGTGGGAAGCGGCACCGTTGAGGCACCGTATTTCAACGAAACAATTCTTCGAGTTTCTGTCGCCGAGGATACTCCTCTAGGTTGGTCAACAGACGAGGGTTCGAATCCGGTGTGGGTCGTAGTTTTTGTAATAAACGCAGCACCATCAAAACGCTAAAAAAACTCACTTATACTTAGGTATAACCGAAAAGGACCATCAAACGAAATTGTCGCCTTTTTTGAACATTTTTTCTATTTTTTTGTATTTAACAAATTCTTCATCAGGGACGACCATCGCGACAGCCGTTGCTTCCGCATCAACACCGACCGCCTCACCGACGTATCGATTCGCAGAATCGAGTGATCGATTTGCGATCGATCAATACTCGGGTGAAATAAGTGTGGTTGACTCGCTGGATTGGAAAGAGGTACTGTTGACCAGTTTCTGACCAAATGTCATAACATGAAGTGAACTTGAATTGACTGGTGTAACAGGTCTACAATACGGCATGGGCGTGACGGTCTGAAATGTTCTCCTACAGTTATTCAACTTCTGGAACCGCGGTTTTTATAGAAAAAAAATGAAAAGCAGTAGAAAACCAGTGCACTCAGAATCTCATGGACACGCCCATGCTAGAATCTAGTCGAGTACCAAAACCTCTTCAATTTTTAATCTAATTTTTTTTAATTTGCCCTATGTATTTAGTCTCCCTATCACCTGGTGGTCCTGGCGACCATTGGAAGTGCAAAGGCTAGCGTTCTCGTCGTGGTCAATGTTGAGGATAAAAACAACAATCATCCGGAGATTATCAGGTTCGTCCTTGAGGGTTTTTGTTAATTTATTTTTGCAATTTTCTAAAATTAAGCCTGTTTTCCCATGAACTGATCTAATCAATTCTATTCAGCTCCTCTGAGGTACTAGTGCTGGCTGAGAGTCACCGAGTGATCCACCATGTCGTGGCCATTGACGACGATTTCGGCAAAAACGCTGCCATCACCTATGATCTGATCCTTGATCCGAGTAACTGTTTTGCGATCGATCGTGATACAGGTAGGGATTACTGTAAGATAAAACTGTAGGAATAAAAACCATGAAAGGAAACTGGAAAAAGACAAGTGATCATGAGTACAGTACCACGGCATTTTTTGTTTTCATTCTTTTCATTCCCGGGCGATGGGAGAACTTAAACGATTTTTCATAGCATTTCGAAGATTAAGTACTACTTTTGCAAGAATTGCAATAAGAAAAAATACGGTAGAATTGAAAAATACGAAAAGAAAATGGAAAAAGACAGGCGACGACGAGAGTAATACCATGACGTTTTCCACTTTATTCTTTTTATTCCAGAGCGGAGAAATTGGAGAAAGTTGTAAAATTCTTGTAAAACTCTTATAACTGTGTAGGATTTTTTCAGCGCTGTTTATCCATTATTCGTTTCCATTTATGCTCACAATGTTTTCATGGGTCTCTCTCGACACTACGAAATCTGATCATTTTCAGTATCGAAAAGTTTTTTGTTTTTTCAATATTTTTCATATATTTTTAGGAGCTCTGTCGATGCTCCGTCGCCCTTTCGTCAACGACGTCAACGTAGTTGTTCGAGCCAGCGATCAAGGCTCACCGTCACTGTTCGCCGATCAAGCCATCACGATACGGTATTTATTTGTTTATGTATTTAACTATTTATCACAGCAAGGGGCTCGCGTGGTGTGATGGTAAGAGGCGCTGCTGTCACCCGCACGGTCGAGCGATCGATCCCCGGCCCCATGTCTTTAGGATTCTAATTGGAACGCGAATGCGTGGCGCGTCCTTACAATTAGGGGACTGATTAACGCTGACACCTTTACCTTTTCACCTTTTACCACCGCCCAAAAAACGGAACAATGATGCATATGGCTATAGGACCTTAAGTGATAATAAGAAAGCAATCCAATCAGAATCGAATTTCAAAGTTACTGGTTGAATTGGAATTTAGTAGTTTTATTAAATTGTATTACTATCTGTTATTTCTCAAAAGACTATTTTTCTGAAAACTCACCTTTAAATTCCTGATTGTTCTTGGGTTCTGGATTGAGTTCTTCATGATTTTTTCCACTCTCTTCGCATTTTGAATTGAAGACAGAAACTTGTCCTTGTGTGTACAAAGAGCGCCTCAGTTCCGCTCACTTTTGGTCCATAGATTCTCACTAATTTCTCAAGAACGTTTTTGGGAATGAAAAATTATCTCTCACTCAGAACTATATTGATGTTTTCAGCATCGCAAACGACACCAGAAATTGGCGATATTTCGACGAGAATGAGATGGACGTGAGGATAACTGATACCACACCCACTGGCACCACGATCGTTTCTCTGAAGCTTGATGGTGAGCTATTTTTGTTAAATAGAAATAGAAAGTTCATGTCGTCAAGGAGAAAATTTTAATGAAAATGGATAAACAACGGAGGTATAACGAAATTGCTTCGAGAGCAATTTAGAATGAGAATGAAACAACAAACATGCATAGGTTGATGCCAAAATTAGAATTCATTTTCTGGTTCATGGGGAAAATCTTTTAAAAACAATAAAAATATTTGAAAAAAATCTCCAAACTATTCTCTTCCGATTCAGGTAAAGCGGCGATCCGACTCTTTCCAAAGTCGACGACTTTCGACATCGACAGCACTGGGAAGATCTCTTTGTCAAACCCAGCTGCTCCGGGGATTCATCAGCTTTTCGGTACCGTTTTATGGATATTTTGACGCATTTTTTATTCTTTTGATTTTTAGATGGACTCATCTATTCGTTCGAATTTTTCTTGGATTTTCTTTCTGAAAGGTCTTCGTTTCAGTTCTGGCCAAGTCGTCTCATGGTGACATTGACTCCTTGTCCATCAACGTCCGCGTCGTCGAATCGGAGAAGTCCGGTCCTCGTATAAGCTCCGCCTCTTGTGGGTCCACAACCGTCCCTGAGAACCGCCCACTGAGAGACTTTAAACAGATCTCAGCGCTTGGCGTCTCCAATAGCACTCGGTTCAGCATAAGAGGTAGTTCTTTTCGACAACACTCAGTAAGCCTTCTTTTGATTTTATTTTTTCATTTTTATTCATCTTTTTTTGTTATTTCTTAAATCATTTGCAGGTCGCAGTCCATTCTTCAGCATTGACGCCATCACCGGGAAGCTTAGCAGCCCGGCTCTGGACCGAGAAAAGCAATCGGAGCATCTTCTAGTGATTGTTGTGCAGGACGGAGAAGCCAAGGTTAGTTACCCACCGCAAAGTCACCCTTAGTACAGTATACCCATTGATTCTGTTCAGGACTCGTGTACGGTACGGATTACGGTATCTGACGAGAACGATAATATTCCGCAGCTGGCCGCCAACACTCCACAGATTATCTCGATCAATGCCAGCACGTCGATTGGCGATGTGATTCATAGGTGAGTTTGGAGAATTCCAATTTTTCAAACCCTTATTTATCCAAGTGAAATGTAAATTTCTGGAAAAATTGATTTTTGAATTTCTCACATTCTCGTATTTCTTGAACAAAGGCGCTCCTTCCTATTTGTCGAATCCTGTTTTGCTAAAATCTCATTCCGCGGCTGCCATTCTTTCAAAAAATTGGAAATTAAGAGAGCAATGGTTGCTTCAAGCCTTTTTTCTTCACTTTTCGTCAAATATTTTCCTTTACTTGGGATCAGGCTGAATAAATAACCTTGGTCCTAAAGCTTTTTCTCACAAGCTGAAGGGGTATACCTTACTTTTTCTCTAATCCTTTTGGTAGAGGAGCTCTTAATCTCCATGATCTCCCTTCTTGGAACCTTAACATAATGGAATACGTTTCGTATGCTGCTGTACCGAACGAGGTTAGTAGGTGGACCAAATTTTTAATGATGGCCTAAAGTTTCGACCCGTTCGTCATCGTTAGAGGCCTAAAACGTTGTTCGAAACTGCTAATTCTTGGTCTGTCCAAGCGCCGAACCATCCCCACCATTTTGGCCATACTTGAAACATCTACCCCAAGGAATTGCAAAAAACTAGACATAAAAAAAATGACTTATCCCGTAATCCACCGGCAGAGTGGTGCACAGCTCTTGTTGACAGTTGATGCGACTGAGTCATATCAGTTATTCCGAAGCTAACAAAACGGTGTAAACGGTAAGAAGTCATTGCTCATCAAGAAACACTCATTTCGGTTGTTCATGCAAGGATTCCTTGTAAAAATCCAGAACGACTCCAATGCCTTTCTGGACGATATCTCAGCCTCATAAGATAGAATTGTGCACATAATGTCGAAGTCATTCCCGTCATGCACTTCATGCTTTCGCCTTCCCTGTGGTGTTGTTATGTTACCCCCTTTTCTTATTGGCCAGATGTTCATTTATAAGTGCCAACAAATGCGATCGGTCTCTCCAATGTTCCGTCGGGACAAACAACGCAGTTCTCCGATACACACTCAGCATCGTAGTACCTATTTCGAACTAGCTGACGTTTGATGTTGTCGTTTGGGATGTTAACAAGTACAACATCATCTTGAAGCTGAGCACGAACAAGGCATCCTTGCTTTGCGAGAGAGAATGCGTCAGAGATGAAAGGACGGCATAAGGGTACACGGTTTCGAAAGGGTCGGGCGCGCTGGACAGTGGTGGCTCTCCTGTGAAATGCTGACTTCCTATAGCCGTTTTGAGAGGCTATTCTTGAAGCTAATATCACTGATTCTCGTCGTTCGTCCTCACTCGTGCACACTGCTGTAGCTGTCTGAACTTTTAGGCCTCTGACGACGACGATCAGGTCGAAACGTTAGGCCAGCAATAAAACAGACACCCCTTCTAACCTCGTTCAGCACAGCAGCATACGAAAGTTATTAATCTGTGTTATTCTTCAACCTGGCGGGACCGCAGACATTCCGCGAATTTGAAAATGTATTCAGTTTAAGAAATTGGGGAAGCAGTTTCGAAATGTATTTTATTTTATTCCTTTTTCTAAAAACCGCTCCCTACCATCCTTCATCGATTCCAATTTCGACATCTTCATCGAGGCCCAAAAGTTTTCCATATTTTGGTATCTTCAAAGTAGTTGATCATAAATTCTCCCTCAGGTCTCAGATATTCTACCGTAATACCTGCTTCAATAATGAATTAATAAATAAATATTGCAGGTTCAACGCCTTTGATCACGACGTTGGCGTAAATGGACGAATATTCTATAGTCTAGTTGAAGACGCCAGTATGGCACTGGATTTGGCACCGGAATCCGGGGAGCTGACATTTGTTCGGTGAGCTACCGTACTACGCTCTTGGATTACTGTAGTTTTGCGTTCTAACTAACTCTAATTATTACAACTTGTCGTCATTATACGCTTTTGCTGCAATCAAAAGTGTAGAATTACAACACCATCAAATGAAAACTTCAAGATAAAATGAAAACGCCAAGCTCATTTCTCCTTTTATTTGTCATTGTGTATTACTTCCTACCTGCTTATTTTCTGATGATTTCCTCCCATTTTTTGATTATTTCTTCCTCATTTCATTCTTTCAGTGAGCCGAGCGAAGTCGGTAAGGACTGGATGATCCGGGTTCGAGTCTACGACAAAGGCATCCCCTCGCTAGGGGTCGATCGTCTGATCAGAATTCAGAACTCTCGGGCCCCAGCATTCCGGACGGATTCTCAGCCGGCTTTCTTACGACAGAAATACGTCGCTGCGGTCGATGAAGGTCTCAGCCGAGGGCAGATCGTTTCTAAGGTAATCGATAGTTTTGAAACGATTCAAAAAAATCATATGGTGACTGTTAGACAAATATTTCGAATTCCTCTTGGGATACGTGAGGCTTAAAGCCGCCCAAGAATTGGGCGGTAAGGTAGGGAGGCTCAATAGAGATGGAAAACATGTAGAATCTGATAAACTTTTTTTGAATTTCATGTATAAATCAATATAGGAAATTTAATGGAAGCTACTTCTTTTGAGAAGAGAACCACTTTACAGGTCTCCACCTCCTCAAGAGACTCCCGAATCACCTACAGTATCGTCGAGGGAAACACGGATAGCGCATTCGAAGTGCTGATTTGATTTGATTTCTTTCTCTTTTTTAAAACTTTTTTTTCTGAAATTTTGGTTCTTTATCTTTGAATCACCTGTAATTTGCTGGAATCCGTTCCAGGTGGACGGTGAAGGAGTTGTCCGAACATCACAAGAGTTGGACTTTGAGATCAAAGAACGTTATGAGCTGAAAATCATCGCCACAGGCGCTTTTTCCAACCAGATTCAGACACAGATGACCGTTGAGGGTAAGCCGGCTACCTTACCCGGAAGAATCTTCCCAAAAAGCTTATATTTTTAGTTAACAACGTGAACGACAATTCTCCGGTTTTTCCACAGCAGCGGAAGAAGAAGGTTCTAGAGAGTGAGTCTCATCACTTTTCTTAAGGTGTTGATGCTGTAAGAGTGTAAGCACTGAGGGTGGTCACCTAAACTGGGTTTCCACTGACACGCGACGCAACGCTTCGCGTGACAGCAGGATCGTCTCGACGCATCGCTTACCGTGTTGTTTCCCTATTTTTCTTTAGCGCCACATTTTCGCGTTGTTTCCTTCGCTGTGTAAGTCTTGAGATTTTGGTCGTTATAGATTATAAATTGATAGGATTGATTTATATCTTTGTCTTATTACTATATCCTTAATTAACATTTAAAAAAGTTAAATAAACATTTTATTACAGCTCTACCAATCGGCTCCTACGTGACCACAGTCACCGCTAATGACGCTGATAACTTGGCCGCTCTGGAGTACAGTCTCGATCCGAAGGAGGAGCGATTTACCATTGATCGGTAGGTTCTCCAACTTCGACTGATTTTTGAAAACGATTTAAATAATTGAAACAATTGTTTCAAATGTTGACACAATATTGATAAACGTTGCATTTATCCTTCATACAAGGTAATTCATCTCGTTTTCCTTTTTCGCATCAATATAAACATGATAGAGAAAAAAATGTCGAAGAAAAAGAGTCCCGCCCAAAAACTGATGAATGAATGTCATTTTACAACAATTACATTCTCCAATTTCTCTCTTCTTGAAACCTTGACATGATCTTACAAAATTTTGATTTTTTTTTCGAATTTTGTAACAACAGTTACAATTATAATTGCAATTTCATAGAAAATAATACAGAATTATACTTTTTCTTGGATTACGATTGCCTAAATTTCCATTTTTCAGTTTCACCGGCGTTGTTCATCTGGCGACTGGCTTGGATTTCGAGACGGTAGAAGAGATCAAGGTCAACGTAAAGGTAGATAAAAACGATATTTAAACTTATTATAACAAATACTTTACGACTTACATTTAGCCCTAAAGTGGTTTTCTACACTTTTTACACCTTTTTTGTGTTTTTTCTTTTTTTCACATTTCATTATTTAATTTTCAAGTTAGCAAGGCGAGAAGAAGTTTTGAGTCAAAGAAGTGGTGTTTAGACACCTTTAGTCAGATGTGGAATTTTAAAATTACTATAATTATAATTTAATTAATTTACCATTTGAAGCTTAACCAGAAAATGCTTCTGACCAGGCGTAATCGAAGTGCCGACGAAAAAAAAGAGCAAGTCGTGCAGACGCGAAAAATAAGCACAACTATTCTTCATTTGGCTTGGGACTTCTCTCCTAGTATTTCTCTTCCGGTTTTTCAAGAAAAAATGAAAAATAAGCAAAAAATGAACGCTTCGCAAAACTTCGCATTCAGGTAAGTGACGGGAACTTCACCTCGGCCACCTCATTCATGGTTGTTGTGATGGACGTGAACGACAATGCGCCAGAATTTCAACAGCGATTCGTCGATATCAAGGTCAGTACATCCTTCATATTACTTTTTATTCTATCGATATGGGTGTTTTTTTATTTTTTTAAATATTTATCAGACTTTTCTAGATACCACAATCAGCTGCTGTCGACGACGTGTTGGCCAAATTGGTGGCGTTCGATCGTGATTCCGGAGAAAATGGTCGAATTTCGTACTCGTTGGCTGAAACCTATGGGATCTTCCAGCTGGATAGTAAATATGGTTAGTTATACCCTCCGGGGTGAAAGTATACCTTGGACTGAATAGCTAATTTTTGAGTGAAATCTGGTTTCTGACTTTACCAAGTCACGAAGACATAGTGCGTTTTTACCAGAAGAAAGCTGTTGGTTTTAAGGAATTCCCCTCTTTATTTGCATTCATAGTAATATAAAAATAGCTTAAATTATTTATTCTAATTTATATCTTTTTAGGAACTCTTACCGCAATCCAAGCACTACGCACTCAGTCCGAGTACCTGTTGGCGGTAACCGCCACCGATAACGGTAACCCAGCGCTCTCATCGACTATACCGGTCCGGATTACAGTTACCAATGAGGAATTCGAGCGGCGTCCACAGTTCCTTCAGCCCGCTTACGAGTAAGTAGACTTTTTACCATAATTGATTATTAATACTACAATCACGAGAGCGGGCGCAGTGGTAAGAGGCGCTGCTTCCACCGACATGCTCGAGCGATCTATCCTCGCCCAGGCTAGTCAAGCTCTCCAACCTAACTGCGTTGGGTGAAGTGATACCAGGCTTGTCTGGGAAGGTACAGATTCTGACCTGTCCAGAGCCTAGCCCAGCGGATCATTGTATTGGTCAAAAAGCATCACCGTGGCTTTACGATTCTGATTGCAAGACGAGTACATGGCGCATTCTAAAGGTGATCGATTCGAGTCGTATTCGTTTAGATTTGTCGTCTCCGAGTCATTCCCACTGCACATCACCTTTGCTAATGTGTCCATCGGTGATAAACTACCGTACCTCTACCGTATCGTCGACGCCAAAGCCAACGACGTGTTTGATATCGACCAAATGGGACGTCTCTCATTGAAATTTGCTCTTGATCGGGAATTGAAGGACATTTACAGCTTTACAGTGAGTTTTTTTAGATATTCCATGGTGAATATTAAGATCGATATCCCTATACCTGTTCCAGGTGGACGTCGGATCTCAATCTTTGGTTTCGCATCAGAACTCCTCCACTACAGTAACTATCCGGGTATCTGATGTGAATGACAATTTCCCGATGTTCGATCAACCTGAAGTTTCGGTGACGTTGCGAGATGGAATGAAAAGTGGCGAAGTTCTTCAAAGGTTTGTTAGTTAAAATGAAATGAATTTACAGAAAAAATTGAAAAATAAAACATAAAGCTCAAAATTGTTGAAAAGTTGATTCAACGTGAAACTTGAGACGACGACTGGCTCAAGAAACGTCTCAGTTGACGAGAATGTCCATCACATTGTTGAACGATGGTTCGAATCCCATCTGAGCCGATAGTTTTGTGATAAACCTTACAGCATCAGAACATCATATACTTCCACTAGAACATGCAGCAACCCGCAAAATGTAAAGCTTCAGTGTGCATTGGATACCAACGGATCCGAATTCATGAATGCTATACCCGTGTAAAACCACAAAACATACATAGAACATACAAAACATGATTCGTCAACGCACATCAGAGTTTTCTCAAGGTTTGTTTGGGGTCTGTTTCGAGTAGATACCCCATTACTGCTTCGAGATCTTTGAACCCTTACTGCGCTAGTCAGGTGTGTCAAATACCTTATGAACTCCAACTAAACCCCTAGCAAACCTCGTTGCGTTTTAACGAATCACGGCCTGTACGTCTTCCTGGGTAAATTTCTTGGTTTATGGCGAGTATGCCATCAAATTGAAAATTGAAAATGTTTGTTACCTGAACTCCCACCGCATTTCAGTCTATTCTATTCCGAGAGACGACTCCCATCAATAGTACCCATCCTAGTGAATCGTCAACGCGCGGCGGAGTTTATTCCGGGGTTAATCTTTTTTTGAGGGGGGGGTGAAGCCACCGTTGCTCCATCAACGTCGTCGAATCGACGCCGTGTCAGTAGGTATGTTACATCCTGTTGGTAAATTCTATGGAAACCCTAAATAAACCTTTCATGAATTTCGATGTTTCTGACAAACACGATTTTCAACAAAAATTCTTGGACCTTCGGTTCTCATTGCAGTTTCACCTGTCCCATCTGGAAAAACCCATCAGCTATACTCGATCAATTTAGTTTGACAGCTACTGATGCCGATACCGGAGAAAATGGTCGTGTGAGCTACCGTATTCTATCTGGAGACGATTACGGAATCTTCTCCGTCGGGGCCGAAAGTGGGGCTCTGATTTTCAATCAGTGGGACGACGAACAACTTACCAGACATGAAGACGGCCGGTGGACGGTATTTGTGGAGGCCGCGGACCATGGATCCGCTCCGAGGTGGGTCCCGGCTGGATAATGGATCATGGTGCCTTTTAGGGACAATTTTTATTGTTTTCATTACAGGACAGCACTTCTGGCGGTTCGAATCTCGGTGAATCTACAGTCGTGGTCGGGATCGGCACCGTTCTTCGTTGTGCCCTCGTATGTGGCTCTGGTTGCGGAGAACACGGAGGTCGGCAGTGAGATCTTCAGGGCTCGAGCAACAAATCGATTTGGGATCACGGTGAACACCGTCAGATATCTTCTAAAGGACAGCGGAGGGGTGAGTGATTTCCTGGACTATCAAATTGCGACAAGATTCTCTCTACTCTCTTTTTTGTATTTTTACCGTTGTTTTCTGGTCCGTGCGAAGGGCGCGTCAAAGTTCAAGTTTTCGATGTGTAATTTCTATAGAATTTCTTAGTTTTCCTGTTCCTTGAGATCAACATTTCTAACGCCTTTCAGGCCTTCGCCATTGAACAACAAAACGGCTCCATTCGATTGAAACAGGATCTGGATTTCGAGACGAGAGCATCGTACAAGATGTCTTTGTCCGCTTCTGATGGCAACGTAGGTTTCTGACGTTTTCTGATCCTTCATCGGTTCCCTATACCCGTCGTAAACCCCCCGAAAGTGTCTCATTTTCGGAAATGGGAAGAACAACCAAAAATCGTCCCTGAGTCTACAGCACTGCTGTTAATTATTCTTGATGAAACGTTCTTGATTAGCATTTAGAACCATTTTAACTTGGCAATGAAAAGATTACCAGGAGAATTCAAGCTAACCCTACCCGGTATCCCACTAAACTCACCATGGTGGCTTCGAGGTCATTTGAACTTGAGATGGGGCGGTTATCCTTTATTTGAGCAGCTTCGGCCATTTTGCTGCCACCAGAGCGTCAAAGGGATTGAACCCAAAGCCGGAACATTGTGGAGAAAGAAGGGAGACAACGACACTTTGAGTTCAGAAGAAAAAGGCCTTTAAGTTGGATCGCAGTTCACATTTCATTCAAATTCGATCAGTTATTCAGTTATGCTGTATAAGACAAGCATGAGAAAACTCTCGATGAATTGATGGATTCAAAGGTGGTGTCACTAACAAGATTTCTGTTATGTTAATCGTTTAATTTTTTGACTAACCACCAGAAATCTTTCTTTACAATTTCGTGTTGTGCGTATCGGATAAATAAAAAAATAAATTGATATTCAGGGAAGATCGGCCGTGGTTGCTCTGGAGATCGTTGTTCTGCCACTGGACGAGTTTGCTCCGGTGTTTACCCAATCCAGTTACACCTTTGAGGTCGGTCACCCTTTTGAGGGTTTCGGTAAAACATTTAATCCTCAAACGAATCACGGATCTCACAGTTTTATCACTAGTGTGAGCTGATTTTTGTGAAAAGAAAATTTTTTGTAAAAGAAAAAACGAATTTAAGATTCAAGATTCTATCGTGCCCCAGTAGAAGTCAGTGGTGAATAGCTACTTCTCACCATCAGGAGAAAGACAAAAGAAAAAAAGAACGAAAAAACGATAATCCTTGTTTTGCTGTACTATGGTTGTTTTCTCCGCTACTGCTCGAGTTTAGTTTCATTTTTTCTTTTTTCTGTCCTCAGGTTCTCCCTGTTGATTATGCCACTAGCCACGATTCAGCACGTCTGTGAAACGGCGTAAATAAATGAATAATTAAATAAATTAATAATTTCCTTGTTCAGGTGCCCCTCCACGCATCTTCTGGCTCTATCGTCGGCGAGGTTTTGGCGGTTGACGCCGATGGAGGCCCTCATGGTATTCCACGATACCGAGTCGAACCTACCAGTGACTTGGTGTCCATCGAGGAATTAACAGGACTGGTTAGTTAGAAAATCGAAAAAAAGAGAAATAGAAAAATTTTCTCGTGAATCCGTTTCAGATGACCTTAAAATCGAGACCAGACCTGCGACGGAATCATACAGTCGAGCAGATTACGGTGATTGCCTCGAGCAGTCATCTGCAACAGACCAAGGCCACCGTATACCTCGAGGTTAGTTCCGACGGGTTACCTGGACCTCCGGGTCAATTCTACTACATGTATACATCATCTACTTCTAATATGCTTAGTAGTAACCGCAAAAAGGCGGTAAAAAAGTCCATCGATTTCTGTGAAAAGTCTATAGATCTTCCAGATAACTATTCCTTTGTAGGAAACTCTAACTTATATTTATTTTATACGTTTTATTTATTTTGGATTTATTTGAAGATCGGTGAGTTCCCCCTCCGTCCGGTGAACTCGACGATCTCGTCGAACATCTTCAAAATTGGAGCTGTCGCCACCGCTGCTCTTTTCGTGCTGCTGATTTGTCTCCTCTGTTGCTGCCTGTTCGGTTACCGATCCTCTAAACCCAAGGAAGTGGACAGTCCACGGAAACAGGTTGGTATATTCTTGAGTTGAAGCTCGGCTGATGCCCTGAGGGCAGGAATTTACAATTTTCCAAAATGGGGTCACGAAAATTTTGCAGATGGAAAATCATTTTCCTGGGTAAAGACTCGTTATTGGTGAACCTCCAATGAACCCTAGATATACACCGAGCGCATCGTAAACCGAGATTCGTGAACGCGCGCCGTAGTCTAATCGGGGTTTATCACGGGTCTATCACACCTCGCGACAGGGTTTGGGAGACCTCGTCAGCATCGAGCGCGTTTGTCGCCGACGGGGTTTCGGAGACCGCTCGCCCGTTCATGAATCTGGACCCTGGTTGAGTGTATAATCAATCGTCGAGAGCTCGCGATAAGAAGAGAAAGATCCCGTCCGAGTTGAAGCTTGGCTAAGACACTGAATGCAGGAATTTACAATTTTCCAAAATGGGGTCACAAAAATTTACAGATGGAGAATCGTAATTTTGCGTATTTCCTGGTCGAATTTCTAATCAATTGAAAGTAAATGAAGTGAATATTTTTCTATTTCATCTGCTCTTCACAGGTCTACTCTATCGGTCGGGAGCGAGAAAAGGACGTCGATGGTGATTGTGCGATTCGACGATTGGCCTGTTCGCCAAAGCAGGCTCTGCCAAGCAATGTCTCACAAAATGTACGTTCTGTTTCCTTCTAAAATTGAAAAGAATAACTTTTCGATACTGAGAGATGCAATTTGCTTTTAATTTTTTCCGGAAATTAACATGCAAAACTGAAATTTTTCGTGGCTTTTTCTCGTTCGCCTCCGACGATCTTTATTCCAGACCTCATCAATGGCCTCTTCTTCATCCTCAAACTCCGGTGGTGTCCGAAATTCGTTACTTTTTCATCGTGAGAACACCTCATCTCGCTCCCAGCCTGATTCAGGTATCGATCAGGATACGGTATCGGTGAACAGTTCGGTCACCGAGTATCTGATCTCGATCGGTGTGAATCCGAATCCGATTCCGTCGCGATCACGGTTCGTTTATCGATCGATAACTTGAAACATTAGACTGAATAGCTTCTTTTTCTTAAGGTTTCGACGGCCTGACACGATCGACTCAGCTCTAAACGAGTACATCTACGCACGGGTAGAAGATATACTTCCTCCGGGACCGCTGAATTTGTCAGAGAACGTCGATCAGCTCGAGAGTCTTTATCAGGTGATAACCTTCAAACTGTTTCTACCTTCCCTGATTAGTTTGTACCTTCCAATTCCCTGATTTTTTGGTAAATTGGATTTGTATTGAGATCAGGGATAAGACTTCATTGCTTTTTTACACCGTTGTCTTTTTTAAGAAATAATTTTGCAAACTTTTCAGATCTCCCCACAGCGCCTCCCGGCTCCAACGTTCAAACCGCTGACGGAGATCTTCGACGAACTTGAAGAAATTCAACGAGAACAATCAAAGAAACGCGACTATGTTCAAGTAGAAATCTAAGAACTGTACTGCCGATTTAGGACTAAATTGTAAAAAAATCTCTTCGCTTGTCTCTAGAATTCTCCAGCTAGATCGCAGCGCAGCTGCATCGCTCACTTTATTCAGTCTATTCAGATTTAACTGTATGTACATAGCACTGATCTGCTCTTCATTCCAAACTGGTGCTCAATTTTTGTGTTGAATGTGATTTTGTGATTGTATAATTGATATATAAATGACGCAAGATAAAAAGAAATCTACATATCTGCTGTTTTTAGGTAAATATTCGATGACGTTAGATGCCGTTCCGTACTGGTAATTAGTAGAGTTACAGTTTCGTTTTGAGCATTTAGTTCCATGAGCTTTCAAGAACATGAGGAACAATAAATAGATAAATTAATAAAAGAGAATCAAAATAAATAGAATAAATAAGGAATAAGGAAATAAGAAAATACGAATTTCGGCAGATATCACCTGCTCCTCTGACCCGGGAATTAGCCCATGTTGAACCTCGGACCCGGTGGTTGTACGCTGCAAGATTTTGAATTGTTGTATTAGTAGTTCGAGCACGATCGGTTTCTGACTTGGTGTTGCCGATTTCTGCTTCCGATTTAGCTCATTTTCAACGTTTTTTTAGACTAGTGAATTTTAATATCAGAACTTTGAATTGTTATATACATAGTTTCGGAACTATGTTTTCGGACGCACCTCGTTGAAATTACCGGCGAATTTCTCCATAGTTTCAGTTGAACTTTTGAACTATTTAAGAAAACTGGTTTGAAATATGTTGTGTCGTATTACCGAACTTAATCAGCACATAACGAACTAATTGAAATGGCGGAAATGAAGAATTTCAACCTGTAAATTACCAGCTGGAGATTTCGACAGCCGATATTCGAAAGAAAAATTCAGTAAAATTAATAAATATCGGTCAAGTTTCGGGTTCAGATAAGTTGATCATGGCATACTGACATAACTGTAATACTTTGCTACAAAATCGGGTTCCGACTACAGAAGACACATTTTCAAGTTTCAGCATTTACATATCTAAAAATATTTATTTTCTAGGTCTGCTCTATTCTTTGACCTGGGCCAGTTCCACTCCGTCTGAAAAAGGCTAACCCACTGCTAACTCACTCTGGACGAACCGCATCCAGGGTAACGTTTGCTGGTTGCTACCTGCGACGGGTTAGAACCGTGATCATCCAGACCTGGCACTAGGCTCTTACCCTCTCTACTATCAAACCCACCAACCACCAAACCAATAGTCTCCCAAATCCCATAGCGTCATCAGATGCACCAAACAGTCTAATCCACCAAGAACTATCTTTCTACCAAATTCGGAAATTTGTTTAAAGCAAACAGTGACCATTTGGCAACTTCTTTGCCACTACATATGTATTTCTGCATTTGTGAATAAATAAATACATATGTATTTCTACCAATTTTCTATTTTTGAAGTCTTGCTGGTTCCAATGGCCATTATGAGCTCAATGCATAACAATTTGTAGGAAAAGCTCTCGAGTCACAGAAAACTTGCGTGTATCAACTCATAAATGCACACTTTCATTTACACTTTAAGAAAAGTCTCATGGAGAACAGATTTTGATCATTTTTTCAATGAAGTCCAGTTGTACGAGAACCAACCGAGTAAATCACCGGAAGCTTGCCGACAGAAGTTTTCAGATCTATGATAATTTCAATTAGAACATTCTAAAGCCGCGAATCATTTGCGTCTTGGCAACAGATTGCCGAGGTGAAGAAGCTTTCGCATAGTTGCCGGACCATTCCAGTAACCTTTGACCAACATGTGCCAGTAGATCCACGGCATTGCGTATCGCTTCAAAAAGTACGGAAAGATGCTGAAACATAAAGGATTAGGATTAATAATTCCAATGAGAAAATGCGTTATATAAATTGCAGATTTCAAATCCAAACTAACCGTACTACGCTCTGGTCTACTGGAGTCGTCTCCATTCGACCTTCAGAGTTGAACTCGGCGAGAATCGCCTTGTTCTTGCCGATCACCAACGGGCACGACGCATAGCCGTCGTACTGAACGATGTCAATAAGGTAAAAGAGGAACGTCATGGTGAAATTTTCTGCCCTCAGGACGCGAGTCGAGCTCCATCTTGTGCAGAATTTTTCTCTACTCATCGAGAGCTTTCGACTGATTATACATTCACCCAGGAAAATGCGAAATTACGATTATCGATCTGCAAATTTTGTGACTCCATTTTGGGAAATGACGAATTTCTGCCCTCGGGGCACGAGCCGGGCTCCAACTCAAACTTAATCTTTCCTTTCTAATCGAGATCTTTCCATTGATTGTACATTCACCTAGGAAACTGCGAAATTATGATTTTGGATCTGCAAATTTTCGTGACTCCTTTTTGGGAAATGACGAATTTCTGCCCTCAGGGCATCAGCCGAGTTCCATCTCAGGCAGAATCTTTTTGTACTCGTCGAGATCGTTGAGAGCTTTCAAATGATCATACATTCAACCAGGAACAATGCCAAATTACGATTTTCTATTTGCAAATTTCGTGACCCCTATTTTGGAAAATTGCAAATGTCTGTCCTCAGGATGGAACAATGATACTATGAAACTTTTTTAAAATGTCAATCTACCTTTGCTTGCGGATCTCGTCCTTCGATCACTGCTGTTAAATTCTTCTCGATCGTCTTGAGATGACTAGAAACGGCGGCTGCCGTCTTCGCGTTGCCCGTGTTAATACAATCACCGGCGCCGAAAACGTTCGGAAAGTGTTTTGACTGAAAAAAACCACTTTTAGAAATCTAGCTACTTCATTTCTTAAATATTTCGCACCATCGCATATTCTTCGAGCTTTCAGCAGTCTGGAAACTTGAAAAAACAACACACTTTTCATCTGCTGAAAAAATAGAAAAATGGCGTAAAAATGAGTCTGGCAAAACGACCGCAGTCTGAATTTCTTTTTCTATTTCTGAACGTACAGATGGGATTTCTCTGGAAGTTTCCCAGGCAGCTAATTTCTGGCAGGTGATGAATTTCTACCCTTTTGCACTTTAGACGGAGAGCTTGAGAAATATGCGATTTATCATATATTTCCATATGGATTTATCAGACAACCGATCAAAGGTAGAAGTTCAAAGGAGGCTTTTATGGTAATTGGGGAACGCTTACTGATCTTACACTAAGTTTTGATAGCCATTTACACAATTTTTGGTGAGATTTTTCAGAAGAAACTGGAGGTCCGGTGTTGTTGAATGTTTCGATAGCGTTAAAGAGAAATGAAATTACAGCAGAACCAAACATACCCTCAGGGTACCCGGATCCACATCAAGCCAACCTTTGGCATCGGTTAACTCTTTGCATTCTCGCACTGGTGGTGGAGGGGTGCAAGGTGGTCCGACGTGGAGCACAGAGTACTGTAAATAGAAAGCATTATTTACCATGTCTATTTTTTAGAATGTAAGATTTTTCACTTATATTCACTCTGTTCTCTTTAAGTCTTTTAAAGAAAATGAGAAAATTCGCTGGTAAAAACTATCGCAGCGAATTTTCTTGAGCGAATTTTCTACAGCAGTACATACTTAGTTTTTTAAAAAAATCCCAAAGAAAAAGTTGGACATCTCATGTAAGAGTGCTCCTTGCTGAATTTTCAAACTTCAGATAAATTCTACCATTCCTGCTGAAAATCAGCGCTGAGGCACCGCTAAATTCCAAGGTCTCCGATTAGCCGCGCTTGTCGCAACCGCTATTTCGCCTACATCCGTCGCTACTCTTACCCTTCCGCTGACAATTTGTCAGGTTCTGGGTTAAAAAGTATCACTGATAGGAATATAAGTGGAATTCAATGGATGCTGGACATTTCACTCAGGCCACGATCTTGAACAAAAATATCGAAACGTGTTATATTTATACGATTCTACTGTGCCCATAATACCCCTCTGGTAGTGGACTTCTCGGGCTTTTAAATTCCCTACAGAAAAAAGAAAAAGGAGCTGAAAACTCACCGGAGTCTGCCAGTACTTGCCAGGAATCGCTTCGCAGTTTTCGTCGACCAATTCAAATTTGGCGATTTTATTCTTCGTGTCCACTTCACACAAGTTCACTCGAGTTTTCACATCGATTTCCTTCTTTTTGGCAACTTTGTTCAGAGAACACAAATAGGCTTCCACTCCAAAAAGCTGAAAAAAACAATACTCAAATAATACAGCTGTTGCTCGAATGGCAAATGTTTTTAAAAATCGCGTAGAGGCGGTTAGAACTTTCAACAAGTGAAATTTTGTTCATAGGCGCTTAGACATTCCCAACCATTCAGATGCCTATCAAATTTAAACGCTCAACCATGCAGACGAACTCATCCGTCGTAAATAAGTGTCACCCAGCATATTTTCTCTGCTAATCATTGTTTTTGAGGTGGATTCATTAAGTTTGGTGGATCCAGCCCACGCTATTAATAAACAAGCAAGTTAATAAACAAATAATAAATAAATAAATAAATAGAACAAGAACTGCAGCTTACTCGACCAAGAGCCGTAGCGTAGATGAAGTGCGTGTTGTCTCGTACGCCACGCTTCCGAAGGATCTCGTCGCCAATGTAGCAAATCTTCTGTGGAGCACCGGCACATTTGATCGGTTTGTTGGGAAATGTGAAAATGCAGTTGCCCGACTGAAATTTGAAATTTATTTGGTGCTGGGACACATCGTGTCCACCGCGCCCGCCCCCCTCCCCGCCCCTACCCCCCATCGATAGTCCTATTACCTATTACCTATTTCATCCATTCACAACTACCCAATCAACAGAACTCACTCAGAATAGCAAAACCCTTATGTGACATATGATTGCTGGGCATGAATAGAAATAAGATGAACATCAAAGATTAAAATCAACTTGTTCTATTCAGAATTTAGAAATTTCCAAATTCACGTCTCTAAATCTTCTAGAACTTTCGCAGATATTGCTCCATAAATACAGGCCTCTCAGCCCTTTCGGTAAGTGTCGTTTTTTTTTATTAGTGCTTTTTATAGGAAACATTGTAGAACTAAAATTGTCGTCTATGAATTTCTAGCAGAAAATGTTCATTCAAATGAAAATCAGGAGCTGTTCGAAATTCTACAACTCAAGAAAAAGTTCAAAATGTATAAAAAATTGTACAGTTCACAGCCTTGAAGGTTGCGTGGTTTGACGTTTTTGTTTTTTTTTCAAAAACGAGTTACTGGTTTTCCATTGCATTTCTCAGCTCTGCTTCAACCAATGAATTCAGTTTCAAAAAATGAAGAAATATTGTCACTATTTCAACGATTTGGCCTGCTTATCTAGCAAATTAGCCCCTCATCACCTGGTTCATTTTAATCATTGAAAGTGTATAAAGAATTTTGGTACATAAAACATGTAGTGCGTAATTAAGTCAAATTTTATTTTAATGTTAATTACAATAAATCACGAATAGTCTGACTTACCTCTACCGTACTCAACTCCTTGTAAGTCTTCTCACAATGATGTGGTGAGTAGTTGGAGCAGACTCCAGGGGTGTCTAGTCCTTCCGGAAGACCTTTAATCTGAAATCAAGAATGAAAATATTCACAAAATAGTACCTTCGACAAGAAATCTATGGATTCTAGAACTGAGAGAGCTCACCAGATCCCATCGTAATTGTACACCCGTACAAATGATCATGTAATCGTATGTGACATCGTCTCCATTACTGAAATGAGCAACAATCACACCGTGATTCATGAAACATGAAAAATTTCGAAATAAAAACCATAGTCATATGTATACGGTGTATTTTGAATTTTATGGTCTACCAGTAGATCAACGTATGTATAAATAATTCTCATTTAGAATTTACTTGGTAAACCATAGATTTACTGGTAAACCATAAAATTCAAGAAGAGGATATCAATGGGAAGTGACGGGATTCATTTGTGAAAGAAGCTTCAGCACTTTCTTCATGGTACTTTTGTATAAGGTGAGCGTGGTACAGTGGTAAGAGACGCTAATGACACTCGCACGGTCGAGTGATTGATCCCAGCCGGGCTAAACAAGCCTTCCATCCCTCTGGATCGGATAAATTGGTACCAAACTTGTTTGGGAAGGTAAAGACACAGACTTGGTACAACGGCTGGCCACGCAAGTCACTGTTTAGGCCAATTACGCATTCAACATGCCGTTACGATTCTGAATGGAACACGAATGCACGGCGCAATTACAGGATTGATCAACGCCGGAACCTTCACCTTTTACCTTTGTTAATTCATCTATTCAACTATACACGTTGGGGCGCCTAAGGCGAACGTAGGAAGGACAAGAAACTATGGGATCAGCAAAGAGCACTAAAATAAAAAAACAGGAAAAGGCTCAGAAAACTTAGGACAGCACACCAAGACCAGCCACACAGCATTCTACCGTCGCATTTTTCGATTTTTATTAAAAAAATTTGGTAATAACTCAGAGGTCACAAGGAAGAGATTTGAGAATACTCACCTGAGTTTGACCGAATTCTTTTTCGGTTCGAATTTTGCCACGCTGTCCTTTATCCAAACGGTCTTCGGATGGATGAGGTCCTTCTGTTGGCGTTTGTTCACCGACAACGGCATCAATCCACCGCCGACCAGTGTGAATCCCGGTTGGTAGTAGTGGATCTGAACATCCCATTAAAATCTGACAGCTCTTCTATCAAGGTAAAGGTGGTCGACCTCAATCAGTCCCCTAAGGACGCGCCATGGATTCGTCTTTTGTTCAGAGCCGCATACTCATGGTGAATACGTACTTGGCCTATACAATGACTTACGAGGGCACCGCAATACCAAGTAGTGTTTTTACCTTCCCAGGCAAGTCTGGTGGCAAATTACCCAACCCCGCAGGAACGGAAGACTTGGTTAGACCGGCAAAGATTGATCGCTCGACCGTGCGGGTGTCAGTAGCGCCCCATACCACTGCCCCCACGGCCCCTGAATCCTTCTTTTCTCGTTTGCTGATTCTAGTGGCACTTATCGTTAGTCGTTTCGATAATGTTTTGTTTAAGTTGAGTTTTGAGCGTTTCAAGTTACGCGTGACAAAAAAAACAAATTTTGTTACACCTAACAAATAAAGCGGTGGTAGTTTGCATCCGTTCAGAGATTTTCTAGTATATCACATAGCTCTGGATGAGAGTTCGATTCCAGCCCAAAACCCCATTTCACCGAATATTCACCGCTCTGGATATCATAGTCCTTTTCGGAGCTGTGCAAGCTTCTGTGGCTATTGGCTGCCTCAACAGATCCGCTACCATACAATTCTAGGATACACTAGACCTGGGTTTATTAGGAGCCGTCAAACCCAGCCTCAACCTGTCGAATCATGGGTGTCTTGATTGAACAAACCTCATTTGGCTCCACGACTCCTACGGAAAACTTTGGCAGTTTTCTGGCGAACTTATGGCTGGCGCCCATACCAGACGCTCCACCACCGACCACCAGTAACCGAAAGTGCTGGCCTGGAAAAGAATGTATTTATTTACTCATTAATTCATTTATTATTCATCTTCGTGCAAATGGATATATAATATTAGGTTTTTGCAAAAGTAATTTCCGAAACGAACGTCTATCTTCAAACTATCATATCTCGGCTTAAACACAACTTTATTCGACAAAATAAAAACCATTCGATTCTACACATCTTTTCCGACGATTCTTCTACGAATATATGCCACTGTGGTGGAAACTAACATCACAAGAATTAAAAAACTGACGGAGCTGTGATTCGAGGTGATCAAGATTATCAAATTGCTGCCGCAGGTGCGTGTCTAAAGCCCGGAAAAAGTGATAAACAGTGAGGGAGAGGTCTGGTGAATAAGGAGGATGAGGGAGAACCTCGATGCTTAACTACTTTAATTTTTGCCGGGTGACTTTCGAAAATGGAGGCCGAGCGTTGTCATGAAGTAGGACGGGCCCCTTTCTATTCACGACTGCCGGCCACATTTTTCGCAGCTTTTCCACCATTAGTACCGAATCACAACAGTACGTTTCTGTCGTAATTGTCCGACCAGGTTGGAGGATACTGTAATGGATCAAACCCTTGCTACACCACCAAACAGTTAGCATAGCTTTCTTAGGGTGGAGATCCGGCTTTGGAAAGCTTGTTGGAGGACAATCCTTATCCTCCCAGACATATCCTCTCTTCCTGTTATCGTACATGACCCACTTCTCATCTACAGTTCTTAACCGGTCCAAGAACGGATCGCTTTCCAGACGGACGAGAAGGTTGGAGCAGCTGTTGAATCGGGTGATGCGCTGGTAGGCGATTCCATCCCGGTAGGAGGTAGGCGATTCCATCCCGAATGCAGTGCTAATATTGCGAGCTGCTTCGGCTGCAGAATGTCCGAGCTTGAACTCATACAGCATAAGTACTCGAAAATCGCATCTGTTCATCGTTTATTTGGACCCCTATAATAATGCCCACGATAAAGATAGGTGAAATTTGGAGGCATATTCTGGAAGAGGAGGAAAAACCTACTTTATAGTAGATATAGTTCCATTGGAGCTGGTAAATCCCAACGAATTTTAGTTTTCTACTTCAGCATACCCCGAAATGATGAATACTTTTGCAACAACCTAATACATTCAGTGAGAATGGTATGACTATCTGAAAGAATTTGGCGAAAAAACATTAATTGATCCTCTGGAAAAAACAGAAAAGGGAGTGCCTATCGACGCAGCAGTCTGCATGGTTGGGAATGTCCACATGTCATACGCGTCTGCATGGCTAAGAATGTCTAAACGTCATAGGCGTCTGCATGGTTGGGAATGTTTAAACGTTGCAGTACTAGTGCAACGGTAAAAGGTGACAGTCTCGTCTGAGAGATCAAGCGATCGATCATTGCTCGAAGTAAACCAGCCATTCACCCTATCGAATTTAAGTTTGGTAGATTGATACCAGACTCGCTTGAGGAGGTGACCACACTGTATGTCACTGTGGCTTCCCTGTAGTGGTCATTGTGTAGGCCAGATACGTATTCACCATGACTGTACGATTCTGAACGGAAGGCGAATGCCTGGCGCGCCCTAGGAGGGCTGACCAACGTCGAACGCTTTACTTTTGCCTTTGAGGGTGTGAATTATTTTCGAACCACTGGAAATTCTCCATGTCAAGGTGGCTGAAGCAGGCCAACGCCTCTTTGACCAAGACTTTGATAAAAACTGTGCGCAGTCGAGCAGAGGAAATTGAAAGATCGTCAAGAAGCTCCTGTCGGAGAGCTTGCACTCGCACTTAATTTCCTCGTGTTCTTTTTTCTCCATTTCCCTCAGTAGTGCGAAAAATTTTGAATTTACCCTCCAGTGAGCTTCTGCAATTTCAGCTACAAGAAGTAGAAACTCCTAGATACATTGAAAAAGGAGAAAAAAGATTTTTGTGAAATGGATGTAAACAAAGCTTGAATTCACAAGAAGAAATAAACTATGTATAATGGTTACAAAAGGTGATCCGATCGACAAAATGAGAAAAGAAGGAAAATGAGACATCACCAAATATATGGGTCATTTAACTAGATCTCGTCTATGACCCGCAAAACAGAAAGTTTCGGGTTACATCAAATGACAAAAGCGTTTACTTACCGCGCAGGGTTAAGCTGATCTTCATTTTGATGGTGGTTGACGCGACCGCCTCGCGAACTTTGGTGTGTTTCGCACCTGCAAATGAATGATCAATCGATGACAGTTAGTGCTGACAACCGACAGCAGGCATCACGAGAACATAGTTTTTGTCAGTAGAAAAGCAAAAAGAAGAAAATTGATGAAAATGAACGGAAAAGAATCTGCTTTGGGCAAAATAATTCAGCAGGATTCGAAATCCAGATCAGGCAACTGATGATATCACTTTCAAAAATAGGTAATTAGAAAGCGTTTTTCCAAAGTCAGATTAGTATTTGTTTTGAGCAGATAACATCCACGCCAATTGACAAGGGGGGAGGGAAGAACAAAATGGAAGTACAGTAGTTCGCGAAATGATGGAAGTAATTTGATTCCAATTGACAGTTTTGATAACCCTTATTTCGCGAACTAAAGAAGCAGGATGGGGGACACGAAGAAGAGGAAGGAGACGAGGAAGAAGGGAGGAAGGAAGGATGAGACGTAGTAAGGAGAGGAAAAGGGTAACACGGAGGACGATGGAGGGAAAAAAGGGACGGGTGGAGGAAGAGGAGAGCAAAGAAAAGTAAGGCGAAGGATGGAGAGGGTGAAGATTCAGAAAAAGGCAAACAGCTGGCTACTGGAATCAAGAACCACGCAACAATCTGATTGGCCTTATCACTAACCGTTCCTCACAGCCTTTCTCTTATCATTTCTCCGATGATTATTTTTTGTTATTAATTTCTTGCGAGGCGATCAGGCAAAGTGCACAGGGGCGGAGTTGCGATCGCAGAAGATGCAATAAACTACTAGTCTGACAATGGGATGAGGAGGACAACACCGCCTTAAAGTTTCTCAAAAAAACAACGCCATAGTGAGAGACGTCTGATTTCCGGTATCTGTGGTAAATCCTGTAGTAAACGTAGAGATAAAGGCGATGACGTTGATCAGTCTCCTGAGGACGCGCCGCCGCAATCGTGTTACATTCAAGTCGTAGAGGCTTGGTGAATGCGTATTTGGCCTACGCAATGACCTGCGGTGGCCAGTCGCTATACCAGGTCAGTATCTTTACCTTCCCAGACGAGTCTGGTACCAATTTACCCGACCCCGGAGGGATGGAAGGCTTGGTGGAGCCCGGGCCGGGATCGATCGCACGATCGTGCGGGTGTCAGCAGCGCCACTTACCACTGTACCACGCGGGCCCAAATCCTGTAGTAGTAAGCTGGAAAAATTATTGCCTAGTGTATTCAAAGGGTCCCGCGTGGCGCAGTGGTAAGAGGCGCTACTGACAACTGCCCAGCCGATAGATCGATCCTAGCCCGGGTTACCCAAGCCTTCCATTTCTCCGAGGGTCGGGTAAATTGGTATCAGACGTCTCTGGGAAAGTAAGGATACTGACTTGGTATAGCTGATGGACCCGCAAGTCATCGTATACGCCAAACACGCATTTACCATGCCTCTACGATACTGAATTGAACACGAATGCGGTGGTGCATCTTTAGGGGACTGATCAATCCCGACACCTCCACCTTTACCTTTAGCTTTTTTAGTGTACTCAAAAGAATCTTCTCCATACATATGACTTTTATATGACTTTCACTAACGATACCAATGGGAAATTGCGCGTCATAGAATATTTAATGAGTCAAGAACAGCTGAAAATTTTTCTGAAAAGCAGGTGCTGTTGAAAAATGACAAATCGCGATTTCAGAGTTCACCTTGAAATCCTTCACTGAAGAGTTTTAGTCAGTTTTGCAAATTCTTTTTTCTCAGGTGGGGAATGCGTCGAATCTTCAAAAATAAGCGAGAAAAGAATAGAAAAAGGTTTGAGGTTAAAAGTCACCTAAAGACGCTAAAAGAAAACAAAATACAAGTGAACAATTCTAAATGTTCCAAAACGCATGCAGAAGACTTGTAGAATTCAGCCTTATTTGATTTCAATTGGGAGGTCTTAAGCATTTCCCTGGTTTCCGTTGCCTAAGGTGTCTTCGGTAAATAATAAAGTAAATATGTAGGAATGCGCTTGACTGCCTGAAAGAATAGAAAGTCAGAACTGAAAAGCGCTGCAACTTGTTCGAACAGTTCCAAAGCGCCGCTTCAAATACTGGTGTTTTTTGATAAGTTTAGAAAGGAAAATATATAAGCAGTTAAAAAGAAAGGATTATCGATCACGATCAAAATGCAGCTAGAATGAATTTCATAAGGAGGCGGTGCCCTCAGGCAATAGAAATTGAGCCCGTGCTCTCTCGCCTCCCGCCCCTTCCAGTTACGACAGAAGCCGGTTGCCGATTGAAAGGTTTCCAAGAGACGATAGAAATAGAATAAATAGACGAATAATTAGACGATAAAAGTGCTCAAAAGGAGAGGCTTTCCTTGGTTGCGATAAATAGGAATGCTTTCAGCAAAGTGAACGGCTCGGGGTTTATCTGTAAGTTATTTTCTACCGCATTCACGGTTCGAGTGATAGGTGGAGAAAAGCTGGTGGAAGGGTACAGAGGTGAGATTAGCCATCTGTGGTCAATATCGGACGAGAGCGCAAGTGAAATCAGCGATTCAGCGGTGCTCTGATTAAGACGTAACGATCAATGAAACCGATCGAGCTCTTTCTGAACGAGCCTGGCGATGACAAAAAATCAGAATGACCGTTATAAATCAAGCCAGACAAATCATCGATGGGAAACCAAAGTGCCGGTTAATCGCCGATACGTGCAGTCAAAAACTGATCACCGAACTATCAGTTAATCATGATCGTTGTACAGAACATCTGGGCTGATCGCGTTGTTTCCGGTGCTCTAAGAAATCAGAAAACAAATGAGGACAGCTAGGATAATGGTAAAAAATAGCGGTAAAAAAGACGGTGAATATTGGATTGTAAAGAAAATGCTGCCAGTCCTTGCATATCACTTAGCCAGTGCTTTTTAGCCACTATTCAGCTCAAAGCGAACCGACTCATTCAATTTAGGAACCATTGAATATGAAACAATTTTGGATACGGAGCTCCTATGAAAATCTGAATATCCTGTGACAACAAATTGATTCCTCAAAAGGGTCCATCAAAAGATCACTTCTCTACTTCAAAAAAAAGGTGAGGGGAGCTGAATGTCAGTCTTTTCCTCCGTGCTATCGAGCTGTTGTGTTGAACCACTTCAGAGAAAGTCTTTCAGTACAAGTTGTCCTGAAGAATGAGTAGATAGTTTAAGAGAATAAGAACAGAATCAATTGTCGATGATTGGTTTAAGATAAGCACTAGTCTACATATCGGTAAAAAGACCCAAAAATCAGCATTTCAGCAGAAGAATGTGGCAAAAAAAACCTTCTAAGAAACACAGAATTTGAAGGATTGGATTTTTGTCAAATATGTGACTAATTCAAGACTATGTTCGCTCAGATTATGAATCAGAAAACATTGGGGGTGTCAGCTGAACTAGTCAATCTACCAAAAAATGCAAAGAATCGCACAGGGGAAGAGTAGTAATGAAAGGTCTGAGAAAGGGAAATGATAAGAAAAAAGAAAATGAAATGAAAGAAAGGCCAGGAAGAACAAAAACTCGGAAAAAAACGAAGCGGTGGTCAACATATACCCCGGTAGGAATCGAAGACGACCGGCCAGATGTACAGATCGATCCCAACCGATTGACGGGTCGAAAAGAAGTCGCGTTGACTGGCACCCGATATCGCTATCTCGGCTACTTTTGCGTCGTTTTATGGTGGAAAAATCGGCTGAAAACGAGCTTTCGGGGTCAGTTCATACACCTGGCAGGTAACTGTGATCATCAGTCGCAGTGTGAACGTGAGAATGTCAACATTGGCGGCCACTTAAATTCGCTACCGACTTGATGTAAAGTTCGTCGAAGCACGTAGGCAACGGTGCGCTCTGGTGATCGAGATCGTCGAATCGCAGATGCCATGCCCCCAGGGCTCAAACTCGTCGATTTGCATTCAGCGCTCGATTCTCGATTTGCCTATTGTCTTTGTCTAGATGAAATTCTGCTGGTGACATCGGACGTGCCTACGGATCAAAATGAAGCCATCGAACTTCATCAAAAGTTCACGATCTTTCCCAAAATTTATCCATTCAAGCCTTTTCGGAGGTCAAGCGTGTGATACAAGATAAAACTCGCATAATTCAGTGAAAAATATGTTGGGTGCACCAAAAAGTCATGTAAAATTCATAGTGAACATGATAGCAGACTAAGGAAAAGATGCAGGAAAAGAAGCAAGACGTGTTGATTTGAAGACAACCGGAATGCGAATGAATTCTGCAATGTTTCTGTAAGAAGAAAATAACTCCAGAATTGCAGATAAAAAACCATGAAACTTGCCAAAAGGTATAATGGGTTTTTTCACCCTACGGTTCCAAATTCAACAGTTCGTAATAAATTTTTTGGCGTTCACACGCTGGAATCGCGAAGAAAAATGATTGATGTGGTTTGTGTATTCAAATTATTATCAGGTCGCCTTTGTACACCCCCGTTGGCATTTTATAAACTCGTTCCCTCAATAACCAGAGGAATGCCCTTTAAAATATGGTATCCAAGACCGAGAATAGGAGCCAAGGCGCATTCTTTCACGGTAAGGGCCTGGTCATTGTACCTGGCACTAAAGAGCAACATTGTCCCTTCTCCTGAGACTCTTGGATCCTTCCAGCGATTTGTAAAGAATGCTCTCCTCCAGTATTAAATCACGTTGCAATCTTTATATAAGTGTTCAAAAGATTTAGTTTCTCGTTCCTTCTTGTTTAACGACTGTCTTTCACAGTCGTAATAAATTGATTGATTGATTGATGTAAAACTCATGGTGAACGTGATAGTAGGTTACGAAAATCATGCTGCCTCACGCTGCTGAGATTTAGAATTGTTCTGGGACGAGTGATTTCTCGAATTCCTCTTTTCTCTTCCAGGCTCTGAAGAACGCGGACTCGACGGAACGCCAGCCAAAATTTCAGAATTCATGCTATTTAAATAGCGAAACCAAGTTGTTTATGGATGGATGGATGTTTGGATGAATGTATGGATGTCAATTCATTTTTCAAGTGATTGGTGGTGGTGGTGTTTATCACTGCTTACCACTGAAATCATTTTGAAAATCACATTCTATGACAACCTACACTTCGTCCTAGGGTGTCAGCGTAAAATTTCATATTTGGCTCAAACTTGGTCCATGTAGGTTATTTTGCATTCTGATGGCTGTGATTTGGGGGGAGAGGGATGATTGTAGCTAGAGAATATTGTGGAGAGTCTGATAGTTGAAGCCAAAACCAAGATTGATATCACAGTTTATTCGGACTAACGTTTCGGCGTCCTCGCCTTCTTCAATGCCTGGAACAATTTATATATTCATCTTTATTTATTTATAATAAGACGCTCACGTAGGTGAGCGTGGGAAAAATAAACTTCAACTGAACACCAAACTGTAAACGATATGGAAGAAAAATAGCTACTATGTTGCTAACACATAGAGAAATAAACAGATGAAAAATTCAGGAAGATAGCGACCAGCCAAAAGCACAAATGAGGGTAAATAAAATAGAGTAGAACCAAAGGAAAAAACAACAAACGGAACAAGAGATGATAGGATACAATAAGAAAGTCAAACAAAGTCAAAGAGGTCCCTGCGAACAAGTCGAGTTCAACCTGAGAAACTACCCACTCAACGCCGCATCAAATTCTCCGAAAAAAATAAGAGAAAACTGAATGACCATCGAGCGAATAAAAAAGGTCAGAAATGCTAACCTTTTATAAGTGGACTAGTGAGGTCCACTACACACCCGTAGCTGGTAGGATACGTGGGTGACTGAGGGATCACACCTAGGGACCGCCTGCCTAGAGAACTTCTGGACCATTGCCTGGTAGGATAAGACCACACATATCGAGGAACGGTGCCAGCTCCAGGGTCACGGCCACACACTCGTCCTTATTTGAAGATACGCATTTGAGTTGGAGAGCAAGTCGATCTCTTTAAACACTCTACCAAGTAGAGTAAGAACAACAATTCTCCTTTTCTGCTTGCTGTTTGAGCCAAAGCGTAAAGAGACAATTTCTTCGACCACCAGAGTGCGGTCAGGGGAACAGTGTCGAAATCTCAAATGAACGAAAGGTGACTTCGGCAAGCAGTGAGAAAGTTCATGTTATAGCACGTCATTCATTATCTACCAACACCTAACCAGAGTGCGCGCAGCAACTCTTCTTCTTCTTCTTCTTTAGCGTCTCTCCCGCCTCGAAGCGGGGTCCGCTCTACCAATTTTCTGACGCCATGACGATCTATCATACGCCTGGTCTGGATATAGATTAGAGCGTTTACTTCTTTTGTAACGATTTTCAACGAACATACGTCTGGCGGCCGATAGGCCGATGAACGGCCGGTGACTGGTGAGAGTAAAGTAAAACTAAAAATACTTCATAGAAGGAGCGTAAAATGTCAGCGACCGGCCTGCAATCGTCGACTGTTTGTGAGAAAGTTCATGTTATAGCACGTCATTCATTATCTACCAACACCTAACCAGAGTGCGCGCAGCAACTGACCCTCGAAAACTAGTCACATGAGAGATTCTATTTGCATTTTTTTTTATTTTCCAAAGCACGAGATCCGCGAAACTGCATCTGCAGGAAAATGGAAGCCACAGCCACACGACAAGACAGTTTTTTTAAATTGTTGCTTATTTGTGAGTGTCTTTTTGGCTGAACATGGGAACTACTTGAAAACCTGCAGAGGCTACGATTTCACATCTATGTTTTTGTATATTCGCTTAATAAACTTGCCAAATTTCAGCCGGTGCAAGATAACTCAAACTATCCATTTCCTAATTGAAGGATAAGAACACAGGCATTCACAAATGTCATGACTCAGACAGAATTCGAACCTGCTTGGATGGCTTTTCGTATCATGTAAAATTTAAGTAAGTGAAAATGTGTTAGAGTAATTCCGATGTTGGACGAAATAGTCAACTGTTACTCAGCTCGGGCTTAGTTTACTTTTCCATCCGCCAATAAACCCGAGTTTCGCAGTCATTCACGCTTGGGTATGTTTGCACCGGATCGACAACTATGCTTGTTGGCGACAGTGCAAATATAGATTGTCGCACAACGTATTAGCTGATTCTTCGGAAGAGAAAAATGTGCTAGAGCTGCTATTACCCATATAGTGACGGGACTGATCTTTGCCCTGGATCCATCCCTCCAGGGTCGGGTAAATTGGTACCAGACTTGTCTGGGAAGGCAGGGACACAGACCAAATACGCATTCTCAATGTCCCTATAATACTGAATGGAAGGTGGATACATGGCGCGTCCTAAGTGGACAGACTCAAGTTGATTATTTTGCTTTACGTTTACCACTCTAGTTGCTCTAGCTTCCACCCTGGTGCATTGGGGAGGGATTGTCGTTTGGGTTTACGGTTACCCAAATTCTGCTACCCACTCAGAGCATCGAATCCACCTCCGATAGAGGTGTAGTATTGCACTGTTCTCGGGGGCGTGAACAATCCATCGTGTCACTTCAGCTCTTCCTCAAACACACGATCCACTGCCGCCCGAGAGCTACTTGTGTTTCTGAGCAAACGCCACTCTTGTTAGAGACTCTCTGTGGGTGTTGCACTTTCTTGCGAAACGATTCCATTGTCTCATTTGCTACGATTGAGCTCCTGTTACCTTCGTTGTAAAGGTAAAGGTAAAGTGGATTGTCAGACGCGCCACGCATTCGTGTTCCATTCAGAATCGCAGAGGCATGGTGAACGCATATTTGGCCTATACATTGACTTGCGGGGGCCAACCGCTGTGACCCTGTTGTTGTCGCACTGTCCTCGGAAGTATCGGATACCCAGATTCAAGTCAGTGTCTTTACCATCCCAGACAAAACCGATACCAATTTACCGACCGCAGAGGGATAGAAGGCTTGGTTATCTCAGGCGAGCCTCGATCGTTCGACCGTGCGGATGTCAGTAGCGCCTCTTATCACTCCATCACCACCACTTGCTGGGTAATGTGACAATGTTGGCGGGGTGACTCCACAGTTGCCGACGAGACGAAATTCTTTCCGTTGCCATGACGCACAGGTTTTTCCATCATCCTTCCGAATTTCTCCAATCTTGATGTCTTCTTTCCGTCGGCAAGTTGTTGAACCTTGATGAATTTGTAAGGATACAATTTCGGATGATCTCTAATCAGTCCGTACATGGTTGAGTAACTTACATTGCGCTCCTTTGCCAGTTCCCTAATGCTCCTTGCAGGGTTCCGGTTGATTTTATCACTGACGACTTTTCGAAGAGCTGGGGTCCTCGCAGATCGATGGAGTCTTCTTCTCGGACCTTTTGGGATCTCTTCAATCTCTTTCAAGCGTTTGATGACTCGATGAACTTGCACCCGATGGAGTTTCAGCGACTTTGAAATCGACGAAACAGAGGGACCGCTTTGAACAATGCGACCACTGCCGAACGGTCCTCTCGGGAAACTATGTTTGAATGGAAGAATGACTATAATAACGCTAATTGAAACGGGAAATACGAATAGTGTGATAGAAAAACGCAAAAATGCAAGGAATGTTCAAAAATGGCTTTTTCAAAGCGCGTAACACTTCATGTGAATCACCCTGTAAATGTACAACGCTACTCTTCAAATGGATAAAGAATTTACCTTTGCAGAGGAAATTTGCATGTAACGACTCGCTTCCTCCAATTGCAACCACTCAAGACACTCACTTAAAGATTTTCAAAGTGGCCTAAATCACATGGTGTTTCGCCATACAGGTTGATGAGTCAGTACTATTTCGAAAGTGCTACGGATGATTAAATCCTACCCGCCTACTGTCCTTTTATGATGACATCATTTCAGAGAACAACTAGTGTAGCACATAAACTCTTGGAACTTTCAGATTTAGCCCGTCCTTACCTGTTTATTTGAGGTTTTGAGTGATCTGCCACATGATGAGGTATCGCTTACCTCACTCGTTTCCCTATGACTTGTTATTAGTCGTAGTCGAACTATCCTCGGCAGCATCGGATACCCAGATTATAATGAATCGAGAAATCGAGGTAAATTCCCGGCAAGAATTTGTCTGTTAGGTCTGGGGTATGTGAACCGTTCATGAATCAATGCTCAGGTTCCAGGTAACCACTCGCGACTTGGCATAGTAAATCTGAACCCAGTTCTCTGCGGCGAAAACGACCTGCAAACGTCGTCGAATCTCATGAAATATGGTCTTTTTGTGGTCTAAACACAGCGTTGTAATGTCGGCCGTCTTGCATGAGAAGGAGAGAAGAGCGATCGGTGTGGCCGGGCCGATTTAATGTTCCCGCGCTCTATCAGCTCCAACGGATCAGCTCGTCATGATGATGGTGGTGTTGATGGTGGCCTGGTGGTATCGTCCGCGACGGTCAATGTCTCGAGACGAACCGCCTCCGTCTGTTTCTTCAGCCTTTTCCTGTCAGATACCGCTTTTTTCTATCTCTAGAATTGATAAGAGGTGCTACTGACATCCGTACGGTCGAGCGATCGACCTTCGTTCCGACTAGCTGAGCCTTCTATCCTTTTGGGGTAGGGTAAGATGGTTCCAGATTGTCTGGGAAGGTGAATACTCCGCAGTGATTCTATTCTGTCCTATTTCCTATGGATTTTGCTGGGTTGGCTCTTCACTTACCCGATACCTACCCGGGCATGTTTGGCTTCAGGAACTCGAACTGCTTCCACAGATTAAAGCCTTGGGACTGAACTGCTCTCTGAGATCAAGGGTTTCAGATGAAATTGCTCTCAGAAACCGAGATTTTGAGCTTCACCTGCTCTTAGGGACCAAGACCTTGAGGATTCTCCAGCTATATGGATCTAAATTCGTAAAAGTATCAAAAATCGTTCTCTTGAGATTAATCCATTGAGGTGGAAATTGGAAAAGCTACTGTGGTTGTAACGGTTGAGCAAAGTTGTTTGCATGAATCTGCATCCTGGGACGCGCCACGCGTTCGTCTTCCATTCAGAATCGTACCGCGTAAGTGACCTTCCTAGACAGGTCTGATAGCAACTTACCCGACCTGTAAGGAGTACTTGGCTAGCTGGGGCGGGGGTCGATCGCTCGACCGCACGGGTGTCAGTAGCGCCTCTTAGCACTGCACCAAGCGCCCTCCCATTTCTACCTAATCAAGTTGTCAATACTATTTGCCCAAGTTGGAGACTCTTCTCATGGTTTTCAAAAATTCGGCTGATATTTGGAGTGATTTCCGGTAGCACCTCTTACCACTACCCTAAACACTTCACAATCCTCCGGGGGTGGTTTTAGCGACTGTTTTCTCGACTTCTATTTTTTCAATCATTTCTTCTCATTTTTTTCCATTTCAATCACATTGTACCTCTCGCACCTGTCAACATCGCCACTTTTGTAGCCTAATCACCTCATTCACTGTAATCTCTTTGGCCAGCCATAGGGAAAAACATCGAGGAATGCTCGGAACCGGTTCGTCGCCCCCACCACCGCTGACTGTCGTCGCTCCAGCCGTCCGACACACTCCACTAACGATCATATGGGTCGGGCAGGTGTATGTGAAGGTGTTCGTGCCCGGCGCCCATTCGAAGAACCACCTTCTCTGAATCACCCCATCGTCGGCCGGTTACTTTTCTCGTCTATACGAAACTTTCATGGCTTATTCTTTGTAAATCTTCTAAAACCTTCTATTATAGAATGGTTTTTGGACAGTGCCGTTGATTTTATGACTTTTCTTCTCCAAACAAAAATGTACGCTTATAAAGATAAAAGGTAAAGGCACCGGCGTTGATCAGTCCGCTAAGCACGCGCCACGCATTCGTGTTCCTCTCAGAATAGTAGAGGCATGGTGAATTTGTACTTGGCCTATACAATGACTTGCGGATGCCAGCCGCAACACCAAACCAGTGACGTCACCTTCCCACACAAGTTTTATCTGCCTTTAGGGACTACGACCTTGAGGATTCTCCAGTTATATGGATCTGACTTCGTGAAGGTATCGAACATCGTTGTCTTGAGGTTAATCTATTGAGGTGGAAATTCGAGACGCTACTATGGTGGTAAAGGTTAAGCAAAGTTATCGGCATGAATCTGCCTCCTAGGACACGCCACGCATTCGTCTTCCATTCAGAGTCGTACCAAGTAAGTATCTTTACCTTCCTAGACAGGACTGGTAGCAACTTACCCGACCCTGGAGTGATTGAGTACTTGGCTAGCCTGGTCTGGGATCGATCGCTCGACCATGGGTGTCAGCAGCATCTCCTACCACTGTACCATGCACGCTCTACGAAGAGTTCGTAATACAAATGCCGTTGAAGATTTAGTGATTATAAAATAAAATCTCGTTGTTTACAGACCGAGAAGTTGGCGCATCGTTAAGGACTAGTTAGTATCACTTCATCTTTTATTACGAACTGTTTTTTTTCTAGCTTTTTGTTTTTTTTTCGATATTTTATGGCCTTTTAGAATAGGTAAAGGTGAAAAGTTATCAAAAGTTATCATTCAAAGTTCCGTCAGTAAACGCAACCTACCCGGCCACCAGGGGTTCTTGTGTACCTGGAAAAACCACTGACAGCTGGCTGATGACTGGTAATCTGATATCGTGGAAGTGTAACACTTTACTGCTTTGTCAGTCCTGCCAGTTTGCACTTTTCCGGGTATAGGTTCACCGAAGTTTTCTTCTATCTCGAAGCGTCTAAAGCGCCTAGATCTGGCCTGCAAGGCCCGCAAAGCTGGAAGCCCTCCCTCTTTGGAAGCTAATACTTTTTGTCGCGCACGTCTATGGGCAATAAATAAAGATAAATTATATAGACTGGGTTGCAGTCGTCTAATGTCCTTTCCAAAAGCACCACAAATCCAGTTCGTCGATTGGACGATGTAGAAGAAAAACGTTAGTGTTTGTCTCGAGCCTCTCCACGGTGGGATGGTCATCATTTACCCAACGGCTGGCCATCATTTACCCATGGATTTCCTGTTTCTGGGTAGGAATCTGAGTCAGCCAACATTCCACCTCGATGGTTTCCTTAACAGGCGTGATCCAATTAAATTAACAACCGGTTTGCTTTCCGCATGATCACGAGTCTTGCTGTTCAATTAGACACTTTACCTTCGATCGATCATCAGAATTTTACCGTGAAAACAATTCTTAAGAAAAGAATAAATAAATCAGATCAAATATGGCGCGCGGTACAGTGGTAAGAATTGTTACTGACACCCCACGGTCGAGCGTTTGATTTTGCCTGAGGCTAACCAGGTCCTTAATCCACTCCGGATTGGATCACTTGTTTGCTTCACTGATGGATGGTTAACAGCATATCTTTATTTGTTTGCTACTCATTTATAAGCCAAATTATAACCAAATCATCGACAAATTGTTATTTTTCACGTTTCATTTGTCATTGGTTAACGTAAATGAATAAATAAATACCAGACTTGTCTGAGAAAGTAAAGACACTGACTTGGTACAACGGCTGACCGCGCGAGTCATTGAATAGGTCGAATACGCATTCAACATGCCCTTACGATTCTGAATGGAATACGAATGCACAGCGCACATACGGGACTGATCAGCGCCAGAACCTTTACCTTTTACCCTTTATCGGAAGACCGGAATGCAAAGTTTTTGACGTTCTCGACGGCTTATTACCTTTTCTCGACGGCTTATTACCGTTCTCGATGGCTTATTACCTATTACCCTATTTCCTTTTTTCCTTCACTTCTCTTTGTGCATACACTTCTGTAGATGTCATTTTTCTCAACAGATATTCAATCACTTTTGGGAAATTTATTTATTTATTTAAAACGTCAAATGACGCGCCTAAAACAAAAAACAGCAGAGGGTAAAAAGAAAGACAACAAATGAAAAACCTGAACTCAAAACAACAAGTTATAAATAAATAAAAGTTCTTAATTTGAACTCTCTTCGCTCATTACAGTATTCCCTTTCCTCTGATGTCTTTCAAATGCTTGAAGTCGAGCAGAAGGAAACGAAGAACGGAATGGGTAATCCATTCCAAATTGAAGAAAGCGTGTGCTAAAAACTGGTCACACTCATGTTTATCAGTGAAAATCTCTTTTTCTGAAATCCGTAATATGATCGATGTGACTTCCTCCTTTATTTTCTCAATGTTTTCCGGTGAATCAGCGCCATAAAATCGGTTATTATTCATTTAAGTAATCAAACGACTACTACAGAGCTGTGTTCGCCATGCCTCCAAGATTCTGAATGGAAGACGAATGTATGGCGCGTCATTAGGGGACAGCCGACAACTACTATTTCCGTATTGTCTAAGCAGCTTCTCTATAATATCCCGAATATGAGCCCATACAGGGGCCCGCGCGGTACAGTGGTAAGAGGCGCTGCTGTCACTCGCGCGGTCGAGCGATCGATCTCGGCCTGGGCCAACCAAGCCTTCCATCTCTCTGCGGTGGTCGGGTAAATTGGTACCAGACATGTCTGGGAAGGTAAAGACACTGACTTGGTATAGCGGCTGGCTCCCACAAGTCATTCTAGGGGGCCTATACTCATTCACCATGTCTTTACCATGTCTTTACGATTCTAAATGGAAGACGAATGCGGCTGCGTGTCCTCAGGGGACTGATCAACGCCGGCACCTTTACCTTTCTGACTCCATACAGGTGAGTTGCCGGCAATTCTGTCGACGAACCGGCTGCCGGTGTGAAACCGTGTTTTTGTTGAGGGTCACACTATCATCTGAAAAGAAGGCATTCAACGACAGCTCGTCACCATCGAAAAACCTATTCCGCACCATTGCTCAAGCGAACCTAAACCTGATTCTCGAGTAGTACTTATAGTCGTCAAGCCAAGAAGGAGGTAGGCAAACTGCTGATTCACATCGAAACCCGTTCTCAATTTCTCGACGGCTTTTTGTGTCCGGTATTCACTATGCCTGCGATTCTGTGAGAAGGACGAGTGCATGGCGCGTCCTTAAGAAACTGTTCAACGCTAACCACCTAACCCATGTTATATGTTTGCAGGAGGTGTGGATTTGAAAAAAGTAGGTGAAATGAGATTCACGCCTGATACGGCCCATCAACCTCGTATCAGATGGCGCAAATGAAACCCGAGACGTCGTTTACTGCACCAGTTTTCTGACATTACTACTTTGGTTTCTCATTCCTTCTGCCCTCCATCCTGATTTCTCCTTTCCTGCCTTTCCTACCGACGATTACGTCGTTACGACTGCTCCCGGTCGGTTGTAAAATCCCAACCGGATTGTGCCGTCTGTCGCGTTGCTTCTTCGCACTTCAAACGATTCCGCAGCCGACCGGAGCGCATTTGTTTTCTCATTTTCCTCATTTCTGAGAATGATTTACTTTTGCAATGATATTAGGTCTGAGAGACTCCTCACGGATTGTTCTTATTATTAGCGCATTCCAGAGAAAAATAACATCTTGATCAACGGTTACGGAAGCAATTTCGAAAAAGTTACTTGCTGTTTACTCATAGAAAAGCCAAAAATTTCCTCTCAAATCGGTGCATTCAAAAGAGTGAACTTGAAAGAATAGAGAGCTAATTAACTCCTATTACTTTGTCTCCATATTTTTGTAACCTTATGAACAATTCTCTCGAATCTACTCTACTATTTGCCACTTTTTGTTGATCTACAGGGTGGCGAATAAATACGTGCGCGTGAAATTCGGCTCGATTTTGGCAATTGTATGAAACATTTGAGCGTACTTTTTCTTCTCGAAATATTTACGTGACCCTTCTTAATCGTTCTGTTTGGGTGAGATTTGTTCTTCAAATTGTAGCGAGGAACTATTCAAACTATAACGCAATTGCGCATGAAGCTCAGAGCGGCCTGGCGGGCTCGCTGATTATTTCGAAGCTCAGAGTTCCTCAAAGAAACGCGTGGAAGACTGACAAGCTGTGAATGTTGAGAGGACATACTCCACCCAATCCATGAAGGTAACTGAAGCAGACCGTGAACACACTACTGGGGCATGGGATTATTAAAAGGAGGACGGACCGACATGATGATGTTAGCTGGAATAAGATGTCCAAGCAGCTCCACCTTTTGTGCAAATTGCTTCAATTCATAACTGAAGGAGAGGTTGACCTCTGTAGTTACCATATCTGGAAGGTACAAGTCCCATCCTGTCAAGAGGAGAAAAATAGGAATAAAAAATGTAAAAAATTGCGGCATTTTGTCTGGGTGCGCCGCAAAAAGGGCATCATTTTGTTTAGGTTAGAATTTATACCGATGAGGTGCCTAGAAATTTTCACAGTCGCCACCATCTCACCAACCCAACCCTTACGGGCAATTAAAATCAAAGAACTGCTACAGAAAGTGTGTTTCCTGAATTCTTGATGTTTTAGAACAGTTTCGGTGCTCTAGGCAGGACTGTTTTGATTTTATCGATAAAAAAGATATTAAATCACGCTGAGATCTGTCAGTATCGCATTCACAGGAAAGTCACAGTGCTCGGAAAATAGAAACGTGCCGAATAGTTCCCTCAATGAAGCTGCGCTTTGCTTCATGGAGCAAAAATAAAAATGCGCTTCTTTTGACCGAAATCAGCTCTTCTCCGACGAAAGGTTTATGGCCTTCGAATAGCCCGATCAAAAATCCGTTTCAGCTCGCCGTCGAATATATCTTGGAGGAATATCTTTGAAGTCTACAACAAGAAATTTGTCAAATTTCGACGAGCCTTTTCCGAAATATGGAGCAACATAGACAAGGGGTACTTGCGGCGCACCACCTATGCGATGAGTGAGGGAATGAGAGCCGATATCAAAGCTCATAGCAGCTACTTTGGAAACTTTCCTTAATTATTGAATGTTATGTCCTACTCCTATACATAATCATATTTGTTTTGATATTCGTTGGCAAAAAAGAAAGTTATAACACTTTTCGCGGCGCACGTATTTATTCGCCACCCTGTATATTTGGAGATGTTAAGTTATTCGCAAAACATGGACATCGGACGGGAATTGAACCCGCATCTTTCTGTTTCCGGCAGACTGCACTAAGCACTGTACTACCGATGTGCAGTCTGCCGGAAACAGAAAGACGCGAGTCCAATTCCCGTCCGATGTCCGTGTTTTGCGAATAACCTAACATCTCCAAAAATTCTCTCGAATTTTTTTCTCGAAGATGAATTTCGAAAAATGACGAAGGAGAAGCACTGATGGACGTTAGAAGTTACAAGAAAATAGAGGAATTTTGGATATTTTTCGCCTTCCAGCTTTTTTCATCTATTTATTTCTGATGGAGCGATCGATCCGCGCTGGGGCTAACCAAGCCTTCCATCCGTCTGAATTCGGGTAAATTGGTACTAGACTTCTGTGCGAAGGTAAAGAGACCGACTTGTGGTGACTGAGCCATTGTAATGGCCAAATACGCATTCGCCATGCCTCTACGATTCTGAATGGAACACAAATGCGTGGCGCGTCCATAGGAAGTAGATGAACACCGACCTTTATTTCCTATTCAGAGCAGCTGGTGGACCACGCTTTTTGACAAATCTGACACGATTAACCCGATTGGGAGTGTTATAACCCTAACGAACCCAGTGCTTATCATCGTAACGTGTTAGTGAATCGCGGGTTGTAGACGACGAGGGGTATATTCGAGGGTTACTCTTGGGTTTGTGAATCCTGCATCTATGCCCAGACAGTACTCAATGGTTTTTATGAGTAGAACCACAACGGCACGGCGCAATCCGTCCGCCCCGCTAGTACATCGGTGTCTGGTCGTCAGCAGCATGTGTGCTGTTGACAAGCCGTTGATGAATCGCTCTCCGGCCGATCCAATCGACATCTTCATGAACGACTTTCGCCCGCAGCTCTTCCCAGATACATATTTATCCATATTTATTCGCTTAATAGTCAAAAATTCATAGTCTCCACAACGAGATCAACATAAAGAAAGACCTGCTCTTTTAACGGAGTTCAATTTTTAAAGAATCGTGCCGCTTCGAGCTGAGTTATATCGTTTCAAAAATAAGGTGCAGGACCGAACATTCTTCGTAACCGAATAGAGCTACTCACTGATTAATTTTGTATCATATTCATCTGTTCATACTTGTTTTTGGATGATAGCAAACATTTTTTATTCATTTACCACCTATTTTATTTATTTTTTATTTCTTTTCAAAGGAAATCAGGTTTTGGTTTTTCAAATTCCACTCCATTCACCTTTTTCCCTATCACCGCAGCAGTAAACTGAGAAGACGCTCTGTAACTCCATAAGGCCAGCACCGGATATTCATGTTTCGAATGATTCAATTATATCAGGCACTGGGTTTCCGAAGTCACCTAGGACTGGGTTAAACGATACCTGAAACCCTGCAAGAAGAAAGATTGGGAAAGGATCAGCAGCCCTTGATGTGAATCGATCTGATCGCCTGTCTCCTGTTCAATAACCTCTTCTATTCATTCCGGAATCGTTTCTGTTCAATGCTCATTCAATTCAATGAGATTCTGGGCAGTTTTTATATGTGTACACCGTGATTTTCATTGTGTTCAAATGTAAAATGAAATGAACTTTCAGAAATCGATCTAATTCTCGGCGTCCCTGATGGCTGTTTATTCCATCGCATCTGTTCGAGCACAACGCCCCCACCATCAATGACAACGGCTGTATTCTGCTTGACGTATTCGTTCCATATGTAAATGTACGATTTTGAAAGCGTTTGATTTTGAATTTCATTCGTGAGTCTCCATTTATAGAGCCGTCGATTCATTTTTATCATTTTTCTCGCTTCGGTTGAACATTCGAGCTACTACAGTACCGGACATGTCTTTCGATCACTTCCCGGAAAAGCCGCTTAGGAGCGTTTCAAAGAATAAGAGAATAACTTTGTTGAAACCCAATTGTTTTTAGAAATGTACATACATATATTTGAGCTCGAGCTGCTTATCTCAGATATATGTATATTTTTACAGATAATTGAGTTCCAACAAAGTTATTGAAAAATTCCGCTTCGGAACGCTCCTAAGCGGCTTTTCCGGGAACTGATCAAAGGACATGTCTGATACTGTAGATTCTTTGCCGAGCTTCCTACAGCAGAAGCTCGTCATGTCCTAGTTATTTTAGACGAATTTAAGTCAGTTTCGTCTTATTATTCATATTTCTGATCTCATTTCGTCGTGATGAATCCCTTTACCAAATTTTCTCCTACCCATAGGCAATAATTAAGTGGATGGTATAATTAGACCAAGCTTGTTAGCGGACCCTTACGGAAAAATTTAATAGAGTTCATATTCCAGAATTTTCGCGCTCTTTCTGAACCAGAAAATAGAGCATGTCACTTTCATTTATAGCCACTGCTTTCGTTCAAAATAATCAAGCTAAAAAGAGCCGTGATAGAGCGGCAGAGACGAGTAATTAAGCTTCAACCGCACCATTTACACCAAAGATTAGTAAACATAACGGTAATTTTTTTTATAAAGTGGATTGTACGTTTCAGGCAAACCTAAGTACGAGCATTCGAGACCACAATACAAAACAGAAAGAAAAAATCAAAGGCATTTTGACTCGAATTCAAATTAAGGGAAAAGAAAAATATGGAAAAGGAAGTGGAAACTAAAATTAATAACAAGCAAAAGACTAGGGAACCAGGCGAAATTCCAGCTATTGGGCTCTGTGGTGTTCATTTAGCATACAATGTAGGCAGTCATTTACGTTCCTTTTTTCTTCTGTTTCAGTGACTTTTGAGTAGGCCAAAAGCTTCTGAAGGTCTGCTCTATCTTTATAAATGCAGTTTTTTTCATGTTTTATCGATTTCTCAGAGAGAAACTGGTATCACTAGAGGATCAAAGGGCAGTGCCCTCGAATAACATCAACTCTTCACATCTGGTTCCAATGGTCTTGTCGACGGCTTATCGTCGGCTGTTTGTGCCGAGAAAACCGCAGACAACTGGCTTTTTCGTGATTTGTTTGAACTATTTCGCCTGAGGGTTAGTTCTCCCGGGGTTCTGTCTCGGTGACTATTTTCTTCTGCTTGAACAGCTGCACTTCTTGAAGAGAGCATATTTCAATCCGGTCTCCACCATGGGCTCGCACTCTTGAATTATTGTTCTTGGAGACTCCTATAACTCTCCAGAGGCGTCAAAAAGCCACAAAAACTATAGGAATCCTTCCAAACCTCAGCATTTGTTTGTTATTGATTTCATTTTCCATTTCCTTTTCCGTATTTTTTCTTTTTCCCAGAAAGAATCTCAGCGTTCGTCGACCAAATCTGTAATTCAAAACCTTATCAGCCCTTTTGTCCGTTATCAGAACCAAGACCAATGTGTCTGTCCATCGATTGTTGTTCCATTCTGTTCGTCCCTTTCTCGGTTACCCATATCTATATACCCCTCGCAGCCTCCTAAAACCATTGCTATTCTTCCTCGCTGAAGGTAACGACAACATCCATCAATGGGAATGGGGCCATTTGCATCGAAGAATAATGTCGTTACCTTCACCGAGGAATAGGCAAAGTTTTGGACACGCCCGGTATCTTTTTTGAGTAAACCAACCATCCTATCACCGCTTACCTTTGCTTTCTAAGGCGCTAACTATTATCTAACTACTAACTAACTACGCTAACTATCTCTTTGCAACTTTTGTAAAGAAGCGTTCGGTGAGGTGGTAACAAGCGCTGCTTTCACATTCGCAATCGGGCGATCGGTCCTCGTTGTTTGTTAACCAAATCTTCCATCCCTTTGAAGTTGGGTAAAGAGCCCAATTCTGTGGCTTGCAAGGATCGCGATTTTCCGAAGTCGAAATAGCTCTTCAAGTTACTGAGGCCCCAATGCCAGATTTATTGATGGGATAATTGCCATAAACCTTGAAATATAGCCCAAACGACACGAAAGCGTGATTCATCAACTTTACTCACTGTCAGGTAGATGGTACGGGTGCCGCGAACTACACACATAGCAGTGTGGCTAATAGGCAGCAAAAGAACCCAAATAAACCCTAATATATCCCAGAGGGTGTTGATGAATCAGGATTTGCGCTGCATTCCAGACCTACTAACAACTTATAATTAGCTTTTTCTTATGCAACCGTTCTGGCTGCGGGACCTCAAAGAAGCCCCGAATAAGCCCCAAATAAACGGTGGCGTCCAGGGTATATTTCGAGGTCTGTGTCTGGTTATCATTCATGAATCTACCATGTACTCAACTAGCTTTCTCCGACGCAACACCACCATCTTTTCGACGGCACTCATCGGGTTTCTCCGAGACGAAGAAGAATGTGAAGAAGTTCGCGTTCGCGAAGATTTCACGATCTAACGGGGACATGACGATTTTCATGGCTGTCAATCAAACGAGTGAAGTCATCGTCGAGTGTCGTACACGGCTGAAACCGCTCAATCATGCGGTTTCATTCCGCCATCAATCGCTCAAGGAGACAGTGTTCCTCTTGCGGGATTATTCCCAGCCTCAATCGAATGTTTTCTTCCTTCTATTCGTCCTTTTTCTCTGCGGCGATGAATTCCAGGCCGTTATCTCCGCCTCAGCGACCACAACACCGCCTCCTCCACTGTTCCCTCGTTTTGAACTCATAAATCAGCCAGTCCGTCCATTATCTAATGGCTTCTCCCACTCCGTACCTAACTTTGTCCGTTTCTTTTCGTCTTTGTTTTATATTTATTTTGAAAGTAAAGGTGAAGGTGTCGACGTTGATCAGTCCGCTAAGGACGCGCCGCGCATTCGTGTTCCATTTAGATTTGCTGAGGCATGCTGAATGCGTGTTTGGCCTATACAATTGCCTGCAGGAACGCATCTTTATACCAATTCAGTGTCTCTGCCTTCCCAGAAGAGTCCGGTACTAATGTACCCAACCCCGGAGGAATGAAAGGCTTGGCTAGCCCGGGCTAGGATGGATCGCTCGACCGTGCGGGTGACAGTAGCGCCTCTTACCATTCTACCACGCCCGCCCAACCGCAGCCCAGAGGATTCCACGCAAGAGCATTTGCCGTCCTCTTACCTTTACCTATGAGGTACAGCCATCTGGATTTATCCCTACTATAACTTCTTCAGGTAAAAATAAGCCGATCAGCGCTGATCAGTCCCTTGAGGACGCGCCCGTCATTGATTTTAACTAACATTTTTGACATTTACTGATCAGATAAAGCTTACCCCCTGTACTTTTACAGTAGTGAGTCTCCAGTGCTGGATGTGTACCGTGCCTTATCTATTCGATCCGAGTTTTTTCGCTGTTTGGTCAGTGGAATGTGCTGAATGCGATCGTCGTCGGCGATAATAAATGTCAGTGGGGGGGGAGGGAATCGTCGACCGTGGAGTTATCGAAGCCATTTGTTTTCTTAGCACATTCCGGAAGAGTTATCGTTCGTAACATTTACATTCCTGCATCTGCTACCGGCCTACGATTCGTCAAGAAACGGTTCATGGGGATATTAGGAGATGCACTTTCGGGTGGAGTTCCCATTATCATGGCAAATGTTCCATCCCACCAAGAGCGGTCGTTCCACGTTTAGATAGAAGATATTAGGTTGAAAACCTTCCAATTGAATATTTGCCACATCTCAATTTTTCAAATTCATTTCTTTGAAAAAGAACCCAATTGAGATATACATGAAACAGACTGTTAGACTACTATGTGTCGCCTTCCTGCTGCTAGTTATTTTACACCACACGCGTGGAAGCCTGCCGGTTTATTAACGAAAAACTTTTACATTCCATTGATTACACTCACGAGAAACTTTTACATACCATACATTGATCAGATGCAGTTGACGCTCTATCGTTTAGGCTTCATAATGAAAAGGCATTCCACCGAAATCGATTCTGCGATAAGTAGTTCAGAAGAACCATAGCTACGCTACTGAAATGTTATTAAAAGAGAAATGCAGAAGGTTTGGCAGAAATTTGGGTACTTTTCCTCTTAATGCCCAATTATCACCCAAGCGTGTCATATCATGCTCATATCTTAATGCACATCCTTGAAGCGGTCTTATCATGTCATGCTTGCGAGAAAAGAACGGCTTTTTCTTCCACATCAGGCAGATTAAACACGCTGCACACGACCATAGGTGGCGTATAAAGTGGAAGGGAATGAGAGAAAGATAGAGTAGAAAGAGATTTAGAGCGCAAGGAAAATGGTTAAGAAGGAAGTTTACAACCTAATAGATGAAAACATACACGAAGATGGCAGAGATGGAAGGACGGCGTGTGGAAGATGATCAGAGTAATGCCGCTAGGGTAGTGAGGAAAGAGGTCATGATTAAGTGGGAGAAGAGGAGCATGATGGAGGTAAAGGAAGGAAAAAGGTTGGTGTAGGGTTGAAGAGCGACGGAGGACGATATGCGTGAAGAGGAAGAGGTCGAAGGTTTCAAAACGTCGACCTCATCCTTTTCATCATCTTCCATACCTTCTTCTCGTATTTCCTTCGGTCTTCCCAAGCGACGATCGCCCAATTAAGTTCGCCTTCTCCCAAAGGAAATCTAATCGGCCATTGACACCAGATGTTCAGGTGCACTTTACTCAACTAATGCGATTAGAATCTTCACGGTACTGGATCGGCCGTCGGCCGTGTTGACAATTGCTCAGCTGTAATGAACATAAAACGTCGTCATGCTCATAAACTGGTTTATTTGCCCGAGCGAGCGCGATCATTCGGAAACGAATTGCTCTAAACAAAAACAGTCCGATGAGTCTAGAATTTCTCACCATCGCCTAGTCACTTTCTCGTCTGCCATTGTAATTAGAAAAACTACGTTTTTACTTCTTACTTTTTACGTTTTGCCTTCCCTCTGCCCGAAGGTTTAATTGTTCAGTTGTATTTAACAAGTCAAATATTTCGCTTCAAATTATTCCTCAGTTTATTTGATTCAATATGGTCTGGGAGCAGCGTGGTGCATTGGTAAGATGCACTATTGACACCCACATGTTTGAACGATCGATGTTGCCTGAGGCTTACCAAGTCCATTAAACCTTCCGGGTTGGGTTGATTGGTACTAGACTTATCTGTGAAGTTAAAGACACTGACTTAGCATATAGAATAGCCACCGCAAGTCATTGTAGAAGCCAAATACGCATTTACCATGTCTATTCGATTCTAAATGGAACACGAATGTGCGGCGCGTCCTGATGGGACTGTTCAACTTTTACCTTTAGTGGAGTTCGTTTAGTATCTCTTTCCTCAAAACTATAGAATATTTTTTGCTCACTGAATCTTCCATCTTTTCCGTCTTCCAGTTTTTCACTCGCCGATTTTAATAACCCCTTTTTATGATATATTTTGAAATAACAACTTATCTTGCTGCTTATCCATAATCTATACTCTCAGCTCGGAAAACTCAACTTCTAAACTTCAATTCTTACGATCCTTGAAATCTACGAATTCGTTGGGGGAGGATGAAAAGGTCATGAATATGCAAGCAAAAATTCATGTCGTTCGCTCCCCTTTGTCTGACCGTGTTCTATTTGATTACTATTTCGCCGTCCTGGCTATGGAAGTAGTAAAAAAATGAATAGGAAAATCATCGTTAAACGTCAAGGGCTAGTGGCGAAGCGATTTTTCAATCATTTCGACAATGCAGATTTCAAAGCTACGTCAGTGCTCTAGCAAAACCTACGACTTTTTTGTTTTTCGTCGAAACTGCTAGCGTGACACTCAGTTAATATGAAAGGTAAAGCGATCAGCCCTTACCGGGAACAATAACTCATCACTGAGCCTGATTTCTTATCAGTACTTCGTCCTTAGATCCTCATGTGCCCTGGGTGCAGTCGTGCATTCAGAGGGGCCTCCAGAAGGGTAGATGACCTTTGAGAGGAGATCCAGTTCATTCCTGGGGTCATCTTCGCCTGTTCGAAGTTTCTAGGAATATCCATCTTCCGCTGTAATTGTAACGTAAGTTTTTTCCGCCCACCCGGGGTGGACGAACATGCAGCGAGAACGTGTGCAGAAAGAGGTGATCCATCATGACGACCACGATCGATTCCGTCCGATTCGTCGAACGTCATCGTCGACGCTCATCAGCTCCTGATTCATCTACGACTGTGTCTCTATTGTTCCGGTGATCACCGGCCCGATGGAATTGTCGTCCTCTACCTCTTCCTCCGCTTATACTCCTTATAACCACCATTGTCTCCCACTTCCTCTCTTCCTTAGAATCAGTTACTCTATTGAGGCCAAAAATCAAAGAGAGGGTCTTTAAGAATCATATTTGAGAGGTTTGTTTCCGTTTCTCGTAATCACACCTTTTTTCCTTTTCCTCTGCCCGATGGATTAAGATGGATCAGATGAATTTGATAGGTCCAATACTTCACTTCAACTTATTTCTCATTTTATTCGATTCAATATGGTCTGGGGGCCGTGTGGTGCATTGGTAAGAGGCGCTACTGACACCCGCACGGTAGAGCGATTGATTTTGCCTGAGGCTAACCCAGTGCTTAATCCCTTCCGCGTCGGGTTAATTAGTGCAAGACTTGTCCGGGAAGGTGAAGAAAGTGAATAATTTGAGTAACTCCATCTCAGGGAAACACAATTTTACACCGGAAATGTCAGTATAGGCAAAGGTAATGCGTTGAACAGTCTCTCAAGTGTGCGCCACGCTCCCATTTTCCATTCAGAATCGTAATACGGAGGCGTAAACATTGAGCAACCTGACCAGCCGTTGAACCAAGTCAGTGTTGTTACCTTCCTAGACACGTTTGGTACCAATTAACCCAACCGGGAAGTGTTACCAATTAACCCAACCGGGAAGGGATCAACGGTTCCATTAGTCTTAGCCAAAATCGATCGCTCACGCAAGTAGTGGCATCGTTTCGGTCCCACAATCGTAGAAAAAGGAGGTGAAAACACTGAATTGGTTCATCAGCTGTCTCTCGAAAGCCATTGCATAGGCCAACACTCGTTCACTATTGGTTCATCAGCTGTCTCTCGAAAGCCATTGCATAGGCCAACACTCGTTCACTATGCCTGTGCTATTCTGAATGGAACGCGAACACGCGGCGGGTCTTTAAGGGACTGATCAATGCCGACATCTTTACCTATACCTTTTTTAATTTATTTATTTATCTATTTAAGACGTGGGCCCGCGTGGTGCAGTGGTAAGAGGCGCTGCTGACACTCGCACGGTCGAGCGATCGATCCCGGCCCGGGCTAACCAAGCCTTCCATCCTTCCGGGGTCGGGTAAATTGGTACCAGACTCGTCTGGGAAGGTAAAGACACTGACCTGGTATAGCGGTTGGCCCCCGCAAGTCATGGTATAGGCCAAATACGCATTCACCAAGCCTCTACGACTTGAATGTAGCACGATTGCGGCGGCGCGTCCTCAGGGGACTGATCAACGCCGGCACTTTTACCTTTACCTTTATCTATTTAAGACGTGTAAAACTCAATGCCCGTGATGAACATAACAGAACGCAAAGAAAAGTGGCTTACTGAACACGTGAAAACCGGGTCAGAAAGGAATCATTTTTTACAGTCACAATCTATGGCTGATTACTTACAATTAGTTGTAATTCGAGCTAAACACACCGCAAGAAGTGGGAGAGAGATATTGATGACGTCATCACATTTATCTAGCGTAGTATTGAAATCCTTCAAATATCTATACGTTAGGAAACTCGAGCGCACGTGCGACTTTGCAACCGGAATGTAAAGATTTAGCTTTGTTTTCCCATCTTTGGACAGCGAAACACAAAAAGACGACACCAAAAGACGACTACACTTCTTTTTAAAATTTTGGACAACATGAGCAAACTGGCCTTCTTCCTTCTGTAACTGAGACTTCGAAGGCCAAACATTTTAGCTCTGGCAGCCCCATTCAGTAACTGCGAGTATTGAAGACCGTGACATCTCATAACTTGTTTTGCTGTTTTGCGAGAGAAGTTACTCTGAACACTTTCCAATGCACAAATATCCTTCTTTCTAATGGGGTCAAATAGAAAAATCCTACTCTCGACTATAGGCCGAACGTAGGCTTCATGGGCCCGTAGGGGAGTTGATGGATCATTTGTTTTTAGAGCCTTAAGTAAGTTGTAGGTTCGAGAATGAGCAACTCAGTCGGCTATTTACGGTGTGGAAAGACTAGAAAAAGACCTTTTGGTAAAAACTGCAATACTTTCGTTCTTTCTGTATGTTATAGAAATTTCATTCACCAAATCACCCCACTCATTCCTAACCCAATCGATTCCCGTCATTTCTGTTGTTTTTTCTGATTCGCTGTGGATTTGTTGGCTTTGTATCGGCTCATCCGGTCTCTGTATCTGTTTTCATTGTCATCTCGTCAAATACAACGACTACACACGTCGTGAAAAGAAGTGCAAAATTAGTTTTCCCGTACTTTTCTCTCCTCTTCATCTATCCGTTCACTTTTCCCTGTCGGCGAGTTCGCGACACCTATCTGATAAGAATCACCTTAACGGATGATAAACAAAAGAAGGTGAAACTTACCTGCACTTCCAGTTCCTGCCCACGTCTCAGCGATGTTTTGTACTTTCACGATTAGATCCGATCGAGATTTTTATCGCTCATTCCTTTACCAGCTATCGATGTCTTCGCTGGAATTCCTCTTCCTCTTCATCCTCTTCCTCCTCTTCGTATTCCTTCGTTTCGTAAACGGAACAATCGAACTAGTTCTTGAATGTCAATCATCGTCGTGTCGCTCGTTTTTCCTCTGTTCGTCGCCAGCGAATCTCCAAACAATTGCTCCAGTCCTCCTTCATCCAGCACTTCATATTTCACTTTGTATTTTTGTTATTTTATGCAGATGTTTGGGTAGAATGAGCAGAACATTGAAATATCTTTGACCATTTTCCAACAGGAACTGCTTCGTTGTAGTCGTGATCGCTTTATCAAATTCCTCCATTGTACCTCTTTTTTTCTTTGAATTCCCTTGATATTTTGTGACCTACTCCCAAACTTACCAAAAATTTTACCAATGCGTGATCACTTTCAATGCCTAATATGGATCATGTTTTCTGCATATTATCTTCGCCAATGATGCCTTCGAGAAGGCTCGGCTCAATCAATAAATAGATAATTCTAGAATTTTTATCAGCACAAATTGCCAGGAAGATGGAGATGAGATCAAGTCGATCGAGAAGATGAATCCTTATCTTCAAAGTTATCTGGTCAGAAACAGACCACTATAACCAACAAAGAAGATCATACCCTGCGTATGAGGAAGTTGTTACCTCGACCAGTTCTGACCACCGCTAGTTACCACCTTCGGTAGATCTTACAGGGATGTTAGGCAGAGTAGATTACTTCTACAGTTCAGGTATCACTCGAAGACCAACTATTTTACAAATACATTTTTACACAATTATTTTCTAAATGATGAATTCTACGTGTTTATAATCATCTTGATCCCACTCATATTTGTCATCATATTTCTTCATCCTTTTAGTTATAAACGTTAATTGTTCGCCACTGTTCCCTCAGAATCCGCTAATCTTTTTCTGTCTCTAACCCAATTGCCCTCCTCCACATATTAGGGGGGGGGCCAAAAGTATTAAGGAAAATGCACAAAACTCTTTTATTTCTCAATAACTTAAATACAATTCAACTGTGCTGAGGGATGTATTCTCCATTGAGGTCTATGACTTGCTGCCATCGTTCAGCCAGCTTTCTGGTCCCATCCTCCCAGAACTGCTTCTTCCTGGAGTTGATCCACTGGTTGACATGCTTCTCAAAGTCTGCTTGGCTTCTTGTGTCCCTTCTAGCCAAGAAGTCTTGCAGGCTAAAGAAGATGTGGTAGTCGCATGGAGAGATGTCCGGTGAATACGGTGGGGGTATACACGGGTTTCGACGTGTGTGGGCCCCAGCTGAGCAAGCTTCAGCGTGGTTACTTTTACCCGGTGAGGTGTGGCGTTGTCGAAGAGGATCAGTCTTTTGAAACGTTGCAGTCGAATAGGTGCGTGTCGCTGATCCACCTCCTCGATTCCGTTCACTAAGGTTACAGAGTCCATCATGGCCATCTTTGGAAATAGTCTCCAGCGAAACGCAGACCCAGAAGCTCAAAAGTTGCCTATCGCCATGCTCATCTCGTCGATCGAAGGTCGGTATTGGATCACCAGGCCTCACCTGGACTAGCTGCTTGGCATGGTTAATGTAGAAAGCATACTTCTCATCCTGCGTGACGATCGAGTCCAGACTTCTCGGACAAGAGAAATGGCGTAGATTGGCACGGCACACATCGACACGTAAGTGGATTACTCCCACAGTTCAGGTATCACTCGAAGACCAACTATTTTACAAATACATTTTTACACAATTATTTCCTAGATGATGAATTCCACGTGTTTATAATCATCTTGGTCCCACTCATATTTGTCATCATATTTCTTCATCCTTTTAGTTATAAACGTTAATTGTTCGCCACTGTTCCCTCAGAATCCGCTAATCTTTTTCCGTCTTTAACCCAATTGCCCTCCTCGACATACTTCCTACATTTTACCGCTATCCTCCCTCATCCGTTCGGCCTTTTTACTTTCCGTTTCACCTTTTTACTTTCTCACCTCTTTACTTTTTACTGTGCCTTTTCATTTTTTCATAATTTCAGTTACTAGTTACTACTGTCTTAGCTCGAATTGTGGCAGTCGTCATTTACGCTCCTTTTGCTTTACAAAAATACGCTTTCCTGCTTCTGGGCAGATCCGTATGTTCCTCACCTTTCGATTTTATCCTTCTTCGTCTGTCTTTTGTGGATTTTGTGAATCGAAATGGAAATTTTCGACGTCGCATCGATTTCCGTGATAATAAATGTTTCACTTTCAATACCACAGCCATTTATCCTTGTTTTCCAGGTAATGGACGTGTCTGCCCCAGTGAGGCCGCCCTCGTGAGTTTTTGATTTCTGTAGAAAGTTCCATTACATATTCAATAGACAGCAATCTTTCCTTCATAATTGCGAAATTGATAATTGATATTATGAATGATAATCGGTAACAGTGTAATGATAATTGGTGATAATTTGAATTCTGAAGCGACAACGTGACTCGTAGGCAGAAGGCGAATGAAAAAAAAACAAGTGGAAAAAGGAGAAAACTAGAAATGGAAAATACAAAAATAGGAAGGAGGATATGGAAAGGTTGAAAACTTGTTCAGTTGAAGGAGTTCAGTAGAGAAAAAACATTTTTTAATTGGGACTCCTTCTAGAACTCATGGAGAATTCAGGAACGAAGAAATTTAGTAGTGGTGTGTCTATTCGAAAGTTATTGGGAAATTAGCATATCACTCGTGATTTCGCTGCTACCGTAATCTCTCCCAGAATGCGATTAATTTTGGTAATTTCATGTGTTGTTTGTCATTGTTGGAATGTTAATGTTTATGAAATGAATAGAGAACAAGTCATTTATTTATGCGTGAAAGGAGTATGATATTATCTTTCTCTGTCTCCCGAAAGCGACGGTTCACTTTTTTTGTGTTTTAATGCCTACTAGAAGAGGTTTATCGAATTTTGAACGAAAAGCGTCAAGACAAGATTTTGTATTGCAAAAATCTAACTTCAGTGGGTTACATGTCTCAAAAAGAAAAGGAATTTAAAAAATTCTCAAAATCGTGAAAGCAATTTTCCAACACTTATAGAAAATATATGTTGCTCTATTCGAGGTCAATTGCACTTTCTTTTTCAATTTGTAATTTTTTGCAATAATTAGATATTTTTGTGTCGGTTTTCAGCAGCTCACGCCCTACGCAAGCCTATTACGTGCCGCGTCGATTGCTGGAGGGTGGTCGCGGTCCGTATCCGGCCACTGATGGAAAGCCCTCAGGCGACGGCTTCTCCACCACCACCGTCACCAACGGCCTGGATACACCGCCTGTAATGTCCAAGTCCCGACCGAACACTGAGGTACATTCACTTGTCGAAGTCAAATAACTAACCTTTACTGCTACTCTAATTAAAACAAAACCATCCAACTTACGTAACTTACAAAATGAAATATCATAGCAATAGAAAGAGACGGCGCTCATAATTCACTCTTTACTGCGCCAGATTCACTGTAACATAGTTTCTTTTTCGGATTTTTCTACCCCGTTAGATCGTTCCACTAATCATCCTCTACGAGGTTTCTTCGTGTCGTAGAAACCTCCTCATTCGCTATTACCCGTCTTCCAACGCGGTACATCCTTCCAGACCTCATTTCTTTTTGATGGGCATTTGATTCGTTTTCTAGGTTTCCTTCTAAGTTTCTTCAAAAGACAGTAGTAATTGCGACGTATCCTCATTCTTTGTCATCTCGGCAGCTTTCCAGTACAATCCGACTTTTCCTCCTTTTTCTATGATTTTTGGACCGAAACGATACAACTATATAGTCTAGAGATCCATTTTGGTTGAGGCTAATCGAGACACTGATCCCTTTCTGGTTTGGTTAATTGTTACCAAACTTGTCTAGGAAGATAATAACACTGACTTGGTACAGCGGCTGGCCACGCAGGTCATTGTTTACACCTCTGTGTTACGATTTTTAATGGAAAATGGAAGCGTGGCGCATACTTTCGAGGCTCTTCACCGCATTAGATTTGCATTTACCATTCTATGACTGACACTTCCGGACTGGAATTGTGCTTCACTGAGATGCAATCACTCAAATTATTCATTTTCTTCACCTTCCCAGACACGTCTGGTACCAATCAACCCGACACGGAAGGGACTAAGCCTTGGGTTGGCCTCAGGCAAAATCAATCACTCGACCGTGCGGGTGTCAGTGGTGTGTCTTATCCTACTCTTACGATTAGGAGCTGCAATATTTGCAGCAATTGTTCCACGGACTCAGATTCGTGGACGAGGTTCGTGATACCGATCTTTCCAGCGCGTTTACCCAGACACCCGTTCCGACCCACGCTTCCAGCCCAGCCCCAATCTCTCGTATGTCAGCTCGTCGTTCCTTTTCGCTAAAAACCGTGGACGATCGAACAGCGAACGAACAAATGAACACGACGATTGCAGGTGCGCACACCGTCGAGCAAAACCGTCGTCAAGACCCACATCGAGCCGCGACCGCTGATGGCCGATCTGCTACCGAAACCCGATTCTCTTAAGGTGAGTCTGAACCCAGCTACTTCCCTCGTAATGTGTGTTTTCTGGGCCGAGATTCATCATTGGTAAACCCCCTGATAAACTCCGAGATGTGTATAGCCCGAGCGGCGCCCACCTTTGTCTATTTATCCTAAACTTCCTATGTTATACGCAATCTCTCATCGACTCTGCCGTCTGGTTCTGGCTGCGCCGCGGTTTCGGAGACCGCTCGCCGTTTCATGAATCTGGGCCCTGGTTTCTATCGACTGATTCTGTTGGGGGATTTTAGTCCGAGAAAGCTATTCCTAGACTTTTTTATCCTTTTTCGCATATCTTCTACATACGCATACTATCTGAACGAGCAGTTTTTCCAATTTTTGAAATTACCATTTCATATGAGGCGCGCGTGGTACAGTGGTAAGAGGCGTTATCGACACACGCACAGTCGAGCGATTGATCCCCGCCCGGGCTAACCAAGTCTTCCGGGGTCGGATAAATTGGTACCGGACTTGTCTGGGAAGGTAAAGACACTGGCTCGGTAAAGCGGCTTGGTCCCGTAAGTGATCGCATAGGCAGAATATGCATTCACCGTACCTCTACGACTCTGAATGGAAAACAAATGCTTGGCGCGTCCCAAGAGGAATGATAAACGTGGGCGCCTTTAACTTACCTTTTACCCTTGATTGGTTTTTATACTTGTAATGCACACACAAGCTTTATTTTTTTACATTTATTACTTTACATATTTACAGTACAAAAATGGTGACAGTATGCATTTGAGTACGTCATAAAATGGCAAATATATATTATAACAGGTAATTACATCAACAATAAATTATACATATTTCATAATTAATGTGATAACTGCTCTTTGGAGGCCTGCTGAATTGGGATGCTTCTGGCAGAAGCTGCAGGTGGCTTCGTTTTCGGCGCCTCGATTGATAGCTGGCCATTCTCGGTGAGATGGGAGCGGACCTGCTCGATATCGACTTCCTCGGGAAGAGTCCATTGCCGCACGAATGATCTGGAAATCAAGGAATTGAATAGATTCATTATTATTCATGAGAAGTTAAGGGATTAAGTGAATTTAGAATACTCATGTTTACAGAAAATAACTTGTAGCATACCTCATTGAATAGCCGTTGTCGTCCTTTACCTCCTGCTTACCCTCGATGGTAAGGGTGCGACCTTCGAGGTTCACCTTCAGCTCTTCCGGTTTAAACTTGGAAACGTCCATAGAGAGTGCTAGCTTTGACTCATCATCGGTTACCTGAATAATACATAAGAATAGGTAAAAATTTGGCTCTAATGGGTTCGTCGACTATCAACTGGACACTATACCTACCTTGTCCGAATCGTTGGCCTCGGCTAGCCCTCGTCGATGTCTCGGGCAGCCTGTGAGGGCTCTTTCGAGACGGTCCATGTCCCTGAAGAGCCGATGTCCCGGACAGGCTCCTCCGAGGTGGTCCATCTCGTTGAAGACGTCATAGAAGATTCGGGAGAAGAGTCGATCGGTCGGTAGAATACAGAGTGACATTGTCGATTGCTTGCTACTAGATTACACTGAATCCTCCCTCAGGGCGACGGCTTATATACTCTCCAAGTGGTCCTTCGAGAAGCTTCTCGAACCTTCCAGAATCTTCGCCGCCTCGGTGACTCATCGCCGCTGTAATGAATGGGCGGGGCTATGTCGGCCACGCCCATGTCGTCCTTGAGCGTGGGAGAATTTGCTAGGACGTTCCGTGAGCGCCATGAAGCCTTCTGAACTGTCGAAATTGCTGCTCCTGTGCAGAATAAGACTGCGGATTTTTTATTAACTGTTTGTAAGGTGAAATTACCAACACATGGGTATACCGCTACGTTTAACCCTTCCTATACCGACCTTCCTTTCACACATCGCATACTTCACATTTGTATTTTACTTTTTATGCTAAAAATGTATTTACAAGCTTTTTCATGATTTTTTAATCACAACCACCTGTTGCAAGGAAATCTGAGATAAACAATACGGTGCGGAAATTGGCCGCAAAAATTGGAAAGGAAGGAGAATAACTTCATGGACTAGTTTAGACTTCGCGTTTTTCTCTGTTTTCTATTTTTTTTCTCATTTTCTTCAGGAGAAACGTCGTGCACCTCGTCCCACTCATCCTCAGCCGCCCGCGTCAACGTTTGTTTCCACAACTCAGCAGTCCCGCAAGAAAAGTCCCCCGACGAAGCCGTTCGCGCCCCGTATCGTGAACGGACCACGTGGTCCTCTGTCCCGACCAAACGCCTTCTGTTCGGTGCCGTTCCCGCTAAAGAACACCTGCATCTGTGATCGCCCGAAGGCTCACGTCATTTGCAAGCGGTAGGTCTTTGTGTCTCTTACTTTTCTTTATTTGTACATTTTACTATCGTAATTTTCCCTTTCATTCATTCTATTCTTTTTCTTATAACAAACATGCTGTACCATAGATGCTACACTTATTTTTTCGAGTAAAAATCGCGGCTCAAGCGGAATTTGAACCCGCTTCGAAAACACTGTGAAACGTTTGCTATTTAATAAGTTTTAAGATAGTAACATCCTAGGAATTCCAAAAGGTAGAAGAATTATATCGCACGATTTCTCTCATAATACTTACATAATAAGAGCGTGTGATACAGTGGTAAGACGCGCTACTGACACTGGCATAATCGTGCGATCGATCCCGGCCCGGGCTAAGCGTATCCTTAACCGCTCCGGGGTTAATCGGTATCATACCTATCTGGGAAAGTAAAAACACTGACTCGATACAGCGGCTGGCCCCAATAAGTCATTAAATAGGACAAATACACATTTACCATATCTCTCTGATTCTGAATGGAACACGAATACGAGGCGCGTCCCTAGGGAGTTGTCACGGTGTCGTGTTCACCTCAGAAGGCCACGGCATTTTCATTGTTCAGGTCTGATCAAAGCAGATAGCTTATCTTTACCTTTGAATCGTTGATTGATGTTACAGATGCGGCTACGAGTGCGAAGGACGAGTGCAGTTGGTGTGCGATGTGCATCCGACGACACTCTCGCTGATGGATTTGCGAGAGTGCGCCAATCCCATCTGTAGGAGTATACAGATCTTCGAAAGTGCATTCTCCTCTCTGAACGACCGCACCACCACCACCGATTCCACTGAGAATGCTAACTCTAGTGCTGATCAGCAGCAGCAGTAATCGCCAAACCCACGAAATTTCCCAGTTAACCAAACCCCGTAACCTATGCGCCATACACGCTCACGGGTACCTACATCATGACATATGATATACGCCTTACGCTGCGTATCTCTTTCTTCCCACACCAGACTTCGAACAGAAATTCTGACCGTTTTCCGCACGAATGGAAAGCACAATGTTTCACACGTACGCGCACGCATAGCCGCTACGCGTGACACGCGAACACGTCATTACTCTCTGTGAGAATCCGAGAACAAAAAGCTCACCGCATTACTTTAATTCACAAATACCTTCTTCTGTAACCGTGTAAAAATAAGAAGATATACACCGTAAACTCGTTGATCGATACGGTATGGGTTTCTCCATCATTACGTTTTTGTCCGTCGGCATTTTTAATGTGAATGTGCATTTTATTTGATGTGATTTCCGTGTTTTTTCTTCTCTTTTTCAATGACGTTTTTCTTCTGTCGTCTGTGATTCATAGCGACGCTTAGCGACGATTTTTTTCGTGAGAATTTTTCGACATTATGTCAAAATATACATCGCTCACTGAAGACGATTATTAATATTATTGTACATATGAACTTCATTTCAGAGTTATTATGTATTCGTGTAAACAGATGAATAAAGTATTAATGGGCTGTCAAATTATTAAAACAATACCAGACTCGGAGCAGTCCAAATAAATTATACAACACACAAATAAGCGATGAGGCAGGAGAGATAAAACTCTCATCAGAGAATCAACAACAAAGAAAAAATGACAACAATTAGGTATAAGAAATACAAGAATCAAGAGCCTCAGCCATTTACATATACGGGCCACGGCCAAGCGGACTGCGTCCGCGGCTGAAAACAAAAATGTCAGCGCACTTATTTACTAAAACTTTTTTTAAATCAAAAATGCCAACTTGAACCCCATTTCAATAGAGAAATCCTAGACACCTGTCGGAAATATCAGTCTTATTGCAGAAAGCTTTTTTAAAAAACCTAATTTGGACAAAAAGTATTCACAACCCTATTGGACAAAAATGGCTCGCGCGTGATACAAGCGATTCCCGCCCGCGCTAACCAAGCCTTTCATCCCTACGAGGTCGGGTAAATCGGTACCAGACTTGTCTGGTACCGATTTACCCGACCTCCAGACAATCGGTACCAGACTTGTCTGGTACCGATTGTCTGAAGGTAAAGACACTAACTTGATACAGCGTCTGGCTCCCGCAAGCCATCGTATAGGCCAAAAACACATTTACGATGCCTCCATGATTCCTAATAGAACCCGAATGCTTGGCGCGTCCTTAGTGGACTGATAAACGCGGACACCTTTACCTTTTTACTTTTTAGTGGTAGAAATTCGAAACTCGAATATGAATGGGATTCAAAATTGAGCAATTAAATCTTCATACACCATCTAATAGAAGAAAAAGTAATTTTAACACTCACTCTCGTCCGTAGCCCATCATTCCTCCTCCACCGTACTGCTGAGCAGAAAACGCTTCGTAAGACTGTCCATACTAAAAACCCAAATGGAAAATAATTACAGTGAAAATAGAGAAGCTGACCAGATAAGTGACGAAAATAAAAAAAAACTTACCGGACGAGATGCTCCTCCAAATCCTCCTTCACCACATCCACCCATTCCAGGGTAAGTTATGCGCTCGGCACGAGGGTTTGGTGCTCGCATAGCGCCACGAGAGCTAAACACGATTTGTTTACCCAGGAGCTGGATATATTAGGGCTTGTTCAGACGACGCGCGTCGAAAATGCAAAATCGAAGCTCAATCGATAATTAACGCCCTTGATCGAATTTGCTCTTTTGCATTAGTGGCGCAGTCCGGTTGCGCCTCATATAGGCAACCTTATTAATGGAAATTTTGACAAAATTCACTTTTTTCGTTCAATTTCTTTCCTATGTGATTATATGCCTAATTTTTTTTGCCTATATGAGGCGCAACCGGACTGCGCCACTAACGCAAAGGAGCAAATTCGACCAATGACGTTAATTATTGAGCTTCAATTTTGCATTTTCGACGCGCGTCGTCTGAACAAGCCCTAACACCTTCAGCAATCTTTACTTGACCAAATAATTTCTAACCACGAAAATGTTGGGTAATACGCTTACTGATGAATAAAAGAATGAATCAGAAATCAACTACACTATTAAAAACAAGCTCTGAACACGAATACCTTTCGCCGAAACCATCTAGAGGTTCAACAAAACGGCTAATATCACGCATTGGCACTGTAGCTTTGTCGAAGCCGGCCGAAATGGGAGCGCTGCTAAACTACTGCGTTTTGCTAACTAGTAATTCAAATTTTACTAAAAGAAACTGAAGGCTAACTAGTATTTCAAATTTTTCTACGAAGGAATTGAAATTTTAGGAAACCGAGTGAACAAATACAGCGTATAACCATTCGAAAACAAAACCCACCGGCCGTAAGGCTCGTCGACCAACGATGGGAGATTTCTCGACATAGGGCTGGCAAAAGCGGGCGGATCCTAAAATCGATTCTTTCACCTTAACCATTTCCATGAGCTAGTTAGCTCATTACAACCTTTTTAAGAGGAAATTTAACCAAAATTCAAGCAAAATATTACGAAGCTGCTAACCCTTCGATCAACTGCGTTCAGCATAGCTCCCATTGCTGAACCGAGCCCCATCTTCTCAACAGCTCTGACCGCATCGATCGTGGAAGCATTTTCCTGAGCGGCTCGGCGCATAATCGATTCCAACTTTTGTAGCTCGCTAGAACAAAAAATAAATTTTGCATAGGTCAAGTACAAAAATGAATAATTTCACTAAAACCTACTCTGGCTGGTTCACAGGCCTCGAAGACCACGGTGAGACATCGGGGACACCTCGACGATCACTATATGGATCTCTACCGTAGCGCATCTGAAAGCAGTTGATTTACAAACGACGACAAGGATAAATTTGCAGAAAAATCGATTCGAACCTGATCATCGTACATGCCTCTTCCTGGCATTCCGCCGGCATTTCTGTAAGCTGAAAGACCATCTCGCTGCCATCCTCTCGTCACGTCCATCCCAGGCGTTATTCGGCCAAACGGCGACTGCGCGGGTGCTTGGAATGGAGGGACCAGAGGTCTACTGCCGAGTCCTCTTGTCTGTGCAGAGCCGCCACCCATGAGAGGTCTCGCCCTTCCTCCGTTCTTGTTTGATCCACTCTGAGCGGCAGCCGATTTTCCACCTGCAGTAGGTGGCTTCTTTGGAAATGCTGAAATTAAGTTCAAATACGAGAGAAAAAAGGTTAGAGTCATAGAAACCATGCAACAATGGTATTCAGAGAGGCAAGATTCCACGCCCTTAACTACCGCGGTGGTAGACATAAGCGCATCAACACAGAGCTCTTCAAATCAATCGAAATGAAGAGCAGCCTCGGGGAAACATTGGCCAAAAGTCATCAGGTAAAATTGCTCCACCTGGCAGATGTGACAATCAACACGGACGACTCGAATAGATCCGAGTTTTTTCGGCCAATCAGATTTATCTTCAACGGGCACAAGAACTGCCGCCGAAGACGCCCTGAAGGGCGTCCCTCGAACTGACGGTACTGTCGTAGGACAGCAGCGGTGCCCAACAACTTTTTAAACAACTTGACGTTCTAGTGATATACACCAGACCCGACGTCGTTGATATGATACGGTATGATGGGAACAGTTTAGCGCAGAACAACTTACTTTTTCCAGCTGGCATTGGAGAGGAATTCGTCACTTCCAATCGAGGCTGTTTAGCGGCAGTACCGCTTCCCTGAGCGGAACTGGGAACACTGTTCTCTGCCAAACGCTTTCTGAAAATGCGGCTAAATAGGGCCATTGGAACCTCTCAGTAAGCGGTTCGGCTTCTGCTGAGCGGAACAACAATGGCCTCTTTCAATTACCGACCCATCAATTCATTACTTAGGAGCGTAAAACGCTCAACGACAATATTTGTATCTCTTCAACGAGATACAAAGTGAGGCATGTTCCACTTGGAAGCTCACGAAAAAGACTAAATTGATAACTGTATCTACACGCCCATTACAAACGTGAGAAAGCGAGGTTTTTCCAAACATGACAAACTTTCGATTTCTCAACATTACGAGAGTAACGTACAGTGCAAACCTTCAACAAACTTCCATGGAAGACCCTGAAGACATAGTCTTCCATGGTAACTGATGCATGCATTGATTCAGCAATGGTTTCAATACCACATGCACTGATTATTTCCGCGATCCGCCAAATACAGATCGGAACTCTTTCAGAAACCAAGATGATTTGTGGATTTGCTGGTTTATCGAATCTCAAACTGAGATCTTTCCCCGCAACAACGACAAGTCAAAATTCGAAAAAAAATCATTCTATTATTACTTCCGCTTTAATGAATTTTGTGACGCTAAACGGCGGATTGCAGAAGAAACTAGCTGACAAGTTCTCAACGAGAGAACTTTCACGAAGGCCAGAAACTGTTCAATGCTAACAAATAGGACTTCGAATGGACTGCCGACCACGCCGATTACAACCATACATCATGCTCATGTTGAACGCGATTCTGATCGAATGGAATTAAAATGCATTAGAGAAAATCGGGGGCTGTAACATAAAAAACGAAGGACGGGACCGCACCACGATTGAACGGTTTGACGCGAAACGGACTGCCTAACTATTTCTGCTTCCATTCATTTTGTTAATCTGAAGCAGTTCATCGAGGTCACAGGATCACTGCAACTGCTCGCAATGTTCCACAGATCCAAAATCCACCGATTGCTCGTTCTGAAGAAAGTGAGCAAGGGCGAATCAGACCATTTTCTGAATAAATCGATCGTAGCGAAAACAAGTGGCTAATGATGTGAGGCAACCACCGTTTCTCGCCGACTCTCGACGCCGACTGAGGACCTATTCAGCCATCAGGAAGCTGAATAGGTTCTCAAACGTACGAAAGAATAGTTTCTTCCAACTCCCATTGAAAGCTTCAGAAAACATCGACCACGACGTCTTCTTGCTCCAGTTTCCCTACCGGAGCAGGACTCCATGGTTTTCACAAAGACTCATCTTAATACGAAGGAGTCAACCGCCGCAGCGACAGCCATATTATACCCCTCAAAATCCTTGCTGTCGTTTTGGAATTTTTCTTCCAATCTCTGAAAATATTCAGGCAAGCGGGCTCATCTTTGCCAAGGTATGCGGATACCCAGCTCAAATGTGTCGAACATAAGGCTTTCGCCGAAGACACGAAATATCACCGAAATCCACAACAAACGTACTTTCCAGACTCCTGGTTATTCGTTCCCGTTTGCTTTCCCTCTTCCGTCGCCTTCTGCTGCTTCTTCTCTCTTTTCTTTTGCGTTTTGGTTACAAATTTCGGTGCATCACCATGTTGTGGGGGTTGTATCTAAACCACACCCACGCTGAGAACATTTTTACAAAATCAAAATAACTAACGAACAAACCTTAGCGGCCCCTTGGCCAGCCGGTGTACCATTTGTAACATTCCCTTGGTTAGCACGTGTCTTGGAAGTGTTGCTTTTGTGTCTATTCTGAAACACGTAGATGAAAATATGGAAAAGATTGAATAAATAGCAACCGATCGAAAAGAATGACTGACCAACAAAATGTTCTGCAATCTTTCCTCCTGACTTGCGCGCTGTTCTGGACTAGCATCGAAGTTGCTGGAAAACGAAGGTACTGTTTAACACTATTTCTGAATTTAGCTGTTTATCAGCTTTTGAGCTAATAAGCCATAAAAATCTCATAGTCAACTATACTTTGAAACACATACTCAACAATCAACATCGGATTAGCTTTAGCCGTTGGAGGGACGCTCTCGTTCAGGACTGGAACAGCATCAGTTGTAGCCCATTCTGATGCTTCAACCTGCAAAGATTTTATGGTTTTAAAATCCATCAACAAGTCAATAAGATTATTTAAAATAAACATATTGTGATTTGGAGCCTACCGATGTGGCCTTGGTGAGCAACTGATGTGTCAAATATACAGATAGCTGAGTGACGTTAATCCTGACCACGCCGTCCTCTTCCACTCTTGCCATGTAGTCAAAAACCTCTTTCGGGATACGGACAACTTTACGCTAAAAACGGGAAGTTCTTGAATAATTTAGCAGAGACACTCGAATGTATAGCTACCTTGTACACGCGCTGTTTCTTTTTTGATGCCTGTACGGCATCGGCGGATTCACCTTCTTCTTTCTTTGCGTCAGGAGCGGCAGCATCACCAGCATCGTCCTGGAACAATAAGAATTGCATTTTCTTAAGTCTTAGCTGTTTTTAATCTACACCAACTAGAACATTACAATACCCTAATGGCAGTTCAAAAAAGGAACGACTACTGCATTGAAAACTCACAGTAGGGCGCCATGGACCCTTGTCTTCCGCAACCGTTTCCGCAGACCTGAAAATACGTGAAGAATAAAATATGAGAAAGGATTAACAACTACCAGAGCATGGAGCTATCTCTACTTTCCTTTAAGTACCAGAAATTGAACTGTGCTCTGAATATGATAGGTCGACTTTCCCTCGGAGCATAAGGGCTTATGAGATCCCAGGATATTCTTCCTCGATTTCCGCCCTTTTGAATGCAATTTTTTCCATTTCCCGGAGGCAACTACTTACCAACGGTGAGCATTTCCAACCCACACGTGATTAATATGTAAGGCACTATTCAACTTAACGGACACCGGCACTCGATTTTTTTCAGTCAGAAATTTTTTCTTCAGAAATTCGCTGAAACTTCGCCTAGGGGGATAATTGGGGGCACTGATCACGAATCTGCTGTCCGTTTTCCACGTGGCTGGTCTCGGACCACCCAAATTGCTACTTGGGTGGTCCAGTCAGGATCACCGATTTCGCTGAAACTTTGTCTATGGGGGTGCTCTGGTGTCCTGAACACGATGGTGAAGTCCGTTTTTCAAATGGCGGCCGAATACGGTAGTTATAGGTGAGTCTCACCAGGTAAGGTCGGTAGGTACTTACATATAACTGCCGTATTCGGCCGCCATTTGAAAAACGGACTTCACCATCGTGTTCAGGACACCAGAGAACCTCCATAGACAAAGTTTTAGCGAAATCGGTGATCCTGACTGGACCACCCAAGTAGCGATTTGGGTGGTCCGAGACCACCCACGTGAGAAACGGATAGCAGATTCGTGTTCAGGACCCCAAATAACCCCCATCGACAAGGATCAGCGGAATCGGTGATCCTGACTGGACCACCCAAGTAGCGATTTGGGTGGTCCGAAACCACCCGCATAGAAAACGAACGTCAGATCCGTGATCAGCGCCCTCAATTACCCCCCTGTGCAAATTTTCAGCGAATTTCGACGACTGAAGAAAAATCGAGTACTGGTGTCCGTTAAGTTGAATAGTGCCGTATGTAAATCTCTGGAAGAGTATCTTCTATATATATCCCTTAGAGGACTTCTGTAAAAAAAGGGCTCCTGAAGTTTTTTCTTTCTTACGTACCCACCCTTCACCAACCCATATCGCACCCGCAAAATACGGCAAACTTTGCGGTAAAACGAACTTATCATCTGCTGGCAACTTTGAATCAGCTGCCTCTTCGAGCCACTCGATGTTGAGCTCCTCCTTCTTCGTGTCATCTGATTTGACTTCTCCATTCGTTGCAGTATCAACTGCTTTAGCATCCTGCAAAAGCTTGCTAGCATAAAATCGTATTTACTCGACTTAATAAAGCACAAATCCTACCGCTTTTACATCTTCACCAACTGCCGCAACTGCCACCTCGGATTTTTCGGCCATTTTGAGAAAAAATCTGCAAGTGACCACTTTGAAGTAGTGACGGCTAAAATAGAAGAATGCGAAGGAAGCGCAACAACCGCTTTGGCTGAAGCGAGCAACCGAAGTATAACTGGGGATCAACACGGGAAATAAAAAGCCAGATAATCAGTCTCTACCGAATGCATTTTCGATAGGAAAATTAGCAGGGTCTTCAGTAGAACTATGACTACTGTTGAAATGGAATAGATAGCACTGCAGAAAAAAAGGAGTGGTAAACAAGGAGAAGGGAATCGTAGCACTATCATCTAGGGCAAGAACGCCGAAAAATCGAACTGGCCATTGCGACTGCGGTCGCGGCGCGGCATTGGAAATGGAGCACACTAGCGCAGCTAGCAGGTTATTCAACACCATCTTCAGCGTTTGATCAATTTTCTCGCTATTTTCATGTTCTTTTCACACCATTACCATAAGAAAAAATAGATGAGTAAGGAGAAAACTGGTCGTCATAGAACAGTGCAAAGGACTGACACCTTACCGCAGCTTTCTAACTACTTGCACTTCAAAAAGAAATGTAGGACTCATAATAGCATCGAGAAAGTACCACAGGCGATATTTCTACTCGAGTTTCAACAAAAGCGAATATCAATAGAAAGTCACATAAACGAACACCAACGAGCTTTCAGAATATCTATCAGACAACGAAATCTGTTAGGAAAGCTGAATAAAGAGGACCCTCACGTGCTACTAACAGGATATGGCGCTAATGATTTCTGTGACAAACCTAGGTGAAGAAGGAAAACAATCATAACTAATCCAGAAGTCAAATCGGAGCGGTGTGCTTGATTTTTGGGCACTATTCCACTTGTTGGACACCAGCACTCGATTTTTTTCAGCCAGAAACTTTTTCTCCAGAAATTCGTTGAAACTTCGCCTATGGGGGTAATTGGGGGCGCTGATCACGAATCTGCTGTCCGTTTTTCACGTGGGTGGCCTCGGACCACCCAAATCGCTACTTGGGTGGTCCGGTCAGGATCACCGATTTCGCTGAAACTTTGTCTATGGGGGTTCTCTGGTGTCCTGAACACGATGGTGAAGTCCGTTTTTCAAATGGCGGCCGAATACGGTAGTTATAGGTGAGTCTCACCAGGTAAGGTCGGTAGGTACTTACCTATAACTGCCGTATTCAGCCGCCATTTGAAGAACGGACTTCACCATCGTGTCCAGGACACCAGAAAACCCCCATAGACAAAGTTTCAGCAAAATCGGTGATCCTGGCTGGACCACCCAAGTAGCGATTTTGGTGGTCCGAGACCACGCACGTGAAAAAAGGATAGCAGATTCGTGTTCTGGACCCCAAATAACGCCCATAGGTAAAGATCAGCGGAATTGGTGATCCTGGCTGGACCACCCAAGTAGCGATTTGGATGGTCCGAGACCACCTGCATAGAAAACGTACAACAGATTCGTGATCAGCGCCCTCACTTACCCCCCTGAGCAAAGTTTCAGCGAATTTCGACGACTGAAAAAGAAATCGAGTGCTGGTGTCCAACAAGTGGAATAGTGCCGATTTTTGTTATACGGTAGTAAGTCTATCGTGCACTGGAAGTGCACCAATCCACGCACACCGTAATTGCCAGCCTGGAAATCCGTTACGCTTTGACGTATGTATCTGGCAACTCCTGCTTCTAATACCTTTGTGTCTACCCCTTTTTATCAGTTATTATCGCTTAAGGCTCCCTGATCGCATTTTCGTTGAGTTGCTCAGGGTTTGGTCTGTATCCCAAGCCAAATTCGCCGTCGTAGTGTTGTTTCAGGTAATGGACGATCAGAATTTGTTTGGTGGTGATCTCAGCGAAAGCAGTAGCGATGAGGAAGTGGAGTCAGCTCACATGCATACCATACCGCAACCGACAGTGGTCAAAGAAGAGAAGTATGATTTTATACCCTTGACCCTTGGATTTATTACGTCTCATTAATATTTGTTATGCTAGTTTTACTATATGTTAATTTATTGTGTCCCTCACCCCTTCAGTGGTTCAGGCTAGAAAATCGAAAACCGAAAGTGACGTTCACTCTAGACGACGAAGAGGAATCAAACGATGGCGTGTCAATTTTCGAAGGCTTGGGCGATTCCGGCTCCATGGCTTCTAAAGGGATGAAGAGAAAAGTAAATTTCTTCTGATATCTTTTTCTCTTGGACTTTTTGATGTTTGGCTTGTGCTAGTCAACTTCTCCCTTTTCAGCCCACCTCCCCTCAAAGCTCTGTCCCTGAAATAAAACGCGTGAAATCAGAAGGGTTGACAGAGTCAACGTCGACAGCCGATTTTCAGGAGGCCTTGAATCTGCTCGATGATCCTACAGCAGGTCGGGCAGATTTTGAGATTTTTTCAAGATTATTTTTTTCTTCCACTAATCTCTATTGTGTACGTTTTTCTCAGTAAACCGTCAAGGGCAACGTGATTTAGATGTTTTCACTGCACCAACCGCACCTGCGCCGAAAAGGGTAAACAAGGACAAGAGCAAACCGACAGTTGTGAAGGTTCGTCGTATGTGACACAGTTACTTAATTTCGGGATGTTTTCATTTTTTTTCAGATAGGAGAGTGGTTTAAAAATTGTTTTGCCCTTGTGGTTATTTCTTGCTTCGAATTCTTATTTCTTTTAGAAAGAAAAAGATGTGCGATTTGCTCAAGATGTTCAACAGGCTGAGAAAGTTTCAACTAGTCAACAGAAAGCTCCAACACAAGCACCGTCCACCTCAAAAGGCGAGAATGAGGAGGCAAGTATACACATGTAATGCTCTTAGGAAGTTTTTGGAATAGCCAGAACTGCTTTTACTCCTTTGCGACATTATTTGTGTCTTGTAAATGCTCAATCCTCGTTCAGAACTTCATTTTGAAGTATCTCATTCGATGCTTCCAGTTGTTCTAGTTGTTTCTCGTTCAATGTGATGAATAATGGGTCAAAGAGGCATTAAACGAGTACTTATTACAGTTTTCCAATGTTTTAGAGCCCTTTTAATTCTACTTCTTACTTTTATAGGAGGACAATCTTCCCATCAAACCTCTCAATGAAGAAGACGAGCTATTAAGGCTGAAAATGCAGGTAAGGTGGATTCCGTGTTTCACTTTTTGGGTAGCAACCAGCATTGTGCCTAAACAACACAATTTTAGATTCTTATCTCCAATTTCTCTCAAGAACAACTTAACAGATACGAGATGTATAGACGGTAAGGTTTCAGCCGCTTCGTCTATATTATTACTTTTCGGCTGACTATTTTGTTTGATTCTTTCGTTGTTTAGGTCTTCCTTCCCTAAGTCTACTATCCGCCGTCTCATCCACCAGTTCACTGGTGCCAACGTTGGTCAGAACGTGGTAATAGCTGTTGCAGGACTAGCCAAGGTATTTCCTCCGCGAACTCGTTGTGGTTTTTAGTATAGAGAATCATCCCAGTTTGTGAAGAAAAAGCTGTGTTTCCTCTTCGAAATGGTATAATTAAGGTCTTCGCCTGCGAACTCGTAGAGGAGGCCCTGGATATCCAGGCGAAAATGGGAAACACAGAGGAACCGCTCAAGCCAAACCACCTTCGACTGGCTTATTATGCCCTGGAACGTCAGGGTAAAATATTCCCTCAGAACAGTCTCCGACGGAATCCTTTCACGTGATCGCGGTTTATTTAACTTCTGCATCGGTCAGCGATTCTACCTCGTTCGTACGGGTCTCTTGTGGAGCGATGCAAGAACCACTTTTTTCTTTTTGTTGTTCATTTTCGCTCTGTCGTTAGAAGCTCGAGTTTGGTTTGGTTTATGCTCCACTCCTGTGTTTTCCTCACAAAACATTCTTTAAAATGTATATACGCATGTGTATGCTTAATAAAAATTGTTAAACTTGTCAATTTCCTTGTTTTATGAAAAGCGTCTTTGCGCTTCACATTTTTATTTTCATATATTTCTATTTTGTTGTGATGTAACTACAGACTCACCAATTGCGAACCCTTTTTTATTGGGGTTAAAACCTTGCCATACATTTCTTTCTCATTTATTAACTTACTCAATCCTCCTTCTTCTTCTTTATGGGTGTTGGACGGTTTGTGGCATAAATCCTTTTCTTGTCCCTGTTGCTTGCCTATAGATACCTCTCGGATCACTTTCGCGTTCATTGGATCTGAGTCATCTATCGTTGCCTATCTATTTGATTTTCAATGAATTTTTTTCCAAAGAAAGCAATTAAGATGAGCGGACCGTCGTACACGGGCGTGCCCACGATACCACCACCACAGTTTAGCACGTTCACTACAGTGATTGATCCACCACGACCGTTACCGGATTTTTTGTCGAAGCCATCATTACAACCTACCACAACCACTAAAGAACATGTAAGCGCTAGTTTATCCATTGAAGTTCCGATTTTTTTTCATCAATTTTTGTTTTTTTTTTCTGATTGCCGAAAGTGTTTCTTGGCCTGAATACCACTAACAATTAGAGGAGAAGCAATCGTTTTTGTTCTGGATTGTGTATCGTTGTATTTGTTATGGTTCCTGTCTATAATTGAATTAAGGTTGTTGTACTATGATTCGAGGTCGGCTAAATTTTCGGAGAAATAGAGCTATAGAGATGTAAAAATTCCAAATTTCAAAGTACAGGACTGGATCATTGTGTGCTTTTTTGAAAAGATTTCTCCTAATTAATTAATTTGTTTACTCATGGTGTTTTCATGATTACATTTTAGCTTGCAGGTAGCGGTTCCGTACCCAACGGTTACGGCTCACGACGACACCACCGCTCCTTCTGAGCCTGTCGGGGATGTGAAGCCGAGCTCCGTCCAACAAGCGTTCGCCATCCCTCAAAAAGCTGCTGAGAATGCTCGAGTGAGTCTCTTTCAAAACAATATCTCCTCTAATTTATCTGTCTGCACGACATTTTACTTTTTCAATGATTTTCGACTGTAGCCCTTGTGGCCTTGAATACAGGATGTCTCAATTATATTGCTTGTTACTATCTATTTCTCCGTTCTTTTTAAGCTTGTAGTTACGAAGTCCTTCATTTATGCTTTAGGAGTCAACAGAGAGTGAACCACAACACAAGAAACATCACAAGCTACCATTAGCGCCCTCTTCATCTAAAAGTTACAATACAAAACGGACTTTCAAGGTATGCGCCATGTACTCGTCTTTAACTCGTTGACGACAGTGTGGCGCCATGCTGCGCCACGCTCAAGCGGCCGCGTGGGACCGTGTGGCGCAATGCTGCGCCACAGTCTTGTATCGTATTTTTCTCGATAAAAGAAAAGGTAAAGGTGCCGGCGTTGATCAGTCCCCTGAGGACGCGCCGCCGCATTTTTCTCGATACATTTTAGAATTTCGAAGGATGTTTTTGAGCCACTTTTTAGTAGACCTTTGCACATTGTTATAGGAAGCATGGTGCATGAAAATGATTCTTAGCTTCTGATTCACTGGAATTTTTGATTGTGCACTAGTTTTCTTTACAAGTAAAAACAAATAATGGTTATTGCAAGAAACAAAGAAATGCAAACAAATTCTGCTTACTAAAGCAAACACATAAATACAAACAAATATTGATTATTAGAATAAACAAATAATGAACAATGAACAAATAACAATTTCCTTTTAACCTGGATAGGGAAAAAGGACATTCTAAAAGCTTTCAGCTGTAATTTTTCTATTCTCATTGCAAAAAAGGAATAGTCACAATCCCTGATATTACAGGACTGTTTATGTAGTCTTCGAGATTTACTATTCACTTCCATTTTGAAAACAAATTCGCCGTATGCCGGCATCATGCCACGGCCTCGGCGTGCTAGAAAATCGGTTGGTCCCACGCGCCAGACACGCGAAAAAGGCGCTGTCGTCAAGGTGTTAACCAGTTTTTACTGAACAATCGTGAAGAGTAAATGTTACAGGTAATCATCGTTGGTGATGCTGGTGTGGGAAAGACCTGCCTTTCGTTCCGATTTTGTTGTGGCAGGTTTCCTGAGCACACCGAAGCGACTATAGGTGTTGATTTTCGCGAACGCAGTTGTGTTATTGAAAGGGAACTGTTGAAGGTTGGTTTTTATCCCTTTCAATCGTTCGAAGTTTCTTGTTATTTTCTCTTCTGTAGGTACAATTATGGGATACGGCAGGCCAGGAGAGGTATAGGCACTCTATAGTGGCCCATTACTACCGAAACGTCAATGCTGTGGTGTTCGTGTACGACGTGACCTGGTAGGGACACATTTTTGGCACAACTAGATCTGAGAATTGTAAAACCACAATTTTGAATACTAACTTCAGTCCCGCTTCTTTCGCCTCTCTACGCACTTGGATATCAGAATGTGAGAAGAACGGTCTATCGGCAGATTCCGATGTGCCTCGTATACTTATTGGCAACAAATGTGATTTAAAATCTCCGAATACTACTCGAGTTGACACAGACGCCGCTCAGGTGAGAATCTATGTCGATAATTATCAAAATTAGTGTTTTTAATATTTGCTCGTGCTCTGATCGTTGCATTTTGCCGAAGGCCTGTTCATACCCCACAGCAAAGCAGTGCCCGTGTTGCCCTGCTACGTCATCTGTGTCTCTGACCTACACTTGAGTATTGCGCCGTTGCTTTGCTGTCGATGTATGAATGAGCCAGTATACCATATGATACTATCATACCTGTTCTTTGCTTTTTTCTTTCTTTTCTGCTGTAATAAAAAAAAAGAAAAAAAGCTGAGCCCGCAAATAAATAAATAAATAATGATGCTGAATGGTGATTTTTTAGGTGTTCGCCGATCGCAATAATATGGCCCTGTTCGAGACATCAGCGAAGGCGGATTCAGAAGCTGACCATGTCGAGTCGATATTCCTCACTTTGCTCCATAAATTGCAACAAAGCAAGCCGATGCATGTACAAAGTGAAGGAGAGCGTCAGGCAAAGGTGACGTTTGACATGAAAGAGATTTTTACACATTTTCCTCCCACATATAGCTTTTTCCCTACACCATTTTCTGCTTTACCTCATCTCCTGGTACGGTGCGACAGTCGACAACTATTTTTTCTTCCTCAATCTGCTTCAAGCTGTATCCCGTCCACCACTTGTGTCTCACAAAGTCGTTGCACTGTATTCCTCTAGTGGCACAGTCGGCTGGGTTCCTACTGGTGTCAATATATCCAAATGCGATGGAGGTTTTTGAGCTCTCCATTTGTCTGGCAAGTTTTTGCACCTCTTTGACTCGGTTTGTGACATAGACACCGTTGCTGCGTCGCCCTGGAGACGATACCCACTTCAAAGCTATCTCGGAGTCGGATACGATCAGTATACGATCAATGTGTACTGCCGACTTGAGACTCTGGAGAACGTTCAACGATAGCCTCGTTCCTATCGTGATTGCGTTTAGCTCCAGCTTGGGTATCGTGGTCTGACGTTTGACGTCAGATACTTTTGATTTGGCCATAAGGAGATGCGACTGTGTGTCGTTGGCAAGGTATGTACAAGCTGCCATTGCCATCGAACTTCTCAAAAGTTTTTCTAATCATGTTGAATGTTTTTTTTTTCAAGTCAAAGCGAAAGTTTCTGAAGTGACGACTGACCTGAAGATAGACTAGTTCACTTTTAAACTCGCCAGATTAATTTGTTGAACAGTTTCTTTTGAGAAAATCCAGCTTGATTTGATAGCAACCAAGCCGAATTTGAAAATGATATAAACTGTCAATATTCAGGAACAAGAACGCTTGGTGCTTAAGGCTAGCGAAGCCAACGAACTAAATGATGAGGGTTGGTGCTGCTAGTCTCCAACTACCGTATTCCGCATTTATTTATCCGCTTTCGATGTGATATGTATTCATCAGACTATTCTCTCCTGAGCGCGCTCATTTATGCAGAATCAAAGAGTTTTTTTGGTGTTCTTTCTTTAATTTATTAGTGCTGCTGATGATTTTTCGAGTGTTATTTATTACGGTTTTTGTTGTGTTGTATAGCTTTGCGCTCGTCGTATGGAGTGCTCATAGGGTTTGAGAGAAATTCGTAAGTCATGCCACACTTTATTTATACACATTTCTTCCCAGCCTTGTTTTGTAGAAATGGAAGTAGTCGAATAAGTATTAGTTCTGTCCATTTTTGAAGGAATTGGGTACACGGTGAAGACTATAAAGAATATTAAAGCGTTCAAAGACAAATTTCACTTGGGGAAACTGTTTCGAATCAAGTGCGAGTCGGACGAAAGAAAAATTTGAAATAATTCATTAACCACATAAACATGTCATGACGTCATCATTCTAGTAACCTTACTAGAACATTCTAATGATTTCTACTGTTTTGGACATAGTAGATGGGTAGGGTAGATCTGTTCTGGTCTATATATTAATTAGGAGAAGGGAGAAATGCCGAAAGTCGGTTTGTAAAAGAAATATTCGAGAAAATAGTATATTTTTACGAAACAACATTCACTTTACAAAAGGCACACCACGCCAACGAAAGAACGGAATGAGCGAGAGGAAAACGAGGAGGTGAAAATGACAAGAAAAGCGTTAGGAGAAGAAAAATCTGGAAAAAGACTGATCAGCTTGAGCACATGAATAGAAGAGGCGAAAATCACACATCAAATGGTAAAGCTCGACACGAAGAGTCACACTCGTTAGGTCCACGAGGATTGCACAGTTTTAGTCGACGACCTGAACAGACGGATGTCTGAAATTCACTTAGACTTGGCTGATCGTCACCCTAAAGTGATCAGGTTGAAATTGATCCATTCAGTTTTTTTGCTTAACACTCTACCCTGAAGACAACTGAAGTACACTCAAATGACAAACTTACATTCCATCCGGAACCGAGTACAGCTGATATCTGAAATCAGAGCATTATCAGTGCATATCATTCTGAGCCGGCTGAGAGCTGCTGTTACTTTCGTGTTGGGTTCGGAATTGACCTACGTCCCCGTTCGATTCCGTCGTTTACTGAAGATCGAGTACAGGACGGCGACGATTGTTGTGAGAAGAAAGATGCAGGCCAAAATCAGAAGTATGAGCGTCAACGCTGAAAATTAAACAAATCGCAAAAATAATTCGACTTTTTACCAGGAAAAAAAAACGGAAAGTCAACAGCTTTCGAAAGACGAGGAAGAGGGTAGGGCAGCTGTAGCCTCGCCCTTCCTACCACTTTTAGAAATTCCCTTTACGTCCTACATTAGGACTTGGAAATTGCAACGTACTTTTTGTTGTGAAAAAAATCAATAAAGTCAATCATAAACTGTACTTACGATATCGACACTGAGAACCGGCGTAGATCCAGCTGCATTCGCATCGATACGAGAACGGCCCCGTGACGACGATGTTCGATCCTTTCGGGCAGGACTGAATGATTTTAATATTTTACCATTTCATCCAACTGCTCTATCTATTTCACATTATTGAGAACACTTTGGAGATATATGACTATTATAATGGAAGTATTTTCCACACATTCGCCTACCAAGGGTATACAATACGTGATATTTCAAGAACCCCATTTGTGAATAAGCTTACAAAAATTTGAAATAGGAAAGATATCAATATTCACCGCATTGTTCGGTATTCCACCGCATACGAAAGAACCGGGCATGTTGACGCATTCCTCTACCGTTTCACACGGATGCTCCGCACATTCGTCGATATCTGAAGTGGAAAGAGTGAATATACCACGGTATCGGAAACCTTTGACCCCTGGTAAGAGACGCTACTGACGCCCGCATGGTCGAGCGATCGATCCCCGCCCGGGCTAACCAAGCCTTTTATCCTAAGAGGCTGGGTAAATGGAAACCAGACTCGCCTGGGAAGGTAAAGACAGTGATTTGGTATAGCGGCTGGCCTCGCAAGTCGTTGCACATGCCAAATACGCATTCATTATGCCTTTGCGATTCTGGATGGAACACGAATGCGCGGCGCGTTCTCACGGAATTGATCAATTAATCGTTAACTTTTTATCAATAACCTTTACCCCTAAATTTAGGACTAACAAAACCGCTAACAACCCTCAAGCCTACCAAGACTGGTCTGCTTACCGCTTTTCGTTTACGCTTGACGGGGCCTTTCCGGTCATACCTTGGTGGCGAAACTGGGTATCGGAAACTCCACAAGGACTTCCGAGGACTTCGCACAGCAGTTACACCACAAACACCCATCCGATCCTTTGGTGTATCAGATACCCCAGTCTCCATCAGTCAACAAGTTCGCGGCAGGATAGGGTATCCGATACCCAACGGCATCGACAAACCCTGCTGAGTTGGTGGGTCTTGGGAGTTTTCATGATATCTCTTTGATTACTTTTCAAACTTGCCCAAGTACAAGACCACTCGACGCTTACCTTGGCAAGTGTGGATCACCCGGCCCTGACTGTCCGCGTTTGCGCCAATCGCTCGAAAACCCGATTTACAAACACATTCCGTTCTCAATGGGACCCCTAGAAATTGAAATTATTTTTTAATTTTTTTTCTCGAAATTCTCAAAATTCGAGAATTCACCATCGATTGGACGGCATTGTGTGTATTCCGGACAAATTACGTTCCCGCAGCGATCATCCTGAAGAAACAACGGGTGAATTTTTACCTAGAAAAATTGGCTGGGTGAGGCTCACCTTGGCTACCCATCCATCAGGAGGAAGGTAAGCGTTGCCGAGCGTCCCAAAGCATTGACGATTTGAAGTGTCGCATTCGACGAGAAATTGCTAAAATGCCATAATACACTAGGTTCGCGCCAATTATCGGCCGCTGGCGCAGATCTCGGTACAGGCGACTAACTCGTCCGCGGTCGGGACTCTCACTATTTGTGTTGAATGAATGTGGCCAGTTAGATACTTCAAAACAAAGTACGGAATGACCTCGGCATGTTCTTATCCTTGAATTTGTTGGGAAGAGAAATTGAAAAGCATAAAATACAGCAGCAAACCTTGAAAATCTTTTCGTTATTCCGAAAAGTGCCAGTGTCGTGCAATTTCAGCATCAGGTCCATATGTGCCACCAGCGATCCTTCGGTGAATTTGTTGAAGACGAGCTTGATCAAGTTGCTACCGTAGATCTTTTCGAACTGAAAAACAACCAAATTTTACACTTTCGAATTTCTCCATTTTTGTCGATCCTTCTCTTTAGACACCAAAAGCCGACTTACCGCAGCTTGAATCGTCCTTTTAGCCGAAATCGCCTCCGGATGGGTAACGTTGTTGTAGATCTCCGAGTACGGGGTTTGTTTGAAGTAGAGGATGATTTTCACTTCCTGTCCGACTGAAAATGAAGAAATGTAAAAGCGTAAAGAGGATGATACAAAAACAATCAGTTGAATACGAAGAATCAGATAAGAGTAGTCATCCCAGATCCTACTTGCGTTGAATTGGCACTATTTGTTGTTTATTTTCCGAAGTTTTTTTATTTTCGCAATATTTGTCTCACCTTTTACACAATGCTTGCCGGTCACATTATAGTAGAACCCTTCGGCGCAATTACAGGTGTAGTTCCGGAAGCCGTTCATCACGCACTTGTACTCTCCTTGAGGACAAAAATCCGGTGCTGGATCAAAACAGAAGTTGTGGTCTGGAACAGCCTGATATTAGGAGCTATTTATATCTTTATTTATTTACGTACTTCTCAGTTTTCCACTTATTTCTTCACTGTTTTCATGCGATCACATCATCATGATCGGCATCAACAAGACAAGGTTAAGTGGACTGCTAGCACAATGAAGGTGTGGTAAGGTAGGAGGTAAAGGTGAAGGTGTCGGCGTTGATCAATCCCCTGAGAACGCGCCATGCATTCGTTTTCGATTCAGAATCGCAGAAGCATGGTGAACTCGCATTTGGCCTATACAATGACTTGCGGAGTCAGCCGCTTTCCGTCTTCACCTTCTCAGACAGGTCTATTACCACTTTACCTGACCCTGAAGGAATGGAAGACTTGGTTAGCCCGGCCCGGGATCGATCGCTCGACCATGCGGGTATCGGTGAAGAACGCATTTACGACGAAAAACCTCTTGTAACCATACCCTGGGCTGTCTGCCAACACCACGTTTTATAATGTATCAAAAAAATCGTCAATTTATCGAAATGTAAAAGCATGAAACCAAATAGAGCTTAAAAATGAACGCACACAGTTCACATCGTTCTCCTTCGAACTCTTTTGTGCAGTTACAGCTGAATTTCGACGGCAGAGCTGCGTCCGCTGTGCAGACACCGTTGTTCTGGCAAGGATGCAGTTCACAAGGATCTTAAATAGAATAAAATCCATTAACAAAGGTAAAGGTAGAGGTGTCGGCGTTGATCAGTCTCCATGGACGCGCCATGCATTCGTGTTCCATTCAGAATCATAAAGGCGTGGTGAATGCGTATTTGGCAGGGGTGTGCGGAAATTATTTTTTGAAAAGCGGAAGACGGAAGACGGGACGGAAATGGCCAAAAATGGCCGGAAACTGGAATACGGAACACGGAAACGGAAATAGCGCTCCACTTCTGTTTTTAGAAGTACCCATAGAATGCTCGTTTTGTTTCCACTAGAATGCGTCTAGTATTTTGGTGATAGCGTCCAGCGTTTAGTTTAGAAAGTAAACAGTGGAAATTCAGCATAAAAACCGTATTAATTTCCTTCCTGTTTATAATCTTCATTACTAACCAAAGTCGGCACAAGAACGTACACAAAAACATGGGCTTTTTCGGCACGATGGACAAGAATGCTTTCAAAATAGAAGTAGAAGCCTAAACGAGCATGGTATGGTGGTGAAACAGTAGCTTTTCAAGATTCTTGAGAGAGATCAATTATCGTTCTCTCAGATCTTTTACAATGAAACCAGCAGTAAAAGCGATCTCTTGCACTCCGACGATGTGGCAACAAATACTTTATTGCCAGTTTTCTTAGGTGGGTGTACCTCGCTGAATTGGTTTCATTCTATCAGAATGTGAAAGGATCATATCGACTTCAGCAGATTAACTTCAGTCTCCCGTTTGTTAGCCTTCACAGGGAAGCTCTTCGATTTCTATTTCCACTTCCGTTTTCCGCTCAAAAAAAGAGCGAAACACGGAACGGAACGGAAGGGCGAAAAACGGGCGGAAACCAGAATTCAGAACACGGAAACGGAAATTCCGCACACCCCTGGTATTTGGCCTATACAACGACCTGCGGGAGCCAGCCTCTGTACCAAATCAGTGCCTTTACCTTACTAGACAAGTCTGGTATCAATTTATCCGACCTCGAAATGTAAGGCTCACTTAGCCAGGGCGGGGATCGATCGTACGACCGTGTGGGTGCCAGTAGCGCCTCTTAACACCTCACCGCGTTAATGTTTAGAAAATTTTGGTGTAAATCATTGCCTTACTTCGACAAACTCCATTAACATCTTCTATGTCGACATTGTTGATGCACACGCATTCGGTAGCACATTTGCCGTTCTGCTTTACACATTTCTTCCCCGTTGGACATGAAACTCCTTCGCACACATCTACAATTACAACTGTAACAAAATGTAATTACAATAGTGAGAATTATAAAAAACTAGTTAATAAACGAATAAATAAAATCGCTTTCTTATTCACCGCAAAGCTCTGTGCTATTCTCATAGTGACAGTATTCGGTATCGCCCTCATTACCACATTTTCGCTTTCCTGGTGTAACTGCAAGAAATCAGGAAATTTGAGTTATTTACAACATTTCACCACAAGCTTAATATCGGCTAACTTAAGAAAAGTAAGAAACAGAAGAAACTAAGCCATGCTGTGATAAGTTAATGTTGGACTCCTTTTGAAGACTAACTAAAGATATTCTCGCACAAATTGGCGCTTATAATCCAATCGCGGAGAACCTTTAGGAATATAGGGTTGAGAAAAACAAAAAGAATAGAGGTAGACGGATAGAAAATAGCTATGTAAAAGTGTACTGCGTGGGTGTAGTCTTATTCGGACAGTGGAGAAGGCATCAGGCTTACCAACGGCCACAGCAGTTGTAGATACTGTAGCTGAATTTTCACAGGCATACGGTAAGTTACAATGATTTGTTATCATCCTTGCAAAAAACTGATACTGATTGCAATCTTGCTGCCTCCAATGAATTCCACAGATTCCTACTTGATCTCTTTGAGCAGACTATAAACAGCAACTATAACAGCTTACCATTGCCAGGAGGCTGAGTTGTTTGTTGAGCTGACCCTAAAGGTTATTAAGGTTATCGAAACTAGAAGTTATCAGAGCACTAGAGATAACAAAAAAGAGGTCTGTCCCTAAAGAAATCTTGAATTTGGTGCGAAATACAATAATTAGTTAGTTCTCAACCTGGTGCACCCTTTGGTGGACTAGTCGACGGCATTTGAAGTGCAGGTGTTGTCGAAGGTACAACCGAAACTAAACTATGGAAAATTATAAGAATTACGATGACATGCAATTCAACTATTTTTTGAATTTGAACTGTTTATTTTAATGGTGAGATAGTGTTGGAGTCGATACACTTCTTAGGACAGAAGAAGGACAATCACCTCGAGGAGTTGTCGTCAAGGCGGCGACCGTTGTTCCTGCTGAAAAAGTTTCATCCTGGTCAAAATTGTACAGACGTTTCAATGAATGAAACTAGAGCGCGCCATGCACTGGGCATCTACCTGACACCATGTAAATTTGATGTACCCAGCAGTTTGTGGATGTTAATTATTGAGGAATTTCTAAAATTCCTTACCCTTGTCAACAAACTTAGGTAATTTTGAATCTGAATAATCTGTAATAAGCACCGGGTTTCAATTACAATATTATGTATATTGTCATGTCAGCAGGCAATCATTGAGCCAAGGTGAAGTCAAAGAACGTTCACCGCAACCTGGGACTTAAGCGCTTCCGGAAAATTCCATGGGAAAATGTAGATTTCGAAATGCTGAGCTCAAAAATATACATAACTTTACGAATAAATGAATTTGTTAGATGTCAAGCGCCGCTCCCGCTATTCTATCGTTCTGGCGTACCTCGTACTGTATTGCAAAATAATAGAGACCGACGGTTCGATCTGAGAACGCCTTAGCCGTTGTTAAGTGACAATAGGAACAACAAAGTTTCGAAGGTTAGAGCACGGCTTATTCTCTGCCATAATTCTCCAGGTAGCCGCAGCTAGGCCTTTCGTGCCAATTACCAAGGGCTGTACCGCTAGGGGCCTTTCGGATGTTGACGTTTCTGCTCCACCTGAACACACCGCGACGGCAAAACCAAAACAGCACTGAAGCCAAGCTCACATCAACAAAAGTCAATACTAATCAATATTCTAACAATTATTTCCATTTGAGCACGAGCTAAATTTTAACACAACGCAAAGAGTGAAAGGAGTCAAAGAGAACAACATCTCAAAAGTGTAGAATACCGATTTTCGACTCTTGAGCTCTTTTTGAGTTTTCCTTTTGATGAATTTCATGAGGTCGGTTTTTTGGAGTTGAATGCTGTGTAGGAATAGATAACTGTTTATGAATTGAATTAGAATTAATTAGAATTGCTGGATGGACAAATATCAGAAGGCTAGAAGGAGTCAAGAAGATGACTGTTGAAGAACGGCAGAGCGGTGCACCCCTGGCAAAGAAGAAGAGAAGAGCTCCAGGAGGGAATTTTTCCCATGAAAACACCATAGACTAAGGTAGACTAAAGGTATGTTAAATAATAGAAATGCAGATCAATACCTGCTATGAGAACTGCAAAGATGAAGTTCATGATCAGCACTGTGGATATCGGCACGTCGGCTGTTGTCGTTCCTATCTCTCCGTTCCTCTTCTCTCCTTTCTCGTGAGCTCACACGTTTGGTCGGCTAGCAGCTTCGCTTCAGAGTATCGACCAAGCTGCCTCAAAAACGATCCAATATCTGAATAATAGGTCTGTCGGAGCGTATTGTTAACGTTGTTGTCAATCGGAGCGCACCATGACGCGGTAGGTGGGCGGACGACCACCAAAAGCAGTAAGCAGTACGATGGGATCGAGGTGAGCACGATGGTGCCCAGGGAATAGCTTAGAACAGAACTGAATCGGTTTCCTAAGGAGAAGGTAAAGGTACCGATTGGTCGGGTATATTGGTACCAAAGTTGTCTGAGGTGGTGATTTCCATTTCTTCTTCAGCCGTTGTTTCTGAATGGTTCCGATGTTTTCAGAAGGGAGCAAAGCTCAGCTCAATTCTATGAGGATGAGCCTTGCATTTTTTCTTTTTAGGAAGCTTAGAGGCATGGTGAAATCGCGTTTGGCCTATACAATGAATTGTAAGGGGTAGAGGTAAAGTAAAGGTGAAGTGGTCAATCCTTATCAGTCAACCGAGCATTCGCCTTTCATTCAGAATCGTAGGGGCTCGTATTTAGCCTATCGAATGACTTGCGGTGCCAATCGCTATACCAGATCAATGTTGTAACCCTCCCAAACAGGTCTAGCACAAATTTACCAAACCCCAAAGAGACAGAAGGCTTGATTAGGCCGACGGTGGTCGATGTATGGTTGGATGTAACGCTTCCTGTCAAATCATTGAGATGCAAAAAAGAGCGCCAGGTGGATTCTGAACGAAAAACTGAGGCATGGCGCGTCCAAAGTAAGCGGAATGAAACTCAAAAGTGAGGTAAACCGTTATGAGGGTAGAATTTGTTCACGCTATTCCCTGGTTCGAGGCTTCTGAAATACTGAGGGTCCGTCTAATGAAATTTCTGCGTAACTAGGCCAACGCACCTGACGTTGGAAACTATAATGCCTTTTGAATTCACCAAATGAATAGATCACATTTCCAACCTGGTATTTTCAATGAAAGAAAGGGTGTGGCACATTTCAGTCTTCTAAGAATGCGCCGCGCCCTCATCTTACCTTTTCTCTGACCCGAGACGACCAGAAGCATTGGTTACGTATGCAAGAGCTTGTGAAAATATTTGGACGTGTTTTACATTTTACATTCTTACATTTTTTATGAATAGTGGTAAAATGAGTTGTTAAGCGGAAATAATCTATGTATATCAATGCAGAGATTCATCTTCTCCAAACCCTAGAAGGTGAGAAACCGCAGAGAAAAGCAAAACTAAGGAATTCTCATCAATCAAATGTAAGGTTTTTGGGAAAAAAGAGAGATTCAGGCAGATTCGTCATCGGTGACGCTCTATTTATATTCTCTAAAAAGGGCAGCCGTCTATGTTTCCGTGTACTTTTTCATTGTTGTTGTGATGATTTTTCTGCCAAGATCATGCAGAAAATGGTAACAATTACGAAAGAAATGGAATGTAAATGTCAATGGAAGAAACTTTCTTGATAAAGCTGGCTGATAAGGACCGATAACATCCTGAGGCTGAGCGCTAACTGGAGATCTGCGTAACTAATCAACAAATAAAAAGTTGTAAGTGAACAAATCTCTACAGCAAGAAGCAGCTCTGCTAATCAGCTAACGCGAAAACCCACCAGGACCGCTTCTCCGGTGATTGTCGCCGGTTTGGATTTCTTTTTGTGATCCACCCGTCACGTATCGAACTTCATCGCTCAAATTCCCAGATGGAAGGAAATTGAAGATTTTTTGGGGTAAAAGCTGCTAGCAGGATCGCCTGTCACATCGCCTGTTACCGCCTGTTACATCTTGATTTTGTATGCACGTGGTGCGCCGGTAAAGGGCGCTATTGGCACTCGCACGGTCTAGCGATCGATCCCCGCCCGGGTTAACCAAGCCTTCCATCCGTCCGGGGTCGGCTGACTCGGAAAGGACTTGTCTGGGAACGTAAGGATAATGACTCGATATAGCAGCTGGCCAAAGCATGTCGCTGTATAGGCGAAATATCCATCCATATACAATGCCTCTGCGAATATGAACAAAAGACGATTAAGAAAAGAAAAGACGATGCATGGCGTGGCCAGTTCAGTCTTAAGGTGAACGTAGCTTCATGAGAGGGGTCCTTTCAGAGGAAACTTAGGCGGTGAAGCTGATAGAACGACGAAAGTTGGCTGATTATTGACGAGGCGTAGATTCGCCTGTGTGAACAGATCGAACGGAACACAGGAGAATGCCCTTTTGACACCTGCCATCAGTGGTGAAATCGATTACAGCTTAAATAGGACGAGGATAGACAAACAGAGCTACTGAAGCGCCAACGTCAAGTGTAGGACATGCCTGACCTTAGACTGGTCTATACTTCGCAGCCAAGCAGCACAATGATGATTAGCAGCAGGATAGAGATGCAGGCAAAGTAGTGCAATGCTAGCCCAATCTTCGGCGAGGATAGGTGATGTATTGGGTAAGTATCGAAGAGTACCAAGTGTGCATAGGCCTATCAACCAAGCTCGATGGATAAGAATTGAGGTGCGTTTATAGTTCAGCAAAATGATAGCTGGGAGCAGGTAGAAAGTGCGAAGCGAATTCTATTATTATATTCTTCTTTCTATTCTATTCACTATTCTCTATTCTCTCTATTCATTCCATATTCTAAAGAGCGAGCGTGGTACAGAGCTACTGATACCCGCATGGCCGAGCGATCGATCCTCGTCTCGCCTTTCAATTCGGGGTTGGGTAAATTCGTACCAGGCTTGTCCAAGAAGGTAGATAGACTGATTTGGTATAGCGGCTGGCCCCGCAAGGCATTGTGAAGCCCAAATACTGATTAATCTAGGTGATCTTCTTCACAATACGTACAGGGTTGGAGTATGCCTTGTTAGGTAAAAGGCTCAGTTCCCAAAGAACTTAAATACTCTCAAGAGTGTGCTTAGAAAGCAGTTGACCTTGAGCAGTTGATAATTGTCCCCAATTCAAATGATTGCACAATGGTGGCCCAATGGTTAAGTTCTCTGTTAGCCTGTTGCTCTTTCCTCATCCAATGTTGTGTTGTATCCTGTTTATATCCTGTTTAAGTTGAGCCGTCTTACACTTTAGCTGTTAACGTAATTTCCTCACTTATTTATCTGGGTTTTATTCCGTTATGTTATGCCCTCTGTTTTTCAGGCTGCACAAAGATCGACGATAGAATTTGTTTTAGATTCTAATAGCTTCTTACATGCCTAAAGTGTGTAATAAATGTTATGTTAGTTATGTTAATCATGCCTCTGTGTATCTAAATGAAAGACGAGTGCGCGGCTTGTCCTTGGAGGTTGATAAAGGACGACACCTTATCCTTTATATTTTGCATATTTCAAGGAGGTAAATAGTCGGCCATGTTGCTTTTGAGCAAGGATAGTTGACTTTACCTACACCGCCAAGAAGACTTTCCTGGAGCTGAAACGAACTCCAATGAATTTCTGTTAAATTTCGACATTCCAATCATATGAAATTGTGGCCGAAATTGTTACAAATCGATACAACTATCCGATCTCGTATAGTGCTGGCCGGATGAGGAAGAATTGATGCACTATAGTCAGTGAACAGGACGGTAGTGGCTGATTCGCAGACAGCAGCGCTCTGTGACCGTGCTGGGTGGCTGAAGCTCGCCGCCACTACTGTACATTGTATTCTCTATTGTTTATGTAAATTCTTCTTTGGTGAGTTTTTACATGACTATTTGGTGATAGAATTACAAACTTAGCAGAAGAACTCAACCGTAACTCTGAAAACGAAACATGGTTAGTTGTTTGAAAAAACTGTACTGTTTTAAGTGAAGCATACACTACCTACGTTAGACCGCTTTTAGAAGCATTTACTCTGTGTTTTTGCCTTATAAAAAGGGAAGTTATAGATTCACTCGAAAAGTACAATACAACTTTGCTAGGAAGACTATCGCTCGGTATGAAGCCTTTTTTATTCGCGTGTTCCCAATCCCAAAATTCGGAATAAGTTTCTAGGCCTTCATTCCCTTAATTCGCGCAGAAGTGTTAAATATGTTTGTTGCGACTACAAACTCATATCGGGTCTGTACAGAGTCAAAACTACAAATTTTCATGAAATAGGCCTATCCGAAACAAGTGGAAGTAACTGGAAAAAATACGCAAAACCCAGAACCGCCGCACGAGCCTATTCGTTCACTGTAGGAGGTGGGTCGAAATACTTAAAGCTAAAAAGCAAAATTCATCACTCTCCTGAAAAATTCGAAAGCTTCAAACGATTCGCCAAAAAAAGCTTCTCTCCAGTATTAGAAGTCCTTGGTTGCCGCCTCGTCTTATAGCCAGTATTGTTAACCTAGATAGGATCCTTGCTGTTGTGCAACTTTGTTTGAGTTTTAACCTACAATACTATTGTTAGTCCTCGGTTGTGAGCAGTTGACAGTTGCACTTTTTTAGTTGCATTTTTGTCCTTTTCTCACGGCTATCTCATACTGCCGTAATAAATAAATACATAAAAGCGTTCTCAGTAGCAATAACTTCGAAAAACATTCTTCTCTTCACACCAGAATGGCGGCCTATGCCGTTCTACCTGCGCCGGACTCCTTTTGTTCGTGTGCATTTCCGATTCTGACTTCCTTCATTCACAACTCTAGAAAAACAATATCATGACCAATACGGATCGCATGGTTAAGATCGATTGTTTAACGGATCCCTGGCATTGAATTGTGCGTAATCGTGGTACCCCAATGGTTTATTTAACTGTTTTTCTCGAGTATGAGTAAAGAAAGTTAGAATCTGAAATGCGCATGAACTTTTCGATCACCCTAATAGAAGTCTGCTGCCAAAATCCAGGTCTAAGTGACGTTCTTGAGAGCCGGTTTGTCGCCATAGAGGCTCGCTGGCCATCGCTGAGCCGTCATCGGCTATCCGTTCGAGTGGACACTGAGAACACACCACGACAACTGTCCGCTGGTCCATATGTCCCAACACTTTCCCTCAAACTAATTTTTCCTTTTTGTTGATTTTGTATTGATTTTTCATTATCTTGTTTCTTCGGCGGGCGTTGTACAGTGGTAAGGGACGCTATTGACACCCGTACGGTCGAGCGATCGATCCTCGCTCAGACTAACAAAGCACTCTATTCCCCCAGGGTCAGGTAAATTGGTACTAGGCTCGTCTAGGAAGGTGAAGACGCTGACTTAGTATAGCAGGTGACTCCCACAAGCCATTGTATAGGCCAAATGCGCATTCACCACGCCTCTACGATTCTGAATGGAACACGAATGCGTGGCACGTTTTTGGGGGACTGATCAACGGCGACACCTTTAGCGTTTACCTTTTATCATTAATGGGAAGGTTGTAAAGTGGCATGTCGTCATTTGGGCCGACGTGGCCCCGACAAAAACGGCTCCCATTCACTGTGTCATACCCGGACGCACAGACTGATCATTGCCGAATTGATTGTGATGTGTGTCTGGTGGCGGCCGATGGGGTGGAAGTGATCTGGCATGACCACATCATCACGGCGCTCACCCGTCCGACAGCCGACCGCCGATCGAACCCCGCCCGGTGCCCTCAACTGGGTATTCTTCAACAGATCACCTACAATTAGCCTGCTACTGCCAACGCCTCTAATTGAAAGGGTAGACAGTAAAGTATAATCAGGGTATAGTATGATAAGGATTACTCAGGTCGATGGGTACGAGGGGAACTGGCCGACCGACCGGCCGACCGGCGATCGGATCTCAGAACCCTCCCCGCCCTACCTCGCCGGCCGACAAGAACCGCCGAACACTTGAGCGGGGCGAGTTCTCGACTGGCAGTCTCGACGACCGTCGGATCGAAATTCTCCAACGATTAACACATTCTCCACTTTCATACCCTGCTTAGTTTACCTCAACACCTTACCTGAGGCTTTACCTGCCGGTTACCTATACTACTCCTTCATCTCCTTTCCTGTTTATTTACTTATTTGTTCATTTATTGAGGACATGAACCAAAGTTCGATTCTAAGCCTTCGTTCTTATCTTATGAGGTGTCATCACCGCAAACTCCAATAGGTTTATTTCACCATCTTACTTGAGACCCTGCTTTCCGCCTACATGAACAGATTTCTTGAATATTTATTTATTTATTTATCTATTTACTTCTGGTTGGCAATAACCGTGGTTTGATTTTGAGACTTAATATTTGGCGGTTTGTTACTCCATTAAACTTGTCTTAATCAGTTAACTCTTGGTCACTGTGGTGCAGTGCTAAGAGGCGCTACTGACATCCGCACGTCGAGCGATTGATTTTGCCGTGGGCTAACCAGGCCACTAATCTCTTCTGGGTTGGGTTAACTTGTACCAGACTTGTCTGAGTAGGTCAATATGTTGACTTGGTGTAGCGGTTGGCCTGCGCAAGTCATTGTGTGGGTCATATATGCATTTACCAAACATCTACAATTCTGAATGAAACCGGAATGCGGACGAGGAGAATGATCAACGACAGACAACGACAGACACCTTTGCCTTTACCTTTACCTTTTAACTTTTGGTCGTAGCCTATTAAGTGTTTATTATTTATGAGATTCATTGTGACAGCTTTCTTCGAATCAAAATTCGGTCTCTATCGGAATGTACAGCTTGAGTGGCAACAAATCACGTAACCCAGTGAACAGCTGACACCAATGTTTTGACGCTCACAACTGCTTGATGAGCGAGGGAGAGGAACACTTTATTTCGACAGAATAACGCGATTTCCTGCTACTCCTTTCATCCCGTATAGGGCGAAAATATGGAACAGGGTCATGGTAACCCTTCTCATACCTTAACACTATATGTATTTCATTATTCATTATTTTAAATATAACCTTGTCGAACGACCCAATAATGTGGCAGAGTGGCCTCCGCCGCCGCTGCGAGCGAACCGTGGAAATCGTCGTCGTCGATCGGTCATTTGCTTTTTCGCTTGTCGTTTCGCATTATAGGCCCGCCACTCTGCAGGCCTATTTATCACTCGTGCAGTGCTGATTCGATCAGCTACAGAGAGACAGCGAGCGATAATCGGATCAATGGACCTCGTTGATAATTGCTGGGGTGGTTGTTTTGGATCCTCAATCGAAATCCTTTATTTCACCTTCCAATTCTGTGCTACTTATTTTCCTTGCAAAGTGCTATATCGTCAGACTCATTTTTGTGTTTTTTGTTTATTTGTTTCTGTATTTATACTTCTGGCTACCCTTATGTAGAAATACCACTTTGTTGAATCTATGGATGATAACTTCTGTGCTTATTGTTTTCAGCTGAAATTCCTTCCATCAAACCGTCGTAGTTTTCCTCGCTGTATTACAGTGCTATTTATTTATTCACTTGTTGACTTATCGATTTATCATTGGCACACTATTCTTACTGCCTGATTTATTATATATTATTATTTTATCTATTTTCTTCTTTCAGTGCTTAATTTTTGGTGTTTATTCATTTATTTATTTGTTTAACTACGTCCAGGGACGCACCAAAAACAAAACCAGACAGAAACAAACTTAACACTTTGACGAGAATATGAGCCACCGGTGGCTCATAACACTCAGATCCATATTTCTGCTTGTTGCGAGCCTTCTTTGCTAAGCTTTTTTTTTTGTTCTGTAATCTCCTAAGGTAGTATGATATCCAACATGTGTACACAAGAAAAAGGTCGTTCATCTTCTGACAAGGGAAGGCAGTCAGCGTGCTCCAGAGATTCTCAACAAGACCTATTTAGTTTTGTAGAGCTTCGAATGGCGATTACAACGGTATAGTTTATTTTTGCTAAATGGCAATGGGCGGTCCAAAGAAAGCAAAAAATCTTGACCACTAACTAGTGGCGAGAAACTAGTGGCGAGAGGGGTTCGAGGTGTTAATCTCCATAGTCAGCATCATTGTAGCACAGTCGTGGCTCGCAATCTGGTGGTGAGGGGGTCGGTCCTTATGCTAGTCTTTTGTTTTGCCTTCACACACTAGATACCAAATTACGCTCTTTTTGCAATTTTGTCGCAGTTGCCGGATAAAATTGCGTTTGGGAGGAGTATGGCCAACAAAGTACGCCCAAAGAAGAAAATATACTAGCACTTATGTATGTGACCCACATCTACCGTAACCAACCCAAATCGATCCAAAATTCAAAAACAAATGTCAGATTCGTGATCAGCGCCCCGAATAACCCCGTAGACAAAGTTTGGGCTAAATCGGTTATTTTTTTATATTCTCTAAAACAGTATCATTAATGCTATACAATCGAAAAGTATCAATATGCTTAAGTTTCGCTTATTTTTATTCACTAGTTAAATAAATAAATAAATTTCTGACTTCAACGAAAAAGAGTGGAAGAGAGGGACCACCTGTGGACTCGACTTAGGCGGATCCTCTTCACAGCTCCTCTTTTCTGCGCTTTGTTTGCGTCGCTTTTCGTTCAACAAGGCGCTCTGTGTGGTTAGCAGGACGGCGACGGCGTCTTCGACAGTTTGAAAAGCAATTTGTCATGGCTACCCAATCCCTTTTCAGTTTCATTTATACTTTTTGATCCTGTACCGTGTCTATACCGTCAACCAACCCACCTCGATGGGTACAGTGTCACCCTGCAATTTCCCACCCCGGCTGGCTTCTGGCAGCAAATCGTCATGACATTCTGTCAGGCAGATTGATCGCCGATTCTGGAACGGTTTACAGCGATTCATAACCCTTCATCTCTATGGCTACAGGCGCCCAAAAACAAGTGACTTATTCCAGCGAGTAATATGCTTGGGGGCTCAGCAGCCGTTTATGCCCTGTGGGTGTGTTGTTGTCGGCTGGGCACGGCTGTTTGCTGCAGGAAATGCTATTTGCTCACTGTGAACTACACATTATCCTATCTTTTTCATTTATTTTATGTTATTCGTTTTCTTGCTATAGCCTATATGCCTAGATGACCCGACTTTGGTGAGCCAGGTCAAAAAAAGTCACATTGGTGGGACAGATATATAATGGTGGAGGTCATTATTGGAGTATAAAATTGGTGTCTTTTTGTAGATGATCATTGGGTCCTGATTCGCGACAATTGACCAGAAGAACCTCTAAATCCACTCTCGTCCTTGATCGGAGTTCTTGTGGTCCAGCCTCGAGCTCGACCTGTATAGCGTAGTCATTGTCATTCACGCCTCATCAGACTCTTCATGGCTCCATGGATATGTTGCCTCATATGTGACCCCAACGTTGGGAAACCTCCTTACTCAACATAAAAATATTATTAAATAAATAAAAATTTCACTTTGTTCTTAGACTCCTCTCGGGCACCATCCAGTAAGGACAAGACCTTCCGTTTCAGACAGACAGCCCTTACCCTAAACCCAAATGTAGGTACATAGAGTGATCGGAGTTCATCGTTTCTCCATGATTGCGCCAAGCATCCGCGTTTCACTGGGAATCGTAGAGGCATGGTGAATTAGTATTCGGCCTATACATATATTATTGACTTGCGGGGGTAGGCGGCTATACCAAGACAGTATCTTAAGACAAATCTGGTATTAATTTACCCGACTCCGGGGAGATGGAAGGCTTGGTTAGCCTGGACGGGGATCGATCGCTCGACCGTGCGGGTGTTAGTAGCTCCTGTTACCAAATCTGCTATCAATTCACCCGACCATTCGCACGCTTATTCAACATCCGCCAGTGAGCCATCATCACATTTCGATTATACAACGACGACGACCATCAGTCGTACGATCGTCGACAGCTGCAGGCACCGAGCCGCATCGTTTACTTTTCACTTTTATAGCATATTTTATGGTTCCAGCCCTTCTGGACCTTTTTTCAAAATTCGACTATTCACTACCCTCCTTCAGAGCGCTATTGAGAGGGAGCGCGTCTTCTGCTGAAGAACAGCGTTTGTTCTTGTTGTTCGCAGATTTTCGACCCGTCCCTTTTGGCTGTTTTTTGACTGAATTATAGTGCTATTTCGCTGTCTTTGAAAAGGAAATTTAATCTTCACTCTAGCTGTGGCGGATTGCACCAAAGGGAAACCACCAAGGGGAAAACGAAACCGATACCATCCATGGAGTACCTTTACCGATATATGATCTCCAGTTGGCTGGCTAACACCTTAGGAATAGCGTAAACATAATTTTTGCGGTTAATTTGGGATTACAGATGAAGGTAGAGGTAGCGATAGGCGTTGATCAGCCACCCCTGAAGGACGCGCCACGCACTCGCGTTTCATTCAGAATCGTAGAGGCATGGAGAGTTCGTACTTGGCCTACACAATGACTTGCGGGGGCCAGCCGCTGTATCAAGTCAGTATCTTTACCTTCCCAGACAAGTCTGGTTCCAATTTTCTCAAACCCGGAGGAATGGAAAACTCAGATAGCCCAGGCTAGGATCGATCGCTAGAGCGTGAGAGTGTCAATAGCACCTCTTACCAGTGTACGGGGTGCTCTTATTGTTAGAGAGAAAAAAATAGCTGGAAATTTCTTGCTAAAAGCGGTGTTTCAGAGCTTTTTACCTTAAGATCTAGTTTAAAAGACAGTCGTCGGAAATCGTAGCCGTTTTTCTTCTTGATAGGCCGGCTTTTAGTGGGACGTTCACCTGTGGGGACTCGTTTGTGACTACGAGAACCATATGTTGCCGTCGGCAAGCGCTGGGTGGTCGCTGGCTTTACCCAAAACAACTGTTCACTTTGTCATCCGCCCACCTTTCAGCGGCGATAAGTGATGATTTCTGACTTCTGTGTGGCTCTATTACGACTAGCACTGATAAGCGCCATGCTCAATGCCTCCATCTCTCCGGCCTTGTTGTGACATTTCAACCTGAATCGATCAATCAGCACTTTACGCGCGAGCTGCGTAAGATTATCAGTAGGCACATATCTTATCGATTATTCCGAATGGGTTACATGTCTTAAAATGGTTTACAGAAATGGCTTCCGTACATTTTATCACTGATTTGCTAACAATCTGTGTCTCCTCTATGTGTAAGCCAAAACAGAACAAACCTCTGTATGTTCAAGAAATCAGAGCAGATTGGGTGGTGCTGAAGGCACTGCCAGTTGCGTTGCCGATCTCCGCCTAGGACCAACCGTCTGGTACCAATTAACCCACTTCGGGGTTAATTCTACCAGACTTGTCTGAGAAAGTGAAAGCACTGCGGCTGGCAGCACAAGTCATTGTAGAAGTTCTCTCATATCGGTTCCCTTTCCAACGTTTCCTTCAGCTTTACATTTCTTATATTTATATTCCTTATATCATATCATCATATCAACATATATTTCTAGAATTTCTATTGCTCCTAATTTTTAAATATCGATACTTCAACGATTCAGAAGAAGATCAAGTGCATGGCTCATCCTTAGGAATTGGACCGGACCTTTATCGCCCTTTTAGAAACCCTAGAACCTTTCGTGTTCGATCGATGAAGAAGACAGTGAAGACGAAAGACGCAGACAATTTTGGTACCAGCATCGTCGGTTTACCTTTTTACCTTTTACCCTTTCTTTGCTGGAAGCTGACCAACCCTTCTTTACTCTACCAATTCCGGCCTCTAAGGAAATTGCAAGAAAAATAATGCTCTGATTTTAAAAAATGTGATTTGCGCGGAACAATCGCAGTTAGGCTTGGCTCGCTATCAGTTTATCGCTATTAGCTGACCGTAAACGAATTTTATATTTTCAAACGTCAACGCTTTTTTCAACTTTTGCCTTCAGCTTTATATTTCTCATATTTATCTTCCTGATATTATATTATCGTATCAGCAAATTAGGAGTGACCGTACGGAGAGGATATTATCAGTGACGGAGCTCCTCTTTTCATTATTACTAATACCACTTTCTGATAACTTGTCGTTGTTTTTTTTTCGTATTTGAACAGCATATTGTTTAACTCGCACACTTTTCCTATTCAATAGCACATCCATGTTCAAGGATATGACGATAAATAAATAAATAAATATATTTCCGACATTTTTATTGCTCCTGTTTTTCTCATGTCGAGCCCGAAAATCGTAATCCCTTCCACCAAGTTTGTAGTTGTATGTAGGTGCTCATGTTTGAAATGCCGTCCTCGTTACCCAGTTCCAGTAAGCCAACGAATACGGAACCGTTCTTGCTGAACCGCAATTTCATTTCTTTTGAAAAGAGAACTCGTTCGGGATGAAAACAGCAACAGGGGACGACGTCGTTAACGTTTTTCAGAGGGCGAAACTCGTTTCGCGCACCGTCGACGACAATCCTCTTGAGAATCGACGCTGTTGAGAGCGGTTGTTGAAGTTACTTTACAAATCGGATGGTCTATTTATCTTCGCTGAGTAGATTGAGAGAACTGGTAGCATCTGCATCCCTTCGGACTCTAAAATCTAAACATCGATTTCTGGCGGTTCCTTTTATTCATTGATTGAATCCGAATGCCATTCTTAGGGCAATGGGAGTTCAGCCAAACCAAGCATGTCCTAAATCGCTAAATTATCGAAATATCAGAAAATCGATCGGACCCTGCTAGAATTCGTTGATATGCCCAGCACCCCTTCCCTGTTGCTCTGCAATTCCGTTCTGTCGGCTCGATTTCATAATTCTTTTTCAAAACTTCCTGCCCGTATATTTCACCCGTCTTCCGGAACTACATAAACAAAATAGATGAACTCGTTGTAAATTTTCAACCATTTTTTCAACCGTCACCGAGCCTATTCAACCTTAGAACTGTTTTGGGCATAATTTTACTGTAGCGTTGAATTTCGCTGCATTACAATTGTATTTGTTCTATTCATTGTTGATTCATATCACCGGCGTACGCCAGGTGAATTGATCAGCGTCGCTTTCATTTAGAATTCTACGCTTTACCGTTGTAGTCTCATCAGATATTCCATTGTACACATTTTGTATTTATGTACGTTATACCCAACCATCAGCGATTCTGGCGAAGACAAAGATTCTGGCGCAGGAGACTGAAGGACACAGAACAGAACACCTTTACGTTTACTTTGCAACTCTGCAGGACACTTTTCTTGTTAAGTTATGCAGTAGTAACAGGCTCTGCTGACACCGGCACGGTCGAGCGATCGATTTTGCCCGAGGCTAATCAAACCCTTAATGCCTTCCTGGTTGGGTTAATTGGTACCGGAATAGCCTGGGAAGGGAAACGACTTTTGGGATGAATACTAGTAATATCAGATAACCGCCTAAAGTTACTTAGCCGCTTTGAACTGAATATGGAGGTTTGGAGATGAGGAAAGCGTTGTGTCTAGAGCTTTTCTTTTCTTCTCTTTTGAAATCGAAGGGCAAGCGTGGAACTTTGGTAAGAAACGCTACTGACACCCACACAGTCGACGGAACGATGCCTCTCTGAAGCTATCCTAATCGCTTCCGGGTCGTGTAAATTGGTACCAGACTTGTCGTAGAGGGTAAAAACACTGACTATGTGTAGCGACTGGCCGACACAAGTCCTTGTACCAGAAATATGAATATAAAATATACAAAATAGTAAATAGTATAAATAGTAGTCTTAGTCTTTGTGGTGGTAAAATATTTTTCCCCAACTTCTTGTGTTGTTATTATTTTTATCCTACAAGTTTCTTGTCTAGGATCGCTCTGTTTCTCTCAGCTAATGTATTTGTATTTTTAAAGCACGCCTATGATAGGCGTAAATAAATAAATAAACACCATGTCTCTACGACTCTAAATAGAACACGAATGCATGGCGCGTCCTCAGGGGACTGATCAACACCGACATCTTTATCTCTACCTTTATTGCAAGCTCCACTGGAACCTTTGTCAATGACGCTGTGGCCTTCGGATCTTCGATAACCTCGGTATCACAATGACTTTCAACTCATTCACACGCCCCGTACGTGATTGTGCGCTCCGCGTTGCCGGGAATATTTGCCGATGAGATCAGCTGTTGTTCAGCTGCGTTTAACGGCGATGAATGCCAAACTCTGACCACTGCACACGGCCGCCCTCACCAGCACACAGCTCTCCCTTTCTCTCTCTCTCTCTTGTCACCATAGACTACTTTATTTCAAATATACATGCTTTACAACAGTCAAACATTAATCGATAACATATTCACCATCACTTTGGATAACCTTTCGCCATCTGTTCGGAAGGTCAAAGATCCCGTCTCTATAGAACGACGCCGGTTTGGTTTCGAAAAACGTGTTCACTGCAGTTTTCACATCCTCTTCGTTTCTAAATTTTTTTCCAGCAATGTGATTCTTGAGAGAACGAAATAGATGGTAATCTGAAGGAGCAAGGTCTGGAGAGTATGGAGGGTGGCAGATGACTTCCCAACCGCACTCCTTCAGGAACAAGCGAGTGTTGTTCGCAACATGCGGCCGGGCGTTGTCGTGCTGGAAGATGACGCGGCCACTCCAGTAGGTGTCGCTGTCCAGTTTTTCCTTCAGACACCCCAGTTGTCTTCTGTAGAGCTCTGCTGTGACCGTGATCCCTTCAGGGAGAACCTCCCAGTACTCATGATTCATCTCCAGTGATGAGCCGCTCCAGCCACGCGAACGTCCGCCGTTTCGTTAGGAGTTCTGTCGCACAGTCTATTCTCCTATTCTTGTTGTCCAGCGTGAGCTCGTGTGGCACATCTCCTCCTTTCACATTTTTGTAGCCGGCTCTTCTCAATCCTCTAGCCACCGCAGAATGGGAACAGGATAACTTCGCTGAAAGCTGGCGTGTAGATTGCTCGCTGTTGTTCTCAAGATCGGCCTGTAGAGCCTCCAAATCCAAATCAGATGGACGTCCAGATCGAGGTTTATCTTCGATATTATAGTCCCCTTCAGAGAACTTGGCGAACCATCTTTTCACTGTGCGTAGACTCATCACGTCCTCGCCATATACGGAGCACAGTTGACGATGCGCCTCCGTTGCTCCAACGCCAGAATGGTGCAAAAATAAAATGCACGACCTTAAGTGACTTTGCGTAAGCTCAAAATTCTTGACAACCATAGCGCAAACGTGAATGTTGAATGTATACCCCTAGTTTCCCGCCAAAATGTTTGAATGTGGCTTTCTTGGTATTCTTGTAATAGAAAGTTTTACAAATGGTGACAAGACTTTCGTTACAACCTAATAGTTCCGTCGAGAATTGTGACAGCTGTCCTTCGGGTATCATAGTTAGAGAGAAGTCGAGTCCTCTTCGCGACTGTCAGCCTTTTTCTAACTAACTTTTCCAGTTTATACTTTGTTCTCTTTCTTTCACATTTCACGACCATCATTGCGCTATTTATACCTCTATACCTTCTTCATAGGGCCCGAGTGGTACAGTGATAAGAGGCGCTGCTGTTACCCGCACGGTCGAGCGATTGATCCCGGCACGGGCTAATCAAGACTTTCATCCCTCCGGGGCCGGGTAAATTGGTACCAGACATGTCTGGAAAGGTAAAGATACTGACCTGTTATAACGGCTAGCCCCCGTAGGTCACGGTATAGGCCAAATACGCATTCATTTTGCCTCTACGACTTGAATGAAACATGAATGCGGCGGCACGTTCTCAGGGGACTGGTCAACGCCGGCACCTTTACCTTTTTATCTTTATACCTTCTTTATTCCTGAAATGTTGCTATGTATCGCCTTACCGCCTAGTAAAATGTCTAGAAATTCGCCTGAGGTGAAGGTAGGCATAGACTGTGGCTGCAGATCAACTGCATCACTATTATGCATCTGAGTATGAATAATCCCTAAGACTTCAGCGCTGTTCATAGTAGGGCGACGAAGAGGCACGACAAATCCTCTGTGGGGACGGCAGCCATGTTTTGTTACCGTACACGTTTTCAAGAGTTCAGGAAACACACAGACCTGCGGGGAAGATTCAACGAAAGTCAAGAAAGGGGAAGGAAAATAGATGGGTATAAATTGCCTCATAGCAATAACACCTCAGCATTCATATTTGCTGCCAGGTAACAAAAACGCTGCACGTGCTGCTTAGTATAGATGACCCTTCAGAGTTCGCCCAGCTGTCAGTGAAGTCGAATTGGCAACGGCGCCTGTTCGCAATCAGTCAGCACAAATATTTCGTTCAGTTGGATAGACAGAGAACGTAAGAGAGCTGGAGTGGAGAAAGACAGAGAGAGATGAAAATGTGAAGGATAATGAGTTTGAGAGGCTGGAGATTGTCAGCAACTCTGAGTACTCCTGGCGATCCATCATTCCGCAATCCATCATTCGGACGAGTTTTTCCCGAGGGTTTTACCCTGATGGTTCCCCTCAAACCCTCAAAATAACCATACACTTCATCTCGGCTGTTGGAAAACCGCGAGAGCGTCAGTTGCGACTCTACCGCCGCCACCACCACCACCATGATTCGATCCCCGCTCCAATCGTCACTGTATAGCCCCGGGACAATCGATGCTGTGTGTATTCGGCTCTCACTTCATAGGAGCGACCGATGGAGACTTTTTCCGCCATCAATAACACCAATTCTATTTGATGACTCTTTCTAGCGGAGCTGGCTGTTTAGCCGCTGCTTTTCCCCATTGATTAGACGTGATATGTTTCCGACTTACCTCATTTCTTTTCCTAAAAGCCTACCTATACGGCCAACCAACCTACCCCGTGAAACCGCCTTTAGCAAAGGCACGGTATTCAGAAAGAATACTTGTTTTCTACCACCTCTCAATTAGGTTGTGCATACTATGCACTACACTTAATACGCATTCACCATGCCTCTACGATTCTAAATGGAAGACGAGTGCATGGCGCGTCCTCAGGGGATTGATCAACGTCGACCATTGCATGGATTAATCACATGTAAAAATATTTAAGATGAACAAAATAACTATAAAAGGTTAAGTAGTCAACGAATGATATCATCCTACCTTTTGTTTCTTGGAGTACAATTTGATTCAGATAAGTTGATAAAATCAATCAATACAGATGCCTTTATAGGTCGATAAAGTCGGTTAAGTAGACAACGAATGATATCATCCTAGCTCTCGTATTTCAGAATACTATTTGACTTGGATAAGTTGATACAATCAACCAATTCGGATGCCTTTATAAGTCAATAAAGTCGATTAAGTAGACAACAAATGATATCATCGTAACTTTCGTCTTTTAGAATACAATTTGCTTTAGATAAGTTGATACAATCAATCAATACAGATGCCTTTATAGTTCATATCTTGAAAACCTCAAATTTATGTAGCCAAGCCACATCTGACGATAGGTTTTCAGACTCCTGTAGTGGAACTTCTCCTCGCTGTCTAATCCGAATACCAGCCATCACGAGGAGCGACTAGTGCCCTGTTTCTCGTCTTCTTAGTTCGAACAAATTCTCTATTCAAAAAACTCTTCTGAAGTAAACTATGGCCACTGAGCTGGAAGCACCGCTCGATTCGCTGGAGCTATCTCCATCACAGAGCATCGTTGACTATGAATATAACAAGGTGATGTGTGTGTGGTGTTTTTCCTCCGCGCTTTCCGGCCTTTTCGGCTTTTCGATTTTCCGTTGCCTTTCATTCTCCTCTATCGTCTTTTGCGTGTGTTGAGTTCGCGGACGCCTTGGTTTCGTGTTAGAATCATTAAAATTTGAAAAATTCATAAAAATTTCTAGGGTATGACAATCTTAGATGAGAGGGCGTCCCACTTCATCTCGCCACAGCTGAAATACCTGCCTGGACACAGCCTCGACAATCCATCCTATAAGCCGAGGCGTGTGCTGGTCAGACATCGAGATGGCAGACTGCTGTCGGGTAAGACTTACCCCTTTGTTTTGCCGAAAAATTGGCTTTGATGGTCTAATCCAAGGTATATCACACCCCCCACTAGCACGTCTGGGTATCGGATGCGTCACTATAGTAACGACACATCACAGTTTACCCCTGGGTATCGGTCGTCCCAATCATTAGTTTTTTTATCCTTTGCCCTTTATCTTTATCCTTATAGTTAGATCAGCCCACCCGCGAAGCCTTGTGGAATTCCCAGATTCCAGAATCAGTAGAAGCATCATTCTACAACATCGCTGTTTGTCACCCAAGTTTTTAAACCACAAAGGGTTGAATTAACCGGCAGATTTCAGGATGTGGTGGAGACGTGGAGGTGTTCCACCCACTGGAGTTGGAGCGTTCCCAGAACACCGGGCTGCCAATTCGTGGAACAGCTGTGACCGTGTTTGGCGGCAAAGATACCGTTGTCGGTATCAAAGCGGTCGAAGGAGGAGGTATAATTAGCTTAATTTTCATTACCCAACCACTCATACCAAAGCGAAATAAAAGATGTAGTTATATTCGATATTTTGATATTTATTACACGTGCAAGGCATGTGGTGCGTAAAAAAACAATGGTATAAAAAACACACACTTGATGATGCAGAAACAACGCTGTTAGTGAGATAGTACCCCTCCTTGAGGGACACCACTGGGTGCCCTTCGAATTGGAGAAAGAGCAGCGTTGATCTTGACTTGAAATGTCCTATCATTCAGATAAGCGTGAATCCATCGGACAATGGTCGGATGAATAACTATAGGCGAAAGTCTAGCGATAAATAGCGAGTGGGAGACCTTATCAGAAGCTTTTTGGAAGTCAAAGTAAATAACGTCCAGCTTGGAGTTGCGATCAATTATACCAGTCCAGTCGTTAAGGCATTTGGGTAACTGTAAATCTTCCTTTTGTAAAGCCATGGTGGCTACGATACAAGACCTTATATTCATCTTACTAGTTAGTGTTACATCAAATCACCAAACTTCGACTTACAGTCACTCTTGAGGCGCTTCTTTTCATTTTAACAAATGTATTCGATGGTTGTTTGCCTTTTTTGGACCGCTCATTGCCATATAGAAAAAACAATCTACACCGCTGTAATCACAATTTGATGCTCTACAAAACAATATGGGTCTCGTTGAGAATTTTTGGGGCACGCTGAGCAACCTCCCTCATAAGTGTTTCTCTATCAACATTTTAACAACTTTCTCAAAAGCCCTACAAAAGACGGAAGTAATGCTAACTGGCCTACAGTTATTAGGATCGCGATGTGGAATCTTCCTTAGTATTGCCGGGGCAAATGCATGTCTCCATTGCCTTGGGACAGCAATATGCTGCAGCACCAAGTTAAACACATTATCTCCAGAGGCGCCGCAACTGGATCAGCAACAATTTTGACAAATTTAAAAGGATTTTGATCAGGAGTAAGGGAACAATTGATCGGCCATTTAACTAAAATCTGGAAAATTTGCATACGATCAAACCAGATGCATTATAGGTTTCTGAAAAGGATTGGAACAATTTTAAGCACGCATTGTATTGTGTAATGGCCACTTTTACTCTTTCGGTCGAGAGTTCGATCCTCACAGGTTTACTAGTAAAGGTTAAGGTGAAGGAATCGCCGTTAACCATTCCCCTAGGGGCGGCCCATGCATTCGTGTTCCATTAAGAATTGCTTTTGATAGTTTCAAAAGTTTGTTCTTATTATCTATTAAATTGTATTTATGAATTGTGTATTTATTCTTCATAAAACATTTAAAAATAAACGAGTTAACTACATAGATCTTCGTTGTAACCAGGGCCGGGATTCAGTACTCTGCTAGGGCTGTGAAACGTAACCGTCGGTGAACAGTGAACACGTATTATGTAATGCCTTGCGGGGCCAGCCGCTATATCAAATCAGTCTCTATAACTTCCTAGACAAGCCTGGTAGCAACTATTCTGCCCCCTGAGGACTGGAAGGCCTGGTTAGCCTGGCAGGTGATCAATCGCTCGACCGTGCGGGTTTCAGTAGCGCCGCTTACCACTGTACCACGCGCGTCCTGGTTTTATTAGTGAGAACTATAAAGTGAACGCTTCTGTTCCTCTCTACGACAACAGGCAGAAGGGCACTTTTACGTGTCACAGCTGATATTCATCTTTTTATTTTTCATTTTCATTTTTCTCTTTGTCAGATCATTTCGTCGTACATGGCGATCAGTACTGCTGCGTACTGCATCACTCGTACCTCGTCGAAGGTGGTATGCTACCTGAGCATCGAGTGCTCCGACTCTCCTCACCGATTCGATCGTTGAACGTCGAAAAACACGGTAAAAACGACGTACGTCTCTCTCTCGTTAACAACTAAAAGAAAATGTTAAGGAACATTAATTACCTCTTTACCTGAAAAAGTAGCGACAGGTGATGTTCCTAACTTCTTCGTGGTGAATAATGACCTTGCGCTGGGCACGCTTGAAGAAAATGGATGAAAGGTGTTTTCTCTTCTGTGAGCGCTGCCAGATTAATGGCTGGGCTTCCTCTTCGGGTTTAGAAGGGAATGCTTCCGGTGAATTTCGTGAATAAGAGGAGAGAGATCGAGGCAATGAGATAGAAAAAGCAAAGCATCATGTTCTACTTGATGATGTGTATCAGCCGCCTTCACAGGTATACGTATGTAAAGGCAAAAAGAGAAGTAGATGAGTAGCGCATTTTTGTCATCCTCCCTTATATGTAGAACGGCTAGAATAGGTCGAAATCGTCTTCATATAATCATCATTTGGAGGTGAAAGTTCCAATTTTAGCTCCTTCTCTCATTTCTTCTCGAAAGTGGAATATTCCACTACAGTCTCAGCACGAACATGGAGGAAACATCATTCGAATGTCTGCAATGCTATCGCTGCACGTGAGCGCGAGTTTTCCTCCTTTCATTATGTTATTATCTCCTTCCCGCACCTCAATAAGAGGTAGTAAAGGTAAAGAGTAATGGTACTGGCATTGATCACTCCCCTAAGGAAGTACCGCCGCATCCGTGTTCCATTCAGAATCATAGATGCTTTGTGAATAGGCTTATACAATGACCTGCGGGTACAGCCGCTATATCGAATCATTGTTTTTACCTTCCCAGACAAGTCTGGTACCGATTTACCCTACCCCGGAGAGATGGAAGGCTCCATTGGCCCGTGCAGGAACCAATCGCTGAGTGCTGGAAGTAAAAGCCTACGGGCTTAAGAAAGTACTAGGGGTGCACAACTGACCATCTTAGTTGGGGAGGAGAGCCGTCGTCAAGAGTGGTTAGCGCACGAGCCCCGGTTTAGGCTTGAGACGTAGGGTCGAATCACGCTTGAGATGTGATTTTTGCCAGCACCACCATTAGAACAATCACTATTTTATAGCTCTATTCTACCTTTATCATATTGTTTTTTTTTCATTCATTGTTTTGTTAAAAATTATTCAAGGCGTCCGATTCAATCCGGATTGCTCTGGAGAGATGGCGGCATTCTTCACGTGGCCTATTATGATGGCTTTATTCGCGTCGGTATCATCGTCGAGGAGTACGAGGATATGCTGCTCGTTCAGGTTTACCCACTTGATTGGCAACTATTATTTTATATATTTAAATAAATATTTATATATTTTCAGCGTCTCTCGGTGTCGAAAAATAACGTGAGCAGCCTACTTGATGTGATCTTCGCAGAAATTAAACGACTAACCGACTACGAGGACGGCGAGAGAGACCGACGAACGAGCATGCTCGAGAAGTTGAAGAGCCTAAAGACAAAAGTTGGTGGCGTTTTCATTCTTTTCTCGTTTTCACTTCCTTATTTCCTTCATGAAATCTACAATTCCAAACGAAATGATCTAGAATATCTAGAGTTGATTATAGTTTTTGGTCTCTTTTCTAGTTACTCTTGAAGAAATGCTCATTTTCAGTTGGCCGAGTCACCAGCTACGTCAACCATAGACGGTGTAGCCGAAGAAGACGACGAAGCCATGTACACGGCGCATTCCGAGTTCACCACACTCAAAGTCGAATTCAGAAATCATTCAGTGGGTCTTTCATTACCGTCTTCTCCTTTGACTAAGGAATAATATTGAATAAGTAAAATAATGGTTGCCCGCTGCTGGAGGAATTTTTTGTCGATCATATGGGCTTTTTTGAAAAGTGAAGAGCTAGGGATTTCGAGAAAATTATTAAATTTCTGCGTGATACTTTTTAGAACCGTGCTGATCGCGTTTCTCAACGTCTAACGGCTCTACGAAAGTTGGTTGTGCTAGCACAAAAGGCCATTGAAGCTCACAACGCGATGAACATGTCAATCGAACTCATTCAAGCGGTTGGTAAACTGTTCTCTTTTCCTTCTTTTCTAATTTAATCAAGTTTCTGGTTTATGTTTTGAAATTTATTCGAATTTGTACCTAAATCGAGCGGCTATTCGTTTTTCTCATTTTTTGAATGACTTTTTTCCTTTCCAATCACCTTTTTCACGTACTAACAGTTGACAGTTCAAGTACACTATATTCTCTTCTTTTCTAGTTTATTCAAGATTCTGATTGCTGTTGTTTTGTTTTGAACTTTATTTGAATTTGAATTGTTTGAGTTTGAGTCAAATTGAGTTTCTTTTTCTTAACTTTCATTTTTCTTTCCAATCACTTTTTTCAAGTACGGGCAGTTCCTTGGATTATCCGTCAGCCATCTTCATCTCTCTTTTTCTTCGTTTTCCTTTTTTTGTTTCTTTGGCCATGACTCTTCGAAGTAGGTCTGTAACGTTACTTCAACAACGACAATCACGCACAATAGTTTTTTTTTTAATCTCCGGCAACTGTGCGACTCACCTCTGTTGGGAAATTATTGCGTATGATTCTGAATGTTTTTCGAATTTTTTTCAGGAACTCGACGAGCTGGTGACATTTTCAAAACTGTACGACCAGTGTCTGGAGACCGGCGACTTTGGTCTGATTGAGCAAAGTCGCGCGGTGTACGACTCACCACCAAGAACCTCATCGATGATTGGGAGAAAAAGGTTGGTTCGACGAAATTTTTAGTTTTTTTCAGTTTTGTTTTTTTTTGAGTTCTAGATGTGTTCGGAATATGATTCTGAATTTTTTTTTTATCTTCTTAACGAAGCAGAATTTTTTTAATTAAGGAGACGTTTTAGTGAGGACCACTCGACGAGCTGGTGACATTTTCAAAACTGTACGACCAGTGTCTGGAGACCGGCGACTTTGGTCTGATTGAGCAAAGTCGCGCGGTTTTCGAGGAACGAAAATACACGGTACAAGAGCTCATGCGAAAAGTGAAAGCAAACGACACCAAGAACCTCATCGATGATTGGGAGAAAAAGGTTGGTTCGACGAGTATCTTTTAGTTTTTTTCAGTTTTGTTTTTTTTTGAGTTCTAGATGTGTTCGGAATCTTTTGAGAATGACTTATTGAATTGACAGATTGATTTTTCATTGAAAATTATCTAGGAGTATCTTAACGAAGCAGAATGCAATTAAACGTTAACACCGGCAGTAATTAAGGAGACGTTTTAGTGAGGTCGACATCGTTATCTCGTCCTTTGGCAATGTCAGAGAACGTTCACCTCCTTCTTTTTGGGGAATTTTTCGCACTTCTGAAATGACAGGCAGTAGGAAGATAGATAATTTCAATTTGAATCTAGCCATATGTTTTTTTTCGAAATAGTTACATTTATAGAGCGTGATGACAAGTATGTAGATAGAAGCGAAGGGTTAATTTCCCGATACCTGATACTGTAGAGAAGTGAATACATTTGTTTTGTATTCAAAGAATGCCTTAATTGAGAATTGGCAAGTTGTTTTTTTATTTTGTTTTTTTATTTCATACTTCAAGGTGTCTGCAATAATCGAGTCCATGAATGGAAGCGCTGATCCGCCGAAAGACATGCGCCTTATCCTATCGCAACATATTTTCGAGCATCGTGCTGAGAAAAACGTTGGTTTCCGATGATTCGCATATTATTAGATTGGCAGAAAAGTCTTGAGACAAAAAAAATCAATTTTTCTATAGTAACATAATTTTATAAAAACAAACTAACAATCAACAATATATTCACCATCAAGGGTCATAACCTTCTAGCATCTGTGTGGCAGTTCAGTGATTCCTCTCGACCAGAATTCGGCAGACTGTGACTCGAAGAAGTTATCGACTGCCGTCTTGCGGTTGATGTTATTTTCGAATTTTTTTCCTCTCAAGTGATGCTTCAGCGGTCTGAACAGGTGATAATCCGGTGGCGCAATGTCCGATGAATACGGTGGATGGGCCACCGGATGCCACCAGAGTTCGTCGATCTTCCTAAGTGTTTCGAAAGCAACATGCATCACTCAAAAGCTTCGAGGACCTTCTTCACCCTCAAACACCCAGAAATTCAAAACCGTTCTCCAAGAAACTACGAAGCTCTCAAAATTTTGTCTCAAGACTTTTCTGCCAACTTAATACTTTATTTTTCATGATATTTCAATTTCGAATGCAGTGTCAATAAATCTAATTAGGTTTAGGACCACTTCACACATTTTCTTCTCGATGACACTCAACGCGAACCGACGCTGTATTGTCTGTCAGGTCTCACAACTTTGGCCGTATACCCTCGACGAGGAAAACGGTGGGTTTGCGCACCTCAAATTTTATCCAGCACCTTTGGAACACTTCTAAAAGAGCTAAAAAGGCTTCTAGATTTATTGGGCCATGAAAGAAAAACCGGGAGAATTTCACCGTTAACCTCATCGTTTTCTTCCTGAATCTGGAAATCGTCTGGTTCCAATCTACTAAACCCCGTAGAATGGAAGCGTAGGCTAGCCTAGGAGAGGATCGATCACGAGACGCGTGCGAGTGGAAGTCGCGCTCCTCGTCACTGCACCATCACCAGCTTTTATCTAAATTTGCTAAACACTCATTTTTAAGGGTTGCATCAATCTCTCTGGACTCTTCCTATGAAACTCGTCTCACCGCCGCCTGTCTGATGCGTGGCGTTGAAGGTGTATACGTCACCGACGACAAAGAGGTCTTCCCCATTTACTTCTATCGGTACGTCAATCGATTAATGATTAGTCAATCAATTAATCAATCAATCGATTTGTATTCTCTACACGTTTTCAGCCGTCGCGGCTCTCCGCCGTCATTTCGGTGAGAGACCTATCAGAGAGTGATTTTTTTATTTGCACGAGCGTGAAATTCTCCTTTCCCTGTCATCCATTCTTATCTTTTTTTTCTTATTTCGGAAATTCTCACTGATTCTCTACCACTTTCCCTACGTTAATCCAAATACATATTTCTCTTAGAACTAGATAAATTTTTAGTTGAACCTCAAAAGTGTTACAATATTGCAGAGAAAAACGCTTTTTCGACGCCGGAAATCCGATTTCTTTGCCATCATTCGATCATCTGACCTCTATACTCATGGAACATGACGGAATGGTTTGTATAGCGCTTGGAGTTACATTTTTACTTTTACTATTTTTTTGAATTTGTTTTATTTTGTCAGATTCTCGGCAGCTGTTCTGGTGGACTGCTGCATTTGGCTTTCGATCCTGAACGCAAGTATGAGCACTTCATTATCGCCAGGTCAGTGGTTTGACGAGAAATTTGAGGGGAGTCAGCGGCTTTGTTGGGTTTGATATTTAATATTTTTGAATTTTCTAAAATTCTACCGCAATTTTCGTCTCGTTTCAGCAGCCTCATGGCTCATCCATTTTCTTACGGACCTATCAATGATCTGAAGATCCTCTCCACTGAAGATACCTATCTAGCCCTTCATTGCTCTGACACGGAAGTGGTGATTTCTGAAAGAGATCACGGTGAGTATTTGGTGATTTGTTTATTCATTTATAATCCTACTAATAAATCTAGTTCATTCATCTATAACCCTACCCAAAAATTTATCTATAATCCTACTAACAAATAAGCGAAAAGCTATGTCTGTTTGTCACCTTTAGGGTCCCACCACGATTGTCTGTTTACCGTACCCCCAGTGAGCATTTCATTAGTTCCTCGCCGTCCATTGCTGCATGCTTTTTGTTCTTCGTTTTATTTGTTATTATAAATGTTTTATATATGGTAGTCGTTGATAGGATGACTGTAGCCAATTAGCCAAGATGGTACAAGTTTATTTCGGCTAACGTTTCGGCGTGTCCGCCTTCGTCAGAGCCTCAAACTTGGGTAATTAAACTAGGTTTTATATATGTTTCCTACTATTCATTAGTTCATTTGGCGGCCTGCAAGTCAAGAATAGCTGGTTAATAAATAATGAATAAAATTATTTTAGATCGCTGGCATCGAGTTACCTATCACTCTGGTGGGGCTAACTGTATCGCCGCCACACCATTCTCTCTGGATCACCGCGGTGCATTCGCCGTAACCGGTAGCAAGACGTATGTACGGATCAAAGCTTTGCATTATACCGAAGGTTTTTATTTCAATTTTTATTATTTTTCTTTTATTTTTAGTATTTCTATATTAAACTATCGTTCCAGATAATCTCGTCGGTCTGCATGATCTGGGTGAGTCTCGCGTCACCGACGAGAATGGCAAGGATGTCGAGGTGATCCTTTCCTCTTCTCTTTTTCTCTCTTTTCTCTCTTCCTTTTTTCTATTCTCTTTTTAGCTATGTATTACCCACCTAACTCAGGTACTGAACGTGAGTCTCGATCCGACTATGGAATGTCGCCCACTGCCCTGTAAGCTGCGATATTCCGTTGGGTATGCAGACAAGGCGATCAGGTAGAATATACCAAACGTTCCACTTCCATCAGTAGTTTCACTTTTTAACCCCTGATTCATTAACATTTTCGCAGTTTTTCCTCAATTCTTCAGAACCTATGTCGCGTTGCTCACCGGACAGCACGAGTTCACTGTGTCAGAGAAATTCATCGCTCAAATTGAGCCGTTATACTGTGTATCAATGGTGAGTGACTTTTTATAGTTTACATTATTACATTTATTTTAAAACCGATCAATCGATAGCTGTTCCTATTCAGATGATCTGCTTCCATGGGCGTCCAATGGGATGCTATGCTGCCAGCGGAAAAACATTGCAGGTGTGGAACGATCTCGATCGTCACCAGCAGAAGAAAATGAAAAGCGAACGAATGGAATTGCGCAAAGTGAGAATTCTATCACAGTAATGTATCTTAATAGGCACGTAGTTCAGTGGTAAGGGGTGACGTTCCCACCAGCACGATCGAGCGGTCGATCCTCATTCAGACCTAACAAGCCTTCATTCGCTCTAGTGCTTTTTTCTCCTAAGACAAATGGATTATCCCAAGACAAATGAATTTTCTCCTAGGACGAATAGATTTGAAAAAAAATAAAATAAAAATTTTAGCAAACGAATAAATGGACAGAGTTTTCCTAAGACAAATAAATTTTCTGATAATTTTCAGATGGAGGTGACAATTTCCTCAATGACTCGAGTCGAGGGTCGATCGTGCTACCTGGTGCTCGGCTACAAAGACGGTCGTGTACAGGTGTTCGAGGAACGCGGTAAAGGAACCGGTAAACTCGACTCGGTCGGGTGGATCGAAGAATGTCATCCGAACAGTGACATTCGAGCGGTTACCAGTCAGTTTTCTGGGATGATTATCTCTTTATACGCACTTTTCTCTGGAAAAATGGACATATTTGTAGCTCTTCGTGCTCGTGTCGATCCGTTATCGTCTGGTGATCGACTTTTCGTACTGTCACTGGCTGGAGCGTATATTTACATTCATTCGATTCTTATCGAAGCTGGAAAGGTGGTTGAGGTAAGTTTAGATTTTCTAATTTTGTAATTTCTTACAAATTTCGTTTTCTATTCAGACCTCCTTCGTAATGGCCACTGAACATGAAATGGCCAGCGCCCGATCGTTCGAAACGCTCGATGCAAGGTACTAATTGGTTCAAATAATGGCCTTTTTATTTTCTTCTTTTGTTATCGCCTTTTGCGGATTAAACGTAAAGGTAAAGTGACGTCAGTTCCCTGAGGACGCGCCACGCACACATCTTCCGCTCAGAATCGAAGAGGAATGATGAATGACTTTCGATGATCAACCGTTGTGCAAAACAGTGTCTTTATAGCAATTTCGCAGTTTATACTTTTTGCTGCGAGCTATTAGCGACTATTTCAGACCGTACGAGTTCGCCGTCTACGGCCGAGGAATTTCCATGCACAAATTGGACGGTGAAGAGCGTAAACGCCTGGAGAAGTTCCGCGATTATGAGTTCTAAAATCTTTGCCACCTGTGCGGTATAGATTGTTGAGCCCTTCTGTATTTATTACCCTAACACATTTATTTTCAATTTAAGTATATAGAATGCGGAGATGCTGACCGTGCCTCTCATAATCATAATCCAGAATTCTATCTGTTACTATTCGTTTGTTGTAGTGACTTAGACGAAGAGTTCTAGACTCTCTCATGTGCCTTTATATGAATTTTATTAGTGTAACTGGTTGATCATGCCTTCGTGTCGCGTCGCCGAGCGACACCGAACCCCATACTCGACCGGACCTCAGTCATTATTAAAGCCATGACTATATTGCATTGTCTGTGTTTCGGGTATCTACATTATATATGTGCCTTTTTCCGTTTATGTTTGGGTGTGTTTCATTGTGATAGATTGATATTCACTTAAGGAAATAAAAATTTCTCGACGCTACGACGTATAACGCTTACGATTTTGAAGGATAAAGGTAAAGGGTAAAGATGTCGGAGTATGTCAGTCCACTAGAACGGGACATGTATTCTTCTTCCACTTAGAATTGTAGAGAGATGGTTTCGCTTATACAACGATTTGTGGCGGCCAGTCGCTACACAATGGCACTGTCTTTACCTTACCGGACAAATCTGGAACCAATTAACCCGACCCGGAAGAGATTAAGGACTTGGATAGCTTCAGACAGGCATCGATCGCTCGACTATGCGGTGTCAGTAGCGACTCTTACCACTATACCACGCGCGCCGTTGATTTGGAAAAATGAGAATAAAGATGCCCTAGATTTCTTCATCTCCAAGCCTCCATATTCAGTTCAGAAAGGTTAACTAACATCAGGCAGCGCTCTGATATTAGACTCATCCCAAAAGTCGATGGCTTATTAGCAGGGGTGTGCGGAATTTTTTTTTCAAAAAAAAAAGCGGAAGGCGGAAGACGGAACGTAAGTAGCCAAAAATGGTCCGAAACCGGAATATGGAGCAAGGAAGCAGAAATGGTGCAAAAATCACTAAATTTTTGGGATTTAGCCAAAACTGGGCCACGTAATGTTTCCATTTCTGTTCCTAAAGGCACCCATCGAATGCTCCTTTTGCTTCCACTAGAATGCGTCTATTATTTTGATGAAGGCGTTCAACGTTTGGTGATAGCTTCAAAGTAAAGGTAAAGGTAAAGGTGCCGGCGTTGATCAGTCCCCTTAGGACGCGCCGCCGCATTCGGGTTCCATTCAAGTCGTAGAGGCTTGGTGAACGCGTGTTTGGCCTATACAATGACCTGCGGGGGCCAGCCGCTATACCAGGTCAGTGTCTTTACCTTCCCAGACAAGTCTGGTACCAATTTACCCGACCCCGGAGGGATGGAAGGCCTGGTTAGGCCGTGATTTTATCGCTCGACCGTGCGGGTGTCAGCAGCGCCTCTTACCACTGTACCACGCGGGCCCTACCTCCAAAGTAAACGGTGAAAATTCATCACAAAAACCATGCCAATTCATTTTCATAACCCCATTATGAACCGAAGACAAGTAGAGAAAGACACTTTTTGACGTGATAAATAAGAATGATTGCAAAATAAAATTTGCCGACAAATAATTCATTGCAATTTTTCTTAGGGGGGGGGGTGGTGTACTTTGCTGACTTGGCCTCATTCTAACGTAAGAGAATTCGAATGGATCGTATTGACAATAACTTCAATGCCCATATGTTAGTCTTCACAGTGAAGATCTTCGATTTTTTTCTTCCGGTTCCGCGTCCCGTCCAAAAACAAAGCGGAACACGAAACGGAACGGAAGGGCCAGAAACGGCCGGAAACCGGAATTCGGAACACGGAAACGGAAGTTCCGCACACCCCTCCTTATCAGCATCTCAAATACACACTAAGTTTCTGACTCACTCAGAAGATCAGTTTTAGAGCTTTATTTTTAAACATCTCAAAAAGTACACGCATATCAGTCGATAAGAATCGTCAAAATTGGGACAAAAACCACCTATATAATTTTCAAGGAATGAGACGAAAATCCAAAAGTAAAACACTACCTACCCTGAAAATGATAGCGGAAACGTGAGATCCTCACTAATAAGAGACTAAACACACACAATAAATAGAAAAGGAGCAATTCAAGACGCCGAAGGCACTCCAGGCTACTCACACATCAAAATCGTCCTCAGCAGGTCGTTTAAGTATGTTGGTGACATGTTCTGGTCGGAGTTGCTGGAGGCTATCGTCCACATAGGCCGAGGCTGGTGGCTGGCCGACGGTTAGCGAAGAATTGTTCGACAAAAGATCGGCTGTGGTCCGGTCCGAACCTCGCCATTCTACGTTCGGTTGTAAGAGGCAGAATCTAGATATTACAAATATTTACAACATAGAAAAAATTCAACGAAAATGATAATATTGAAAATAACAGTGGAAAAATCACCTGTCGTTGGGGAGCTTCAATCCGAAATTGTGTCGAATTTGCGGCAAAGCCTGCGTATTACGATCGGCGGCTATTTTGATCAGGTTAGACCTGCTGGGCGATGACTTGTCCAGAACTCCTGAAGCTAATTTTCCACCATTAAACTGAATCACACTTTAGTCGAGAAACTTATAATAATTATCAGATAGACAACCTAATCACTAACCGTGGTATCTAGAAAACCACTTAAAACCCTTTTCATGGAAAAATGAGGACTCTCATAAATGTGCAAACTCACCACTGAAATCCGCTGCTATTTGAACATCAGGCTCGTCTATTACCATTTTGCCGCAATGCTGCGATATAGCCTTCGCTTTTGTCAACAAATCAGAGGTGGTGGTGTAGAGTAACTGGAAATCACAAAGCGTTACAGATGTAGACGACTGAAAAGGATAAAATTCAAAAAGAAAAGTTGAGTAAAAGGAAAAAGGGAAGTTAAGCATAAAACCATAGGGCAACATAAAAAATATATAGTTCTCACTCCACATGTGATTTCAGGTTTTTAGGAACTGTCGATCTCTTTACCATACATATTCATTTAAAAAAAGGACAAAATAGCTAATTGTACCATATTTTTCGCCGGAATTTTGCCTCTTTCCACAATCACCTCTTTATAGAGAACTCCACCGCCAGTATGAGCATTACGGTTTCCCAATGAAACGAAGAAGTTGGAAAAAAGGAATGGGAACGAAGTAAACGAGAAAACAAAGTACGAAAACGATCTGCTGATAAGTTGGCTCCGGGTGACAAAAGTTTTCGAAATTAACACCCTGGAAGGAATTAGGGAAGCCGAGGAGTCTTCCCATTTCTGGATGAAACCGGACACAGACAGCATTTGCTACCCTACAAGTACCATTTCCTCACAGCCAAATCATAGGGTGCGCGACTTCTCAACGTTCAAAATAATTTTTTCTACAAAAGACTCACATCAAGCAGAAGATGAACGACGCGAGGATCGTAGTCGGTGATACCGCTTTCTTCAAGAATCGCTTTAATATGACCGATATCACGACTTGCATCCAGGGAAATACCATCACCGCCGTCGGCATCGTCAACGTAGCTGGACGCATCGCCTACTCCTGACACTCCAGGACCCGACATCGTTGTAGTTCCTTAAAGTTCGAGAATTTTCATCAAAATCACAACTGAACAGGGTCGAGTACCAAGGAATGAATACAAAGGCACAAAATGCGAATAGTTATGATCGTTGTATGGTACTATGCCAAGCGAGGTTAATAGGTGAATTAAACTTTATTGGTTTGATGTTTCCACCTGCTACCCTTGCTCGGTAAAAGAGCACAAAACGATTATGATTTACGGGGCTTCAAGGAGAGAGAATAGGACTAACAATTATAATATACGAGGTCTGAATCGAATTTTCGTAACACATTACGATAGCTAGACCGTGCTCTATCAGAATATCGTCTCATATTGACCCTAAGCTCAGCGATTTTTGTGATATTTTAGTTAAAAACGGCACATGATAATCAACAAAAGTAAAGGTAAAGGTGTCGGCGTTGATCAGTCCCCGATGGACGCGTCGCCGCATTCGTGTTCAATTCAGAATCGTAGAGGCATGGTGAATGCGTGTTTGGCCTATACAATGACTTGCAGTGGCCAGCCGCTGTACCAATTCAGTGTCTTCACCTTCCCAGACAAATCTGGTAGCAATTTACCAGACCCCGGAGGGATGGAAGGCTTGGTTAGCCCGAACTGGATCGATCACCCGACCGTGCGGGTGTCAGCAGCGCCTCTTACCACTGCACCACGCGGGCCCATGAAAATCATCATCAATATAAAATATTTTTTAAAACAGAATTCGCAACCACGGTATGTTACGACACATTTTTGAATAGTGTCGTCAGCACTATCGATTGGTATCAGTTTCTTTTCAGTTTGATCCACCATGGAAAAAAACCCGACAGTTACCTCGTACGAAATAAGAGAAAAAATAAGAAAAGAAAAGGAAAAGTTCTTTTCAGTTTGATCCACCATGGAAAAACCGGACAGTTACCTCGTACGAAATAAGAGAAAAAATAAGAAAAGAAAAGGAAAAGAAAACAAAGAAGAAGAAAAAGAAAAGAAGAAAAGAAGAACGAAAGAAAAAAGAAAAGCAAAGAAGAAAAGATAGAGAAGAAGAAGAAAAAGGCCTGTTGCAAATTGCTCGATCCTACAAGAAAGCGAATAAATATGAAAACGTTCAAGTTACAGAATGGAGTAATATAGCGCATAGTCATCTATCCCTGATACCCTGCAATTTACAAGAGCAAGAAGCAGAAATAAGAACAAGATGAAAGATTCTTTCCGTCCCAAATGTTTTCTACATGACGGACTCAAACTGTTCTTTTGCTCAGCTCCCCTTCTTAATTTCCAACTGGCGTTACTGACATACCAATCTTTTTGTCATTACAGCGCATCGAAAAGGATGTAATAATCAACGAATGAAAAAAGATAAAATCAAATTCCATCAAGGCTGCCATAAGCGAGCAACATAATGACTCACAGCTCCTTTAACAAACCAAAAGCGACTGCAAGGTGTTTGATACATGCGAAGGACATCCTCCTTTCAAGTTAACAATACACAAGCACTAGAACCACATTTATTGAAAACTGGCCAGTATTATCTGGTGCTGAATAGTGCCAGAAAATGGAATGATATTCAGAAGAGGTTATAATATACACGAAGCGTGATTATTAGTGAAATAAAGGTGTTTCGAAAGCGCAAACTGTTGCATGTTCCGTATTAGCACAATGCCATTGAAAAGAAGGCACGAACCGTTAGATTCGCTTACAAAAAGAATACAAAAAGAAAGCGCTTAAGAATTCATAACATTGCGAACAAAATCCGCGATGTTGACGTTTCCATGAGAATCATTGTGACCGGCCAGGAGCTGATCGACCTCCTCATCCGAAAGACGTTCACCTTGAAATAGTACGATTTATCACAGAAATAAACAAAGAGAGGAAAATTAGTTAGGTTAGGTTTATGCTAACCCAAGGTGGTAAGTAGATGACGCAATTCAGCAACGTTGATTAATCCGTTGCCTTCCTTGTCGAAATGAGAGAGACCTTCGACAAACTCTTCGACGCTGTGTTTCTCTCTGGAACACTAAACGCAATTAAAAATGACGAATTAAAAATATAAATGTTCCTTTGTTGCTTTGCATACCCATACTGATGTAATGAAACAATTAATTGATCAAAAAGAGCATGGCATAACCAAACAACTTCGCAAAAAGCTTAAAGAGACTATCCTGAGCAGCAGAAGAGGTTCTAATTGGTCGTATTTTATTACTGAAGCGAATGCGAATGTATATTCTTAATATTAGTGTTAGTGAAGCACCCATACTCACGACAAGAAAAAATTGGTCAAAAGTAAAAAAAGATGTCAATAAAAATAACCTCTCACAACAAGGGAACCAAGAAATAGGAAGGATGACAATAAAAATTAGCGAAAACTCCCTATTGAAAACTAGGTTCACTAACCGATTCTTGCTAATGGACTGGAAAATTGGCACAAAGTCCTCGAACGAAAGTCGAGCCTCCTTCTCATAAGCCGCACAGCATCGGCCTATTTCAGCTTCGGTGGGATTCTGACCAAGAGCTCGCAGTACATCGCCAACCTAAAAGTGGATGAGAAATATAAAATATGGCAATGTACTGCAGCTTTTAAAATTAAAAACGCACTTGTTGAACGCTTATCTTCTCATCACCTCTGCTGTCAAAATAGCAGAAAACCTCGCGACAATCGGCCAGCTGCTCATCCATTGCGCTTACCATTTACTCACCCGTAAAGCTAAAAAAGAGAAAGTACCATTGCTACTCTACATACCGATTCACGTCAGCTGCTCGAGAAAAATCGAAAGATTTCACGAAAACCAGTTTTTCTTTGACACATTCTTAGTCACCCCAACTCATTAACCATGGGGAAACTTCCTAATGGGTTAGTCAGGTGTGAAAACCTTCGACTCCAATGCAGCTTTGTAAATGTCGTGTGCTTGCTCAGAAATTAATCGTAAAAAGTAATGGAGTCGGGCATTAACAAAAAAAGCAAAAAACTAACCTTAAACCTGTATTGCTGACAACCCCCAAACAAGAGTGCAGTGTCAAAATGATAACATAAACAAAAAATAGAAACACCAGGGATGTTCGACCCATTTCATATAAAACCACCAAGGAAAACAAGCATGTATTCACAGCGCAAAAACTATACAGAAATCATTTCAATCAGCAATGCCGAACACACAATAAAGTGATCGAAAATGAGAAGGAAACATGCGTAGGCACACCGGTAAATATAATCGATTCGATTCGGAAGAATCGGTCGATGAGCAATCGGTGGACAGCCAGCCGACCGAGGTGTCAGCGCGGACAACACTGACTCATCGGGCGACTGCGCTCTCGCCGTTCTCAGCGATATTTTCCGGCGATAATCCTTACGACTGTGTTGTCCTCTCCATTGACAGATTCCTTACGCACGGCGCATTCCTCTTCACTATCTCTTACAGAATATCTAACAATTTAAGAACATTATACAATGTAGGTCAACAAATTAAGTAAATAACGGTACAAGTAACGAGAAGGAACTCGATAGAAATGGAATCTGACTCAAAGACCAGACTTGTTTCGGAAAAAAATTCTGAAGAACTTCATATAAGAAGAATATCTGAGGTGGTGGTCATATGTATAAAACAAATCTTTCGAAGATCGGAACTACAACATACCTTAGTCGATAGAGATCAATGTCAGAACTTCAAATAACCTAAACCGAAATTCTTCAAAGTCGGATCCATGAAATCGGAAATTTAAGCAGTACTAGAATAACGAATATCTCATGAAATATCATTAACTCCTGCGACTAAAAACGAGATCACCACACCATCTCGTCGCAATATGAACTCTGCGAATCTGTCCGACACGACGTCTGAAAGCAACACCGGCTTAGTGTATTAGGTCATTTCATAAGTCCTTGCCGTTTTTTTTTTCAACGTCCTTCTGTAAGTTTGATAGGAAAGCTCTAGCAAAGAGCTATACACCATTCGATAGAGAATTGTTCGTAGTTTTAGAATATGTATTTCCTTTTGATGGAAACTCGGAAAATTGCCAATTTTTTTATCAGTGAAATGGAAGATGAAATGTCGCAAAAATAGCCCTTTGCGGCATGGAATTTTCTCCGGAAAAAGTGGAACTTTTTGTAAGTTTTTGCACACCGTTGGAAAGAGCAAGTCCTCTTCTACAAGACGTTATATATTTTGTTTTTTCATTGCTTTTGGTTTTCGACAACTCTAGGGCCTTCAAGTCGAGTGACCCAAAAGTCGTTAAATATTTTTGGACTCAACGCTAGTTCTTTGTGTGGAGACTTTTGCAACTCTTTTTATACGTCTTTAGTCAGAATTTCCCGCTCTATCAGAAGATGTGTGTAGTTTTTCACGACGCTGAATTTTAAACAACATTAGAATTAACGACTACCACTTGGACGCAGCATCACTAGTCTTTCTGTTGGAATATTTTTGTCAAACAACATATACTGTTTGAAAGAGGAAGACTTGCACTATAATATAGCATATTAGACTTTTCTATACATATCGAATTCCATACGTTTTTAGCTTGCTGAAAGTGGCGATAAACAAGTCCTCCCGGCGGTCCGATGCCGAGCAGCTCGGCCAACTTAACCGCCGCGCGATTGACCTACGTAACGATGCCGAGCAGCTCGGCCAACTTAACCGCCGCGCGATTGACCTACGTAACGGCGCGGCGGTGGCGCTCAACGCGCGACGGTTAAGTTGGCCGAGCTGCTCGGCATCGGACCGCCGGGAGGGCTCGTTTATCGACAGTTTCAACGAGTTAGAAACGTATGAAATTCGATATATGTAAAAACTTCTACTGTGCTATCTTATAGTGCAAGTCTTCCTCTTTCAAACAGTATATGCTGTTTGACAAAAATATTCCAACAGAAAGACTGGTGATGCTGCGTCCAAGTGGTAGTCGTTAATTCTAATGTTGTTTAAAATTCAGCGTCGTGAAAAACTAAACACATCTTCTGATAGAGCGAGAAATTCTGACTAAAGACGTATAAAAAGAGTTGCAAAAGTCTCCACACAAAGAGCTAGCGTTGAGTCCAAAAATATTTAACGACTTTTGGGTCACTCGACTTGAAGGCCCTAGAGTTGTCGAAAACCAAAAGCAATGAAAAAACAAAATATAACGTCTCGTAGAAGAGGACTTGCTCTTTCCAACGGTGTGCAAAAACTTACAAAAAGTTCCACTTTTTCCGGAGAAAATTCCATGCCGCAAAGGGCTATTTTTGCGACATTTCATCTTCCATTTCACTGATAAAAAATTGGCAATATTCCGAGTTTCCATCAAAAGGAAATACATATTCTAAAACTACGGACAATTCTCTATCGAATGGTGTATAGCTCTTTGCCAGAGCTTTCCTATCAAACTTACAGAAGGACGTTGAAAAAAAACGGCAAGGACTTATGAAATGACCTAATAGTCTCCAAAAAAGATTTCTGCGTAACAGCAAAAAATCAATATTGGTCATGTAAAATATCTTCTTCGTGATCCACAATAGTAGCATTGCAAATAAACCCACTCAGTAGTACGTTGAAATGTGCCATAAATGCGAATGCCGAGAAGAACATGTGAACCGTTTTCAACGACAGCCTCACGGTACACCAGTGTTCTTGAGTTTGCTCTTCTGTAAAATATTTCTCGGGATATCAGGAATGAAATTTTATAACAAAACGGAAATTTTCTGATTGTGGACCAGCTCGTCAAAATCACTAATCGATATGAATCATCAATTAGGGTCGGCTTGTAATAGCTACAAGTGTAGAAAAAGTGTTTTAAGTTGCCGATGTTCCGAACACGCCAAGTTGTTACAATAATTCCCACCTGTGACAGTGTCGTTCATCAGTTCACTAAAGTAAACAGTCACATCCGCCCGGTCCATTCGGCATTTGAGGTGCATTTCACCACTGTTACTCACCTTTATGGTCTGAAAGCGCATTAAATATACATCAAATACAAAGGAAAGAAGTAAAGCACATGGTAAACAGAACAAAAGAACCTAAGCACTTACAATGTTTTTGTTTCCCACGTGCTTGAGTGAATGCAGAACCCTCATTACGGATTTCATAGGAGGAAAGTAAACGCCCATCTGAAAAGGAAACCTGAGCCGTTAGAATTTTATTTTTGAACAACTCAACCCACCACTCCGCTAGGAAGATCAGGACGACGATACATTGGCCAATGAGCAGTCTTTATCAGCTTAACTGGAAGTTCATGAACTGTTCCCCTATCTCTCAGTTCCAGCTGGAGGAATGGACTCTAGATGGACGCAATTTGTCTAGTATAAAAAAGCATTATACCTTGGACAACCAACCTGGTTCGGTTTCTGTCGGAGTTTGATCTTTAGGTAGGAATGTGCGCCAGCTACGCTTTTATCGAAGTCTTCAATGTCGAGTTCTAATACAATTTCGTTCCTCTCCTCAGACACTCCAGCGAAGTTCTGAAAACTCATCAGAAAGAATCCAATTACAAATTTTGTTATTCCAGAAAATACAAAATAGCAACCGTAAAACGAAACAAAAACAAAAACAATAAAACATGTGAAGTAATGAGCTCACAAAAACGTCAAAATCGGGACGATGCGGGACCATTACGCTGAGGAAATTCCCTTGCTCTTTGAGAGTGTCACTGGCCACAAAACATAAGCCTAAACTTAACAAAAATAGGTGCATATGTAGTGAAATCTATTCAAAGGTAAAAACTGACCATCTGTGGTTATCCTTATACCGCAGCGTTTCTTGCACATTCTGGCGACGGCACCAACACTTTCTGAAGAAGAATACCTATACATTATGGCTAAGCCCTGGACTCAGGTGAATGTTTACCTGGCGATTGTAAATACCCGGGTAAGTGGCACATGGTAAAAACTTACTTGAGAATGACTCAACCGCGCCCTGCTCCGACAGAACAGCCGAGAACCGCATCACTATAACGCAACCGTTACACCTATAGGAATTGATCAACTCTCAGGTAACAGGCTCGAATACCTGAACATCCACAAGCACGAACACACTTATTATACTCACTTTATTTATATATACGATTACTCGGGAGACTGATTTTGTAGAAGGGAGACACCCGCGTTCTATAAAGAGAAGCTGTGAATTGAGGTGAAAACCACTCAAAAACAAAACAGTACCATTATGAAATACTCCGCTTTACGTTTGGGTGAGAAGGGTGATTTCACCAACGAAATTTGTCTTCTTGTTCGCCGACCATCCGTAGTTCGGTCCAACCAAATCCTTATCGTAGGCCGCCTGGCCGGAACATGAGACAGAAACGGCATCGTCTTCCAGTCATCAGAAGACGCATTTTTTCGTGAAGCCACGTGATTAACGATGATGACCTGACACATTCTGTTTTATGAATCAATTTCATAAGAAAAAAGAACAAAAAAGCAAAAAACACATAGTAAACTCACAGCAATATTGTGAAGAAGTGCTACCTTGCACAAAATTGTCAACGCTCGTCGCCAGTTTTGAAAATCTTCCAACACCAGTTCACCTCGAAAGAACGTGGCGATCGAGTCAACAATTATAACTGAAGTCTAAAGAAGTATAATCATGAATATTTCGAAGCCAAAATGTGAAGGTAAAGGTGTCGGGCTCGATCACTCCCCTAAGGACGAGCCGCCGCATTTGTGTTCCATTCAAATCGTAGAGGCATAGTGATTGCGAATTTGGCCTATATAGTGCCCTGCGGGGGCCAACTGTTTCACCAAGTCAGTGTCTTTAGCTTCCCAGACAAGTCTGGGACCAATTTACCCGACTCCGAAGGGATGGAAGACTTGATTAACCGGCCGGGGATCGATCGCTCGACCGTGTAGATGTAAGTAGAGCTTCTTACCACTGTACCACGCGCGCTCTAAATATAGTGCGTTTCATAATTATACGCCACCCCCCTATTTTGGTAGTTCCCACTTTGCTGAGTGCGATGCAGCTTTCCCTTACATCTCATTTTAAGAAGCATGGAAAGTAACCACGCTATACACTTTTTATTTTTTCTCTACGAGCTACGTGAATGTATTTAGCATTTTTTATAAAATTTTTTCCGTTTTTTAGTCATGTCACGCTGAGTGGAACCTTACACTAAAAAGTCTTTCTGTTTTTGGTTTCGCATAAATCGAGCTGATATTGTGAGTAGATGTTCTGCACGTATACCTCTAGCTCCACATATTACTTCTGAAGAGCTAGTCGCAGTTTCTCCTCTTGGCCGCGTCGATCTATTCATCAGCACGATCTCTGCAAATGTTGGTCGCTCCAGGAACGCCCTATGGGTCTACTTGTGTGACTCTGGAGGCTATGTATAGAAGAAGTCTAGTAGTCGTTTGCGACAGGTATCCAATGAGGGTTAGGAGAAAATTCACAGAGTTACACCCAAAAGTACCGCAAGTCTGCGTCAGATCCCCACAGTTTTGAAGCTTCCATCCTCTTCTTCGTTTACATGGAGAACGCTACAACGAAAAGTCGAACATCTTCAGTTTAGCAATGCTGTAGACATCGTGTCTGACCAGGTCCCATGAGCTGGTTCTACTTCATTTTTAAGAATGGAACTCAAATAGCGATGGGAACAATGGTGCATTTTATCGCTCCACACAATTATGTCCATGGAGATTTGGAAAATGGGTCAGGCTCATTCCAGATAGTTTGATTTGACAAAAGAAGGGCATTTTAAAAGTATAGGGCAGGCAGTAGAGTTACTCTCATGTCAACAGAGAAGAACCGTCATCGTTCAGAAAAAGGAGATTCGGTGGACCTTAACTTTTGGATTGGGGCGTTTTTTGTGTTATCATAACGATCGAGGTCACCTTCACTAACACACAGTTGGATGGAGAGAATTACCAGAAAGTGCTAGCAGATCAAAATATGCCTCCTCTAAGCCAGCGCCGGACAGTAAAATTCTCGATTCGGCGGGAATACGCGAAAATCCATCTATGGCGCTCGACTTAATCATCCTCTAAAGTCCATGGCGTGGAGATCTTAGAGGAGGTTGCTTGTATGCTGGATCGCTATACAGTGGAGAATCGTTAGAGCACAATAATTCGAGATGTGTATGTGAACAGACATCACTAAGCCATCATCACGGAGATCAGGTGCGAGTCACTGGCGCAGTGCGTGAAAATCGGCCCACAATTTCTCTGAAACTCGCGCTCAGGAATACGTAACCGCTTGATAGCAGCGGTGGGTAAACAGGGAAGAATAATCCACGAATTTGATAACCGGATTGTAACTACATCTGCAATAAATCTACAGGAAAACAAAGTGTCGCGTTGGGCGCAAAAACCTGCGGATATTAAAAAATCGATATAAAAAATACCTCATCAGCTCATAGATTCCAAAAAAGCGTTTTCGATGGTTATTTTCCCTGCTGATGAAAATGGCATTAAAGAAAAAACTGCATCTCTTTCGTTAAAGTGGGAACCACCAAAATAGAGGGGTGGCGTATAATTATGAAACGCACTATATTTTTCGAAGACATTTGTATAATAACTGACCTTATAAAGTTGCTCAGAGGACTCCTCGATCTTCGTTAAAACGTGCATGTACTGTTCCATTGTGCTTGGTGAGGAAATAAGGAGGCGCTGCATGGCGCTTTCTACATTTTTAGCACGGTGCTGCAGCATCTGAATAGATAATGTAGATAAGGTAAAGGCCAAGCGATCGGCATTAATCAGTCCACTAAATGTGCACCATGCCCTCGCCTCCAATTGAGAACTGTAGGGGAATGGTAAATGTACCTGATGGACCCTTTTCACTGAAAATCCACGCTCCGTTTCCACACAAATTACATTATGACCATTTGCTATAGACGTTGCTGCAAACTGCATGCTGAAAAGTACAACAGAAACTCTACTTTACAGGAAATTCATCTAAAAACATACCCTATTTGAGACTTCCCGCATCCTGCTTCACCGGAGATTTCGGTAACGGTGCCCGGATAGAAACCACCGCCTGTTTATAAACACTGCTAAGTGGATACGCGAAATACAAGAAAAGTAATGGTTCCTTACCGATCAAATCATCCAACAAAGGACAGCCGGAGGGCAGTGAAGCTAAACTGTTGGATTCTAGTTCTAGCAAATGTCGTGCTGTTTTGAACGCTACTGGGCTATCTGATGACATGTTTGGGAGTAAACTCAAACTGAAACAACTTAGGTAAACTCGGTGAGCTTCGTCGAGGTATAAACATACCCATAAAAGTGAACTAGGCTTCAAGGGGGGAGAGAGGTGTTCGACATTCAAATAGCCACAACGGTAGCAACAAAACCGGCTAGTTGGATCTCATCCCTTACTAGTTGTGATGCAGTGGATCAGAAAAACCACCATAGAGATACCTATAGTAGGAATGGCTTAGGTAATGTGAAGGTAACTTGTCGAAATAACGGATAAAACGTTGGATGAAAACATTGAAATCCCAGGTTTCAGAAGATTTAGTGCCAAACGGTAGGAATAAAACTGAGGCAATAATCAACCGATGGTACTCCAGACAGCTACAGCTCCTCTTATCACCAACTGATACCCAAAGAAGCTAATCAAACCACGAAACTTGTTTAAAATGAAGCGCACTCGATCAGAACTGTCATGATCGGCTGTCAAGTGGAATTTGAATTCGAATTCGCTCTGGAGCGAGACTTTTCAACTGGAGCACATAAGTCGTGTACACCGCGATCATCGGAGTTGAAGAAGTGATAGAGAACGGTAGCTGTTCTCCTTTTCGTCTATAGCATTATTTTCCTTTTTCTTTACCGCTTCATTTTTTATGCCTCAAATTCCACTTATCTCTATCCTGGGAGGAATCGTGCTTGGAAGTAGCAGTAGCTCTATAAAAAGTGTGTTTTGCACAAGATCACGCATCTGTATTTATAGAGTACGTAGCGGTAGCAACCTTTCCTCCCTTGTTCATTTTAAGCACGCACGGTGCCTCTACGATTTCGCATGGAATACGAATGCATGGCGCATCCTTGGTCGATTGATCCACGCCGATCTACCGCCGCACATATGGATGTGTCTTCAAATCGTTTCTAATCTTCACTATTCGACTAATATTTACATATATACATGTAATTTGATATGTATTTTGTCTCTTCTACTTCTCCAGCGTTCTCATTTCATATCGCTCGATCGTCTTTCGCTCCTTTTCAGCTTGTCGCTTGCCGAGACCGTAGACAACCGAGTTTTGCATGATTAGTATCGCTGAAAATAACATATCCATTTCTTTTCTACAAATTCCTAAATATAAATGAATATGCTTACCGGCAAATGTCAGAACACAGCAAGTAAAAGCTGCAATGAAATTCCATATCTGATTGTTGGCCTGGGAGCAGAGCAGTTCTTTCTTCTCCGCGCAGAACACCATGTCGACTTTCTGAAGTTGGTATTAAGATGTTGGAGCTAGAAAATGTCCATTCAATTTTGAACGGATGTCGGATGCATGGCGCAATCCCCACTAGAGACATTTGTGAAATGTGTAAAAATTCTATTTTTTCATTTCATTTCATTTGTTCACGATTATCCAATCAACAGAACCTAGCAGAATATAAAAGAACATTTATACAACATGCGACTATTGGGTAGTATTAATATGAACATAAAAATCAAAATAGTGTCAAAATGTGGCTCGTAACAATATTTTTAAATTAAAATAAAGAAGAAAAAAGAACCAAATAAATAAGTGATTAATAAAACATGGGTATATGAGATTTTATCTATTCATTATTAGATTTTACCTATATTCATTACCTATACCTATATTTATTATTAGATTTTATCTAAATATATTTACCTTATTACTGAACCGACTAACAATAGCCGGAATCAATACGCGAAAATCGAAGCATTGTTGGTCAAGCAAAGCACAGAATGAATAGATACCTCCGATGAAGATGAAGTACACTGAAAAGAAGTTCATCAAATAATTCTTTCCATCTAATATCATACTTTACTCTTCTGAAACCTTACCCAATGAGACAGAGGATACAAAGCAGAGCATCAACGCCCAAAGGATGAGGAAACCTTGAGAACCAAACGACGACATGAACAGCATACATGGCGATCCGAGAAACGAAATCGCCTTGGAAAATACCCGTGCTGAAAGAAGGGCTGGGATTATTTTTCGTGACTTGATTACTGTAGGGAGATACGGTAGATTACAAGCGCAATCCCACAAAAAGACCAGATGACGGGGATATTTTGGAGTCAGCTGGCTGGCAGCAAAGGAATCACCTACCGGATGCGAGATAAATGAACAGCAGATAGAGAATCACCGCGGTTGAAACTATGAACACGATAGCTTGCAGTAAAATTGAACTGAAATCGCCCACGGCAACGAACGCGTTAACCTGAAACCGTTGGAACTGGAATTCTCTGGAGCGCCAAATAAAAAAAATGAAAATGAGGATGTAAAAAAATAACAAAAGATCGTAACAAACCTGTCTGGAAAATCCACTAAGTGCGCGTTGAAATAGTATGGAGAACAGCAGACAGGCTAGAATAGCCAGAATTGTGAAAAAGGTCGTCACCCATACAGACGATTTCATACGCTGAAAACGGAGATACATAAAATTGTATCAAGATGGGACAGTAATCAAATGTAGAAGGAAAACAAAAGTAGTTAAGGGTATGGGTGAACGAAATTCAGAGAAAGTGAACTTAAAGGTAAATGGCTTATGCCCGTTGTTGTAGTACGTACTATGTTGTTTTTTCAGGTAGGCCCCAAGCCCATGGCATGTGTCTCTGCAATTCCGCATAGAAGTCATATGCACGGCATAATCACAATTTCTTGAGGAAAACCAAGGTGTTTATACATACCGAAGACATTCTATGTATGAATATGGGCGGCACACTTTTGTATTTTTCTTTAAAGTCGAAGGAGGACGAAAATTTGAAAATGATAACTCAGGAACATGGAGAATTTATTTATTTATTATTTATTTAGAATGCTGCTTTCCTAGCCCGATTCCGCGGCTATTCAGGTAAATAAGTGAACTTTTTCAAGCCTTTTTTAATTTTTCATGAAGAGCTAAATAATGAAAAATAAGCCAGTAAAGAAGGTCCGGAGAAAGTTAGAGGAAAGACAAGTTCCGGTAATAGGACTAACGATTCTCCTACGTCTTTAGAGAGATAGATGTTTAAAAAATATTTTCCTACGTCCTTAGAGAGATAGATAAAAAAGAAGTAACCATATATTCATTGTTGTCAATTGTGATTTTTAGTCATACAAATATCGATCCTATTTTCTCAAGAATTGATCAGATCCTAAATATTCATGTGATCCACCTAAATACTTCAAATTATCGTGAATGTCTAGTTTTATTACCGTTTTTGCGAGTTTCTACCAAACATACGAGAAATTGAGAAAAATTGTAGTGATGGTGCTACAATCATCAGAAAAATCGTGGCTGAGACAGGATTCGAACCCGCGCCTCGGGCCTACTCATGGCACCGTGATGTAAGGTCACTACACCGCCGTACCGACTACCTTGGTTTAACCCTTTCGCTAGAAAGTTTTTTTTTGTTGGAGGAAAGCAATATTAACGGAGAGAACCGCCAGATAGCAGCAGCTTTTCCCCTGAGCTAGGATTAGCGGCGAGGGAAAGCCTCGCCAAGGTGAAAGCTGGCGGAATTCCAGGTGTTGGGGTCGATGTTGATGGCGTCTCATGGCAGACATGAATGTCGGAGTAACGAGGGTGTAACATTCGTAACCCACGTGTTTTTCTGGTTCTCGTCGGTGTTCCTCGTGCAACAGACGAGCCTCTGCCGCTTTGGCCATGTTCTTCGGGTCTCAGGATCGAATCCGGCCCCCTCGACGGTCCAGAAGGTCTACCGGGCCGACCGGAGAAGCCACAAAGGTCTGCGATGTGTGCTGATAGCGCTGTTTTCGGAAACACCCCACCCGTCGCCGATCGATATCCGTCTGGCGAACGACCAAGGCCGTCAACAACGCTCGTCGGCGACTGTTTGATGGAGGAGAATCGCGAAAAAGAAAGAAAAAAAGAAAATGTGAATAGAAAGCAGCATAAAGGGAAGGGTGTCGACATATGATGGTGCTACAATCAGAAATGAAATGCACATCAATCAGAAATGCACATCAATCAGAAATGTATTAAAGTTTGCGATTCAAAGAAGGACCTAGGTGTTATTATTGACTCACAATTAAAATTCTCTGAACACATTAAAAATGCCACCCGGAAAGCTTTCCGTGTTTTGTTTGCTATATTTCGATCTATTCGGTGTTCAGACGTTGATATACTAACCAAACTTTATAAAACGTTCGTGTTACCTCATGTCGAATACGCTACTGTTGTATGGAGCCCAATTACTAAGTGTAAAGCAAAAAGTATTGAAAAAGTTCAGCATGTGTTTACTCGGTTACTTCTTCGCAGAACTTTCCAGTATAGAGGTAATTATTTACCGCCTTATAATGAACGCTTGAGAATACTTTCACTTCACTCATTGCAGAGAAGGAGGATCACACAAGATCTTGTTTTCTGCCATCGGATTCTACATGGAGAACTTAAGCTAAGAGCTAGCAAGTATTGGATATTTCGTCCAACTTCTACTAGGAGATGTTCTTATAACCTTCACTATCCCAGGATAACCCTCCAACATCATAGTTCTCTCCACAATATCGTATTTTTCCGCTTTGTGCGTTGGCTCCAATACCTACCTTCGAGTTTTTGACTGGATGTTTCGAGTAATATTTTCAAAAGACAACTTAATAAAATTGATTTGCTTCGGTTACTTAACATTGAAGATCTCTCTTCTCAACAAGGTCCGTTTGATATCACTAAAGGGCCCTTGGCTATGTAATTCTCATCACGCTGGAATATTTATTCCTTAATGATCAGCCACGGCATGCCCAGATTCCATTATTTCATGCTAAATTTGTAATTTATTTTTACTATATACTGTGATTAACTCTTTTACCTCTTTTGCTGGAGATCCCTGCTGTGGTACTGCATACTTTATGTATTGTCGATGGATTTCGATTCATTCATAAGTTCTATATAATATGATATCGTTTCCGGAATAATATTTATTAAATCATTATTTTTCATCTGCGATGGGCTGGGCAATGACTGTAATTGATTTATAGCTTTATCAACAAAAGTTTAACAGTGATGACGTCCTAGCCATGGGCCAAATATTGATATCACAAGTAGTTCGTTTTTTGTATTGTATTGTTTGTTCGCGTTTTCGTATTGTACGGCGCGCGTTAAGTGCATGGTAAATAAATAAATATAGTAAAAAGAATATTAGAGTAGAAAGATAATGTCAGAAAGTAAATTTTAATCTTTTACTGCATCAGCTGACCCCTTCCGCTCTATTTACACTTCTTTTTAAAATGTTCGTTGTGGTTTCACTCCTGTAGTCAGTATACATCTATGTCGCTATACACTCTATCCCAGAAGAGTTAGAAAGCTTGGTTGGCCCGTGCGAAGATCGATCGCTCGACCGTGTGTTTGTCAGTAGCAACTCCTATCCAACTCGTAGCCCTCGTTGAAGTAGTCCCAACCTTCATCATCGTTTCAATTGATGCTCTCGGAGTCGCCTGCCGACTTATCGTTGCTCCGCGCGTGGGTCCTATTAAAAATTAATAAATGTAGGTGAACAAGAATGTAAATGGAAGAGGAAAATGGAATTATGACGCATTTCGACGTAAGACTTTGTCACTTCCAGTTTCCTCCTCAGTTAGGTGTTTGGTCCATTTTCAGGTTCCACTCTCTTAATTGTTACTGTATTTATTACGGTTCTCATTTTAAAATTTTAGCATGTTATCGGCAAATTCGTTGCTTGATGTTTATGGTTCTGTTGGTTATGTGTTGAGGTCTGTACAGGGTGCGCCAGCTAAATCCGGACAAATTTCAATTAAAATCTCCCGCCATACCGTAACTTCGTCAGAGGTCCCGATTGGTTTAGAGTAAGTAAAAACCCTCTAGTTTGTAGTGATACCCCATAACTGCATAAATGTTTCCCATAAGTGAGTAGCCCCACAGAAGCGCCGCAATCATCGAAAGCGTTCGCGCTGAACGCACAGGGGCGGAAATCATTCGATTCTTCGGATACTCGAGATCGACAGTTTACGATGTTCTGGCGACTTACAAGGCTACCGGAGAGAGTTCTGCAGCTCAAGCGGGGAGAACCCATTCGCGAGAACGTGTTTCAAGAACAGCAGAAGCCGTAGAACGGGCTCAGGAGCTGATCTTGCTGGACGCGGGACAATCGCTGAGGAACTTGACGACAGTGTTAGGAGTTAGCCAAAGTTCAATGACTGTGGTAGAACAGTGGGTAGTGGCTTCATCTTCAGGGAGGCCATATGTCTTCCAACAAGGCGGCGCATGAGCCATTTGGTCCATAACTGGCTGTCCGATAACTTGGGCATACTTTAGTCCAAGAAGTTCTCGTCCCAGAAAAACCCGAATTTGAACCCCAGGGACTACTGTCATTTCAGCGCTGTTGAGACATCTGAATGAGACGAGCCACCCTAACGTCACATTTCTGCGAAGCTGGCGCACCCTGTATACCCACGTGGACCTCCATGTAATAAACATAGAACATGGAAGACTTCAGTAAGGAACCGAGAGGGAGATTATCCAGTTGAAAAGATTGATTCCACTGGCTTCGTCTTGAGCGTGATGGTTCGCCGCAAGCGGTGCAACTCGTTTAAATTAGCGCCTTAGGCATTGATAGCCGACTGCTCATCCGCCTTCAAAAACTGCCAATCTCGAACTTGTGTTTTGGTGCTGGGACACATCGTGTCCACGCGCCCGCCCCTGCTGCCAACCGGCCAATAGCCGGAGTTCCTCCCCTAGCCTGAAACCGCGTGGCGAAGCCACGCGGTTTCATTGTAATAGGTAATAGATAATAGGACTATCGATGGGGGGTAGGGGCGCGGGGGGGGCGGGGAGGGGGGGGGGCGGGCGCGTGGACACGATGTGTCCCAGCACCTGTGTTTTTACCTAGAGCTCAAATTGCACTTGAACTCGTCTGATTGGCTGGCTAGGTATTGACAGCCGACTTTGACCGGCTCGGTCAAGCCCCTATGGTTCATCATTACTGCGGCAGCAACGCAGTAAAGTCTGAATGTTCCTTTGATCAGTGACCGTAATTAGGAAAAAACTTCAACCAAAACACCTATTGTGCAGAACAAAGCCTTCACTCCAAGCGTAGGGCGCTCAACAGTTATCTGAGACTGTGCCATGCACTAAGGATCTGTTCAAAAGCGTAGATTTGGTATGATTTCCCTAAAAACTTTCACTTTCATACGACGTCGTTTGCAGCACTACGACACTCACACAACTTTATGAGCCTCTCTTGGGTATTTACTTGTTTATTTTGTTTATGTGTAACGCGCAATTATGTGCGCAACTGCTCAATCGGGCTTATTGCGGTGACTTCCGACATTACTTTTCCGTTTCATTTTACACTTTTCAGCTATAATAAGCAAATATTTACCAGACTCCGGGGCAGTGTTAAAGCTTCATTGGCAGTTAAATAGGCTCAGTTGAAGGCAAAGAGAAATACATAAGCACCAAAAATGTGATAGCTCTGAAGTGTACAGAACTGCGTGCAGTCCGGACGGAGAACATTCCCTCTATGATGGCCCGCACGCAGTCGCTCAGCTCCGCAGCTGGAGCTGAACACCACGTGCGGGCCAGAGACGAGGCTGGAGACGATCTGCCAGGGTGGATGGGAGGATGGGGACTGCACGCTCGCCTTCCTAGGCGCACTGAGACTGATGCGTTTTCCGCGATAGCTTTCGGTCCTTGTTGCGTTTTGGTGGCACTGGACCTGCGGTCACCTCCTGAAACCTCGATCAATAATTTTTCAAAAATCCCCATAAAAAGGCTATATTCATCATTTTTCTTCCAACATTCTTTGAAAGTATCTTCCTTTGGAAGTTTCTTCCTTCTTTTTGAAGGCTTGTACAAATGACTCGAATTTCAATTCTAATGTTGTTTCCGTTGTAAAAGTATTATTTTGTAAAAAAAAATAGTGAACACACCTGGCGACCATAGAGGTATTTGTACTGTTCGCTTCGAATGAACTCCATCACTCCTAGAGCCCCTCTGGCATCGAATTGCTCCTGAACGAGACAATTTTGATCGGATGAAAAACAAATAATACACATTTTTGATTGCGTTGATCTTTGTTCCCTATCTCTCTAATCAGTAAAATTTATTGCCCCAAAGCAACTGGGGTGGAACGGCATCCAGCGGCACGGTCAAGGGATCAATCCTGCCGGAGACCAGAAGGTTTTTCGCTGAATTTACTGATTTGGGGCCGAAACACCGATCTCTAAACCTATCTATAATAGTTCGCCCCTTCTGTTTTTGAACCAGATTTTGAGGTTTTTCCCTCCCACCTCCCGCTCGTCCATGCAATGTGTCTCTGCAACTTTACACAAAAGTCAGATGCACGGCGCATCTTCATTAGCCGATTTTCAGTGAAGAACCAACCTGAATACTCGGTACCCAAGGATTGTGCTCCAGTCGTAGCACTGACTTATTTCCGGTCAAATCAAGCCCTCCAACGTCTGGTGGTAAAACGGTAAGGCGGTTACCTGGAAGAAATAAAAATAACTCCCGAACAGATGAAATTCTTCAGCCAATATTTATTTGTAATCTTCGAAAGCGAATTCTCAATACTGCGACAGACCTTGTATATGCAGCTCTTTTAGATTGCTGAGATGTCCGATTTCGCGAGGCACAGACAGCAGGTCGTTGTCCCGCATCACAAGAATCTAGAAAAAAGTTTTTTTTTTGAAAGATTTTTAAAATATCCAGTCAAAGTCATTGTAATTGTAGCTGTAGATTAATTATAATTAATTGTAGATTAAGTAAAAAGTGTGACTCACCTGAAGGTTGCGAAGGTTCATCACGTCTCCGGGCAACAGTTCAAAGTCGTTATCACCCAAGTAGAGAGCGCGCAAGGTGTCTGAAATTTGATGATGAGACGTGTTCACGGGTAAACCAGAACGTTAAATTAAACTCAAATCAAATGGACCATATTTGATCAGAAATATTATAAAAAACGAATCTCACCGATGAAAAAGAAATTTCCAGGAAGACTTCGCTCGTTGAGATTGTTATACGTGAGGTCAAGAATCTCAAGCGACTTGAACGAGCCGAAACCTCGAGGTAGCACTGAGAGACGGTTCATTCTGAAATCAACCTTTGGAAAAATTTGTAAAAAATTTGAAAATCAAGTAGATTCATAGGAGAAAGTAGGTCGGGAGGAACGATGATGAGCCATTATATGTTGCGAATAAAGAAAATCGATCAAGCAAAACTAGTAAAAGAGCACAGGATATGTTAGAATCAGGGAAAATTCCTGATTTTCTGAAAAAAAGAACTTGTTAACGAACCCGACATTCAGAATCCTCAGCTTGGATAAGCTGGAGATGGACGATGGGAGCTCTTCGATCTGATTGTTCCACAGTGTCAACACCTGAAGAAAAGAGCTGTGTATGGACAACGAATTCAGATTGAAAAACTAAGATAAAATAGAGGATGAAAAATTAACAAAAAAAACGTAAACTTAGTGCCAAAATCCAACTGACCTGAAGATTTTCCAAATCAGCAATATTGGGTGGTATCGTGGTTAGCTTGTTGTGGCTCAGAGTGAGCCTGGTCAAATGCGTCATCTCAACTGAAAACGGATGAGGAATAGAACCAAACAAAATCAAAACTGGAGTTGAAAATCATATAAGAATAAGAAGGAAATAAAGGAAAGTAAGTGACAAAAATAATAAAAAGATAAGGAGCCATAAGGGCGTGATTCACTTCGAAAAATACACCAAATTCTCTAAAAAGCCTCAAGTGCTGAAAAACTCACATAGCCTAGGTATTCCATTCAACGAGGACAGATTTCGATCGACATGATCGAGCTCGGTGTTCGGCTCGTCCTTCTTCCGGTCCTTCGGCATCTTCCACCTGAACCTCTCGAATTTCAAATTTCTCGGCACTTCATAAGAAAAAATACGAGTACGTGTGATTAAAAGCACAAACCATCATTTCTAGACACTTTATTCATTCCATGAACGCGTAATTTGTACTGTTTTGAAATATTTTTGGAACAGTTTATTCCGCAGCTAAGTGAGTGACTAATCGGGCGAAAAAGCACACAGAAAAAGAAAACAGCGACAAGGAGAAGTTGGATTGAAGAATAGAAATGTGAGCTATTTTTTGAATGAAAGTGAAGCCGTTCGGGAACTTTTCCCGGTTAATTAGATGCCAGCTTATTTGGAATTAATTGCGGTAGATGTCGACGTAAGATCTAGTGTGTCATGTAAAAAAGGCCCCTTAGTATTTGTAAATCTGTGCGTCTTTTGCCTTTCGGTTGCGCTAAGCCATAGGTCAGTTTATTGATTTAAACATCCAGATAATGATTCAGATAATAATCAAGAAAAACGACAGATTAAGAAAAACTATACATGTGCACTCACTGCACTATGACAAATATACGGAAAGAAAAATAAAGAAAAAATCGAGGCAAAATCAGAGGAGCTGAGAAAGGAATAAATAAATAGAAAACGAAATGGGAGATTAGCAACAGGTGAGGGTGCGAAGGGCAATACAACCATCTGCGGACAAAAGACTGAGTTTTCGATGTAGGAGGGGACAGAATCGATATAATTCTTTATACTTCAAAACTTTAAATGAAACATAGGAACATAACGCATTCCCTAGAACAAACAATAAAACAATGAAGTAGAAATGAATCTGAGAATGAAAGCGACCATGAGAACACATAATAAAAATGAGAATATAATCTATTTCTTTATTTAGATGAACAGGCCATGTGCAACGGTGATGTGTCAAGCAAAACGACAGACGGTCAACATCAACATTAATTCCATTTCATAATTTGGAACATAAGTTTTCAGTGAACAAGATTAGTGGATCGAGGTGTGTTCAGATGGCAGTCTAACAGTTATAGCGTGCTCTGGATTTTTGAATTTCTATTTAGGTCCACAAATGATGGAATTTGATCACATTGAAAACCAACAGAACGAATAACAGTTTTTCGAGTGAGCTATTCTGCACTGATTCAATCAACGTGATCAATTTCTTTTTGGTCGGAGTAAGTATTACCGCACAGTAATCTAACATTGGCCTAATATGTGTTTAATATGTAATAAAGAAAAATATTTGTATAAATAAAATAATTTTTGAATGGATAAATATGAAAATCAATGGGATAAGCTGGGAGGGTAGCATTAGTCGATTCGGCGTCGTCGATGTGCCGGCAGCCGTCAGGCCATCGGAGGGTGGTGGGTGGCGACCATGTTGTACACTGCGAGACAGCACAACCATCAGAGAGACGTCGTCAGCTGCGTAGTCAGCGCTCGAACCCACCCAGAGTGCTCACTCTGACCGCGGAACGAGTCCGGGGCGGGTCCGAGAGGTGATGGTCCCGACGAGCGGACCCGCCCTGTCGCTTCCTCCAATGGTCCGTTCATGCTCAGCAGCAAACTGCCGCATTCGTGTTCCATTCAAAATCGTAAAGGCATGGTGAATGCGTACTTGACCCATACAATGACTTGAGGGTGCTAGTCGCTGCTCAAATCAGTATTTTTACCTTCCTAGTCAAGAGGGGTCCCATTTATCCGACCCGGAGGGATGGGAGGATTAGTGAGCCCGGGCGGGGATCGATCGCTAGAATCTTCGGATTGTCATGGGTCAGTTTATACCCGCCCGCATTGGCCATGTTCCAGCATTGACCGAGCCCATGAATGTATCAGTTCTGTTCGTAGATGAAATACCGCTCTATGTAACTCTGCTACTATTTTATAGTTTGATGTTGTTTATTGATTTTTGCTATCGCAAACTGATCAGGTGATTGAAGAACATCAATTTGGAAACACCTCTGATTGTGACAAGCATTCATGGAAACACTTCACTTCAATAAATACGATACAAGCTACGAACCTTCACAAGTCAACTACTCGTGTCAAACCGCTTAAAACAGACAGATAGCAAAATAAAACGTACGAACAGTAAAATAAAACAAAAACTACCCGTAAGTGCATTTGGTTAGTCGCTAGAAAAGGAGAGAAACAAACCTCGAACAAAAGGAATTCAGCAATACATGGTGACAACGAACAATTATTTCGGATAATTCACAACAAAATTTCAATTACTGAATAGGAGAAATATGTAGTAAATTCTGACCTAGAAATTCACGTCAGGTTTGTGTTGGACGGAGTAGTAGAAATTTTGTACGAACAGGTTACGGAAGGAAATCATCATGAGTGAGAAAAATCACGAAAATAAAATAAGCACAGGAACTTATTAACTATTAAAATCAGGCTTTTGCTTCTTTAGCAGGGCTTACGACTCGGATCAATTCTGCGCCAACTTTAGATAGGTAGAGAATGGTGTGTTTGAGGCATTCGTTATCGTTCAGAACCTCCAAGCGGGCATCAATCATGGCCTGCACTTCAGCGGCGGCTCTAAATCTATTTGATGTAATAAAATGTTGAAACGTACACCTGAGCAAAGCACGTCTAAGCCATCCAATCCATAAAATGTAAAAATTTTAAGAGAAAAACTGATTTGTGAAGACATCTTGACTTCGTACTTCGCCTATATATAAAGGCGTGTAGGGTTGAACCGCTGCACAATTCAGCGTTTTCACATTTCTAGACAAGCCTTGGCATCAATTTACTATCACCCCAGAAGAACGACGTATTTGGTAAAGTTTCACAATTTAACAACTGAATTTCACTCTTACCCATTTCCCGCCTCTTCAAGGAAGCATTGCGGTCGCTCAGATGCCAAGAAAGCCACCCTTTCGAAGACAGGCGAACTTGATATAAACTCGAACACACCGACGGCTTTGAACGACTCCTGAACAGGAATTTTCAAAGTCTGAGCCACTAATGAAGCCTATACATACATATATAAATAGCGTACAAATGCTAGAGGAAGAAAAGGACTGAACCACGAACACATCCTAACCTTCTTTTCCGCAACGGCAATGGCCTCATTAAAAGCCGTGAATCCGGTGGTGGCAAAGTCCACCTGCGACAGGATCATGATTGCAATGATCAACAGGTCCTCAGCAGTTTCATTGAGACGAGAGAAGAGAGTTTTCAGAAGAATACTCGACAACCAATGACCGGCAGCTGCACAACCAATAAACCAGAAGGGCGACTGAAAATTTAAAAACAGTTATTTAGGTGAAACCTAGACTACACATTTCACCTTCCAAGTCAGGAAAAGAGAAGAATGTAGAAATTCTCAATTCTTATTTCATTCAAAAACCAGTTACAACCTCAATAGTTGTTCCTCCGTTCGTAATGGCCGGATCGATCGACTGCCAACAGTTTTTGACGATCGTCGGTAAAAAGTCGACGGCAGACTGGAGCATTGCCTCCACATTTCCTAACTAAATCAATTCATAGACCAAAATCTGAATGACAATTCAATGAATTCGCTAATCGAACTCTTTCGCAGGGATTTCAAAGACAAACTTGGAAATGTGCAGCAATCAGTGCAGCACGAAGAGGAGACCTCTCTTCCTTCGATTCTTTCAATTCCTATAAAAAATAAAATTGAGTGGCGAAGATGAACAAAAACAGCTTCGTCATAGCTAATTGAAAGTTTGAGAGCTTCTCTTCACCATGAATATTACAAAATGAGCAAATATTTCTCCTGTCTTCAATTGAAAAAAAAAACTTAAAAACTTACCGTCGAACAAAACTCAATACATTTTTCATACTGTCGAGTATATAGATAGCATATTGCAACCAGGTTGACGGTCTCATCGGCGCCTGAAATTTACTCTTACAAACCCGACTACGAAAAATGAGACAATAAAATGAAATGAATTTCAAACAATATACCAGCCAAGCTGGAACCGTGACGGAAGTCTACAGACGATGGCGATAGTTTCGAGCATAGAGTAGCCAGGCAGTTAAAGACACCATGTCCCATGAACTGTAAGAATTTACATAAATCCAAATTAGCTTTGGAAAAACACCTCGTTCTATACAAAACTTCCCGCTCCACAACTAATCACTGAACCTGGCAAGCCTTATATAAAAGGGATATAAAAAACACGGGACAAAAAAATCACAAAAACTTACACTTCTGCTGTGCTCAAAGTCGGTCTTGAACTGTTTCAGGCGAGAAGCTTTGAAGGAGGGAAGCCAGAGTAGAAGAAACGAATCTAAAGAGCGCAATGAAAATTAGGCGAAGATCACAAACTACGTTCTCAATCGCTGACGTAAAAGAAAAGAAAAAAAGAAGGATAAAAACGAACTCGAAGTCAGTGAAGGCATTTTCAGTCGAGCGATACATAGAGCGTATGCCACAACCCGTGTAACTGGCGGAGACCATTTGGCCGGTAAACTCGACACCAATTTCTCCAATAAGACACCTGATCGTTCAATTCTAGAAATATTAGGTATTCCGTCTGCCGATGGCGACAAAGATTGAAGGGAAGAGTCTCTGTGAACCAACTTCGCAGCGAAAATCGGGAAGCCAAGTTTAGCCGTGACGGCAGCGAAGAATGGATACGTCAATCCGATGAATTTGTTCGCATTTCGATCGCATTTTCGCCGAGTGTCTTTGCTATAAAAGACATGATTCAGCGAAGTGATGAACAATATCGACAGAATCTGGGACCATCACATTTACGATGAATATTAGAGCTCGGATCATCCAAATTACAATAAAAATAACTGACGTGTCTCCTACAACGTTGGTCAGCGAATCTCGAAACGCAGACCGGAGTATCGCATCGCAAACGAATAGAATGTCATCAGGCATCAAGTTTCCGAAACTCATGGTCAGCAACGAGTTGCCAAATGCGTCTGAACTAGTAGAGATATGAAAAATGAAGCACTCACATGAGAGAGTGATCCCGACTAACACTCATAACCACGGGAAGTAAGCACAATAAAGCTCTTAAGTAAACAAATTTGCTTAAAACACAAGGCAAAGGAACTCACACAGGCCATGTGGAGGCTCTGGCGACTTATGTAGCGTTTCCATTAAGATCCCCTGAAGTTTGGAGAATTTCGTCCATCATAGCTACTGTCATTATATCCGTGAACAATTTTGCTAAAGAAACGATAATGGTCAGAAAAGAAGAGAAGAGTTGAACCTACCGAAACGGCATTGAACGCCTGAGGGCGCATGGCAAGGAACGAGAGCAGCACCGCTGCAGCTTTCTTAGGATTTGCATCGGCCGCTCTTCGGAATAATGCCACCCCTTGGTCGTTGTCATAGTGGGTAAAAAAGCCTAAAATGAAATGAAATAATAAACTCGATGGGCATGACTAATGAATTGAAACTTAATTCTATAACATTCATTTCGAGCAGCTTTGCGGAGCGATTCTATTATGGAATGTGACAATGAAAGATGAACCATTGTGTAATCAATATAATACCCCCTTCTTCGACAGCGAGACCGTCTGGTATTTTTGGGAGTTGAAGAAACACGAGGTAACTGGTTCCTAAAAGACTGTAGACGCGTTTGGAATGAGTTTCTTATTCCAAAATTCATTTCGCCGCACCAAATTCATAGATAAAATAGAAACACCGCTTCACAATATTAATTACAAGATAGTTATCGTGGATTTAGGACTGAATATCCATCGAAAAGCATCTCAAAATGAAGTATTTTGAACAAAATCATCAGAACTCACATCCGTACCCTTCCATATTCTCCACACCCCTCTGCTCGTACTCGTCCGCCACCATATCGATCACCTTGTAGATGAAATCACGATTGTCACGCACTCTAAACAAATTTTTCATCGACAAAATGAAACACGGAAGAGAAAAATAAGTCACCACTCACACTTCATTCAAGTAGCTGATAGCGTCGTCGTATTCACCGAACTTGGCCTTCATTTGTAGTTCCAGGAGCTCAAAAACACAATGGGTTAGTAATGAACAGATATGATTCGAAGATTCGTTCTTACCTGTTTGAATTCATCGCTGATATCCTTACGGATCGCCGAGATCAGCAGCATTCGATATCGAGCTGTCGTGTAGTTTTCAGACATGAGAACACGTGTTCGGAGGTCTTGCAATAGGAAAAGGTTCATCAGGGTAGGCAAAACTAACTTTTCACTTCAAATTTTTGGAAATTTCAGAAGGTAGGTAGAAGGACAGGTAGCTCTTACGCCTGACAGCAAAACCTCTCAATTATCGTTTCCCAATCTTTAAATACCGCAACAGCAACTCCGATGTCCTATCACTATAAAGGTAAAGTTAAAAGAGGTTAAGAGGTCGAGGCCGACCAGTGCACTAAGGATGCGCCATGCAATCGTTTACCATTCTAAATCTTAGAGACATCGTGAATACGAATAACAGTGAATTCAAAGAACAGAAAACAGTTGCCCTGTGTCATGTACAATCGCTTACCATCATGGACGCCTTCCCACTCAACCTCGAAGCGCCTCCGTTTTCTCTCCGCACTTATCGACTTGGACATCTACAACTGTTTAGAAATTTTTCTTCAAAAATATAAGAATACCATTACAAATAATTACGATTCGCATAAATCTCCAGCAAAACATCCAAGGACTGGTAAATTTCGCATTCTAAACTGGTTGCTGGCAGATATCGAGAGAACTAGACGATAAATGATTTATTATATTTTACGAATAACAATATCTGGAGAAAGATAACGAATAATCAAAGATTCAACCGTGAATGGGACTGCCGACCTGGTGTAACACTGAGAATGAGAGGTACTGCCAGTCGACACTTGAGATGCTAGTACGACTTCGTGTAGAATGCCCACCATAGGAAAATTCCCCGCGGTGGGGTGGGGATGCACAACGGAAACCAGAGAATTACGAGAGACCAAACGTACAAGTACAGAGCATGCACAAGAGACCTGTCACACCGGCAATGATGAACACTTATATGTACACTATTACAAATATTACGGTAAGATATCGATCGCCATAAATACTAAGTCAAATGAGAAACAACAGACGGCGGTGAGAATTAGCAATTATAACAGTAAATACGTGTTTAGGAATGACTGGAGGCTTTCTAGTCACAGGTAACGAGATTTGGACGTACAGGTGATAACAGCTGATAAATGTAGTTGCAGCTACCACAAAAAGGCTACAATCGCTTATTGGGATCCTCCACGCGACTGTAGATGAATATGTAACCTATTGATGACGAGTTGTCGATCACCTCAACTTCCGAGATCTAAAATTTTCGTTTTTAGCTTATCCAAACTCCACCTGCTTAAAATTTCCACATTTTTTTCCAGATACACAGTGTCACTATGAGGTCAAAGGATGGATAAAAACGGAAGTTCTACCTATCTGTCATATTTCGGGTTCTAAAACCGAACAACGCCCACCTTGGTGATTGCATCGTCGTTGCAGTTCAGCCACTCCTTTTTAGAATTATCGAGAGCGTAAGTCGAGTAATGGCCTAAATATACAAGAATTGCAAAATACATAAAGAATCACAGAAAATCAACAATACAGTAAATATGAAAGACAAGCTTACCACTAAAGAGCGAATCACCATGATGACAAATCACAGCCGCTAGTGAGTAAACGGGCCCATCCAGTGGGTTGAACAGATACGGAGGCTCTGGCGTCCGTGTCTCCGAAGGTGTCTCCTGGAATCAGCGCACTTTTCTACAAAAAATACCACGTAAGGCACAATTAGAACTATACCTTAACATCTCTATCCCTTCTAGGACGCAGATTCCTCCTCGGCTAAAACATAACTGATATGTCGTTGAACAACAAGAACTAAAACCTATCCACTAAAAGACAAAAACCAACAATTTGATACTCCACACTGATGGCAGGCTGAAAGTGGCAACCGCTTGCGTTACAAATGAAAATGGCACCATTAGCGTCTGTGCTGTCAGTTCGAGTCAAACCTCAATAGAAAAACCAATAAAAAACCAAACGAGAGGGAGCACAGGCATATTCAAAAGCCCACTAATTGGTGGTTTGCCATCGTTGGACCATACGAAGAGCGGCCGATATTTCAGCCACTTTCCTTCAAGATATGTGTAGATGTTAACTCCTAACCAACAAGCAGCCGCAGCTAACTCAACCTGGGTTCCCCATTCGCCGTCCTCGGACATCCTCCTGGAATTATAAAAAAAATGTGCAAAATATTAAAATTAATAAAACAAAACAACACCGAAAAGGTGTTTAAGACACCCTTATCGGGAAAGAAGAATTCCAACACCAAGCAAACTTACTGGAGGTGAGACTCCATATCCTGCTGGCTGTGAAGAAGACTAGAGAATCTGGTGCAATGCTGCGTCATAAACGCAACGAGCTGAAAATCGGTACCACAATTATGAAAGGTTAAAAAGAAAACTCATTAATTAAACCTCGGTACCACAATTATGAAAGGTTAAAAAGAAAATTGATTGACTGGGACTCACCTTCTCACGAAGTTTGAAATGCTGATTTTCACTGCCACCAGTTATCCACCAACAAAGAGTCCGGAACAGGCAATTTCCGTCTCCACGAACGTCACACGTCAAAGGCATGTCTCTCAAGGAGAACTCAATTTCGCGACCAAAGGTTCGCTTTCGCATTCTGTATGAAAAAAACAATATGTAATGCCTATTTCTGATGAATTTAATGAAGTGAACGTACTCTGGAGTTCCAGTGTACTTGAATCCAAGCATGGCACACCATTTTTTCTGGCAAGCTTCTGTAATGGGACGAAACACCAGGGCAGTCTTCTCCTGAAATCAGCTCAGAGCCTATGAGACGAATTTATAAATCTTAAGAAAAAAAAAGGCTAACCTCAAACTCGCCGAGCACTTTGATATGCTCGTTGGCAGGAGTGAATGAACGAGATTCTTCTTGTCTGCTTGGAAATGATCGAGAAGACGGCCTCAAAGGTTCAGTCACCTGACGAGCAAAAGCGCTGTCCCTGCCGTCTGTGGAGCTCCGCCTTTTAGTAGCTGCACTCTGAATGTTCCACGACTCGATACTCAGCAACACAAATTGAATAATATAACCATCAGCAAAAGCAAGAGTCAATCTGTCGCGGAAATTTTAAAAAATCAATAAAAACAATACCTTCGAGCTTCCCGCCGATTCCTGCTGCTCGCTCTGACTAGGATCATTGGACTGAAAAAATCAGCTCAACGACTAAATCAGATAACGGGGCGATAACAAACCTTCCGGTTTGAAAACTACAAAATTTTTCTAAGAATATAAAAACAACGCTTTTAAATTTTTAAATAAGAGCCGCAAAGTTACTCACCATGTCGTCATCTGAAGGATCTTTCAGGTATCCACCGCTTTGCTTTACCACGTCTATTCCTATGGAACTGTCATTAGGTATAGCCAATCCCACGTTCTCTTTTTCGCGGTAGTGCTGCAATGAGGGGAATGCAATGCAACACTATATAGAGCACATAGTGAAGTGCAAAAATGTCTGAGAATGATAAAAATGTCGACACGGATGAAATACAAAACTATCAACTCACAAATCCGCTGTGAGACGCAGCATCTCCGTCAATATCCATGGGAGCGTCCCCTATACTAAGTTTTCGGACCGGTGATATGGTATCCTCCAACTTCAAAAATTAAGAATCTTTAAAAACGAGACGCCATTCTCATCATCTGAACACTCAGTAGACAAACCTTTTCCATCCTAGACATAGTTCGACGATTCATTTTAAGCGGCGAAAGAGCTGTACGGTGCGGTGGACCATGCTGCTCGTAGTGGTCAACAGGTTGAGTCATGGTACAATCGCCTGCCATTGGATCCTAAGCTACGTGAATTAGTTATCATGAAGATAAGGAAAGGAATTAAAATGAAAATGAAAGAGAACATACTGCTGAGCACATGCTAGGTGTACAGACGTATTTTTCCACTCTGTCGGAACATTGTGACGCTTCCAAAAGGCAATCGTCGCTCTCATTTTGGTCAGTGGCAGTGAGCGAAATAGATTCGGACGTTACAGCATCACTATGCCCAGACCAGATGTCAACTTCCAAAGATTCGCTTCTTTGTGGACGAATATAAGAGCTCTCAAAGTGACCATTTCTATTCGGTTCACCAGACCATGTCGGCAAAGATTGAGACACACTGAACATAAAAGAGTTCAACAAAGCAAGACGAAAAAGTGAACAAAGGAGATGGATCAGTGTTATTGAATGAAATGTTACCTTGGCATGCCAAAACTGTTCGGTTTTTTCATAGTCTCAATGTAGAGGTCTTTCAGGTACAGCTCTCTGCTAACATCGATTCGTTCATCCATTTTACTTCCTCCTGCTTCACCAAAGCGGTAGCGTTTCACCACAACAATGAGGGCTCTGAACGAAAATGCAAAATCGGAGCGCAGTCAATAGTTAAAGTCATTGATCTAATTTGCTCCTTTGCGTGAGTGGCGCAGTCCGGTGGCGTTTGAGCAAAAAAATTAGGCATATAATCACATAGGGAAGAAATTGAACGGAAAAAAGTAAATTTCGTCAAAATGTCACTTGATAAGAAATAGCAGCCCTCTAAAAAAACCCGAACGATCATTAAGTTTGCCTATATGAGGCGCCACCGGACTACGCCACTAATGCAAAGGAGCAAATTCGATCAAGGACGTTAATTATTGATTGTGCTTCGATTTTGCACTTTCGCCGCGCGGCGTCTAAACGAGCCCTTAGGGCTGGTGTGAAACAAATCCAGCAAAAGCTCCACATCAATCAGAATAACATTATTTCTCTGAATGATGCTTTACTGGCAATTTAGAAATTTGAATGCCATGTTGTTGCACGGTATGGTAATGGTATGAATAAAACGACCACCAAAACGAAAAAAAATCAAGATAAATACGGCTAGAACTAACTGAGGCAGAGTTTCGAAGGCTCTGCTGACGAAGCCAGACCCCGGGCCACACTTGTCGCACTTGTACTCAATCTCCTCACTCGCAAAAGCGTGCTCAACCATCCGCTGAATTGACTCGCCCACAGCACTACAATAATTACCTTTTTCTAAAAATAATAACTTTTATTTGAAAAAAGGTCCCACCTAATGGTGACAGTAACATCAAGAGAGTTGTTCGTCACCTCACTAGCGTGTGCACACCGTTTGCAGCAAAGTCTGGAAAAGAAATAGAAACTCCAAAAAAAATCTTTGGTAACCCAGTTGCTCCTTACCTATCCCTAATCTTATGTTGGAACACACCGGTCGGATTAGTACTCGAAGGACTACTGGAACCCGAATACTGAAAATATGCTCTTTCGGGGGGCTCGACTTT